>JAXCLR010000001.1:83736565-83755554 GCA_035584095.1 Annona squamosa
CCCAAATGGCTATTTTTTTCTACTTTTGAATCCGTCCGACTTTTGTGCCGTACTCGAGTTTAGATATAAATAGAAAATAACAAAAGGCCTGTGCCCTAGTGGTCCAGCACATCGGCGCAAATTGCCCAGCTAGTGGGGGTAAGAGTTCGAAACCTCCGTGCCCAAAAGTCCCCACATTTATTATGAGGTTTATTAAAAATTCTAAAACTTCTCCCTCTGTGCGAATATTTATTAAAATTTTCTCCTTAATGTGGAGGTATTTATAGAAATATCATTTCATTGTGCGAGAGTTGAATGCACTTGATTATAATATTAAATGTCTCCGTGTATATGTACTAATAAAAAAAAGGTAATAATTAACTTGATTTCTACTTGCATCAAAAAAACAAAAACTTTATTTCGTCTTTGTTGTGCGACAAATGGTTGGAGGGAGGGAATATCTGCATTTCATGTATTTTTTTTTAATGTTTGTATTGTATGTTCTCTAGTCATTTCATTCAGAATACAGCTGAAACTCGGAAGGTACAATGACCTTTTTATTATTATTATTATTTTTAGGGAGAGAGAGAAAAAGAGCAATTTTTAAATATATCTACAAATTTTATCCCTCGCCGCTGTATACACTCGCACATTTTCAACAGTTTCTCCCAGTCCAACGCCCGCAAAGGCGCAAAGTCTACCCGAAGTTCATGCCACAGCTTCCCACGCGTTGGTACGAAGGATGAGAGGACTGATTCGCCCCTTCCAATCCTAATTTTCCCGTTGTCGCTCGCACAACTGTCTTATCCGGTTGCTGTTGGTGAAGGCCAACCCTAAATCTTCTCTCTAATCTCTCCGTCGATAACGACAGTGTCAAATCCTTCAAACCGACAATAACAATTATCTTCCTCAGCCACGTCTTCGGTCGTTAGACCCCCAAATCCTTCAGCTGCCGATTTATAGATTCTGCTAGATCTGCAATTGTATTAGTGGATTTCTTCTATGATGTAGATGGTGGTGCTTGGATCTTGAAGCTTCTGCGGAAACCATGGCTGAGGATGTCAATGGAGCACCGAACCTGCCGGCACAACCCTCGCAGGTCCACACCTGCTCTACACCACTCTCCTCTTCTAATCGCCCGGACAAACCCATCGATTTGCTACGAACATCTCCCAAAGCTAGCCAAGCTTTCATCACACAGTCATGATTGCAACGGCCAGCCCTGACGCACTCCACCAGCAATTAGTCTCCATCTGCAAGCAGCCCTCCATCAAAAGTCGTCAGCAGCGTTCCGGCAAGGAAATTGCAGCCGACCAAGCCATCGGTTACAAACCAGCTCGGCAGCGAACTGTGCATTCTCTGTAAAACCGGTGACAGTTGTCTTCTTGCATTTCGGCTTTTATTTGCCAACCCCAATCGCCGGCGGTAGCGTTACTTGGATACTTTTGGCATTTAGAAAAAATTAAACATAAAAGAAGGAAAAGTCAAGAGTTTTAAATGCTAACCGACGGAACTTAACGGGCTTGGGTATGGTGGGAGAAGGTTCGGATAAACTTTGTGAGCATAGGAGGAATTATGGGGTGTATATTAGGAATCAGCATCAAACTTTATAGGAATATTTGGAATTTTTCCTTAGAAAAAAGCTAATCTTCCTCCTTTATGTGGTTTTCCATCTTATTTCGATGTGTACCACTCCATTCTTCGAATTGATCAGGTTGTATTTCTGGTTGATTCGCCCATTGTTGACTACATCCTCAAGATTAATATCCACATGCCCCAATGATTCCTAGGCACAGAGAGCAGAAAATTTTTCAGATACAAAAGGGTTCAAAACCCAAACAATGAGACGTGTCAATGGAACAGCTTCCTCACCTTTGGATGAAACGTTAAGCCCCTCTTCCTGCTCATGACTTCAACATGGATCTTGTCATCATCATTGGGATCCTCTTCTAGCACAAACTGAAACTCTTCGTTCCATCTTGGGTCCCTACTTTTCTTGACAACCTGCAGACAATTGTGTGATAGATTATTACAGTTGGCAACTTGGCATCTGGTTTGGACTGAAAGCAGTTTTGCCTGATTCAACTGTTATGCTAACGGAATAATTATATCAGATTAGATAATGAAAACTTTTGCTAAAAGGATTCCGTCACCATAGATGCTAAGGTAGTTTCACTTGGAGATCCAAGCTTTCCAGCACTGGTAGCTATTTAGTAAGACAATGTTTAAACCTTCATGCCTCGAATCGCTATATTTTCTTCTAGTGGATGACATCCATCAGAACGGGAAGCAACCACTAATTCATTTCTGCCATGCGTCAGTTGATACCATTGAATCTAAACATGTTCATAGTTACAACTTCAGAACCATGGATTTGGACGGCATGTACCAACTTAGTTGACTTAGATGTGGTTGGATCTCATCATGCCAAATAAATAACAAGTCACTGTAACCCAAAAAAATGCCTATATAAGGCCTCTTTTGGCTCTTGAGTGGGGATTCCGCACAGTAACCTGAAGCCTAAGTCAGCATCAACTTGGTCTATTGATCTGATTAATGACAACCAGGCAGAGACAGTCCAAGTTCCTGAGTCCTTTTAACCTGATCTGAAGACACTGACATCCAATCGACTCATCAATCAACTTGATCAGTGGCTGCAAGATATGCAAGCTCTTCATGAAGTCAAGTAAAGGATGGGAAAATGGAAGTTTGCTTACAAGCTAATAAGGGACTGTGTCATGGGAATATAAATATGATTTCCTCTCATTTTAGTTAATTATAACTGTGAATTAGATACTATGAGACATTATTTTTAATCACAGCAAAGGTGCGTATGATAACTCATGCATGATTATGATTAACTTACTGGGATAAAATCAATGTGAGACATCTACCAAACAGGCAAACAACAAGATCTGTAAAATAGCGCACCTTGGTTTTCTTTTCTTCTCCCCTAAACAGGATTGCTGCATAAGGGTTATTATGATGCCTTCCCTCCACATCTTCTGCACTTTGGACTGTAACTAAGAGCAATCCTCCTCTTGAAGCAATACTGTCACCACCCCTGCTGATGCCACTGTCTTTGCCAGGTCCATCTAAAGGTTCGATGTACACGTCATTTTCTTTGAAAGGGTCATAAGTCAGCTCCACGACCAGCATCCCTCTGTTAACTTTGTTTTGAGGATCATTTGGATTCATGTTCTTTAGCAAGTTGAGGGAGAACATCTGTGTTTCATTTGGAGCAAGCAAGCGAAGCGGAATCACTTGCATTCCCAATTTGTCATGTGCTCCCACCTGTCGAAGGTTGTAAATGTAGGGAAGATTACAAGAAATCCAAGGACGGAAAATGAGCACAAAAGAATTGGGAGCAATGATGCTTTATTCTGGGAGGGGGCTTGCAATAGCACATTTGGAACTTAAAAATTCTGCAGGCCGACCAAAGGTCCTGAATCCTCCACCGCCGGAGGCACAATAAGATTACTCTTGTTTGTAGCATTTTGAATTGAATGAGCAATGAGACAAACAAAATATTACTATTATTTGCAGTTATTTTGTGATTGAACGTGCATGAGAAAAACTTGCAAGTACATTTTCTTGCTGAAACGACATCATTGTCTTAGTCTCATCCTAATTTCTGAACTACTTGTAATTACCCCCTACAGTTCTATTTTTCTATTCCACTTGGTAAAGGAATTTTCAGATAAATAATAGATCCACATTTGTTTTTCTTATCATCCATATTCACACCCTCATGGTCTATCTGCTCATTAATACATATTTGTAATTTTCAAAGATCATATACTTGCCTGAAAATTTTCATGAAAAAAATTTAGATGAAATTATTTTTCTTTCCCTCCAAAATTAAGCCTTCAAAAAAATGAAACATAATAGGCTAGCTCTCCCATTTGTTTGGGATGATCATAAGGTGGTGTTCAAATGAATTGAGCTGTTCCATTTATTTGGGATGATCGTATGGTGGTGTTCAAATAAATTGACCAAACAACAGTTAAATGTATGAAAAGATCTTAAGCATATGAGGAGCTAAACCTTTTCCCAATCATAGACTTGAAGTTGAAGGGCTTGATTATGTGGGTCTTTAACTATAAGCTTGAACTGCTCGTTCCACTCAGGATTGAGATTTTTCATCTTGATTGTGGTTTTCTTTGATGGTAGTTTCTCACCGATCATGCTTAGTTTGACATATGGATCAGATTTTCCAAATATATCCATCTTCGAGAGATTGAGTGCTCGGAGAACCCTCACATGTAATATGCCCACAGGTTTCTTCATGGCCACACTGTCAAGAACCAAAATATTTATAATAATAAAAAATCATGATTTCAGACAAGAATTCTCCTATAGATGAAACTTGTGTTCAAGTAGGAATTATCAAGAACATGGAACAGGAGTAATCTGGAAGAGGCCAGGTCAAACATCGTTTGATCGTCTAATCAGCTAGAAAATATTAGCCATGGCCATCAGGACCCATATGAGCATGACACACTGTCAGATTATGTTCATCTCTCAGTCAATTGGGTAAGTCTAAATTGACTGGGCATATGTTTAGAAAATCACATAGAGAAGATGCATACATATAGAACAATGAAAAAATGAGGTCAGCGGTTGCCCCACTGGGTTGATCAATGCTAAGAAAACCTAAATTGTCTTACAACAAAAAATAGCTTACCTTGAGTTGTCTAGGATGGGTATTTCAAGGAAATTTGGCCAAAGGTAGAGACTTGTGACTTGTTCCTTGATATATTTCTGTTAACAAGAAATCATTTATAGAAATCGTTAGCTTCAGATGTGGCTTGTTCTAAAACAGCAGGAAAGAGAATTGCATCGACATGGCTATTTCACTTTCTATTTTTACTCCTTGTGTGTGTCTTGGTGTACAGGTGTGCATGTGAGTGTGAGGTGAGAGAAATTCAAATTTTTGGAGGGTTGCAATCTTAAAATTGTTCATGTAAAGGGTCAAAGCTTGAGAAAGAGAACAAATTTTTCATGATGTAGCTTATATGTTGGAAATTTTAGAGAATTCATTCACTTTACAAACAGGCGTATCATTATGCTATAGGCTGAAAAATTTCTAACCACTTAAACATTGATTTTTTTTTTTATTTTTTTTGAGTCATTCATTTTATCTCTCAAGATTTTTTCTTTACATCTTTTCACTTTTGTAAAACCTTCATCAGGCCTAGGGGCTTTGGTTGTTTGTATTACCCTTGCCTTGATTTAAACTAGTTACTTAAGTTCTTTTGTGATATAATTGTAATATGATTGAGATTTACTTTCACATGTTTGCATCTTTGTGCTATAAGATTTGCATGTAAACAGTGATTCATTGGAAGAACCATCTCAGATATGGTATTATATCTCATAATCTCATGGGACTTTAATCTAAAGATTGCCTAGAATATGACTAGACTATCCCACATGCTTGCTAGCCTCTATGTCAGGTTCTTGACATAGGAAGTTTCACTATGAGTTGATCAATCGGATGAGAGAGAGCATGTTATCCGCTTAATGAAGGGAGAACTACATCCATTCAAATCGCTCAAAGGAGAAATTTTAAGCACCGAATAAGTTTAATTTCAGTTAGGCATGACCAAAACCTGAAAATTTGAGACCATGGGCAGATGTACCTGAACAAATCGATATAAACCAGGGATAGACATGATATCTCCTCCAAGAACTTTAAGCCCAAAGTCTACACGTGGCTGCAGGAAAATTATAAAAGGATTCTGTGGTGAGAAGAATACACAAATGATCAAAACACTTATTTGAGAAGTGAGAAAAAAGTATAACTTCAGTTACCTTTTTCATCAGTGATACAGAAATGTTGGCAAAACATGGGAAGGTTGGCACAAGAGGCTTCAGAGACACACGAGGAATCATAGATACCTGCAAGTCCACCACCTAAAGATGCAAAGCTTCTTAAAAAAATTTCGGTTTAAATATTGTTCTTTAGCTCACTACACTTTATTACTTCTTGCCTGAATTGTCAATCTAAGTGATAGAACTTTCAATGCCACAGTTATGTTTGGATTTCCAGCCCATCGAACTGCAGGCTCAAGGACTAAATCTTTCTCCTGAGTCTCATAGACTTTCAGACCTACAAGCAATCCAACACAACATCTCATTAACACTTTTTCTCTTAGCAGCTAACTAAATCAACTACGTAAACTTCAACTAGTATTTTGATTTTTTAAACATGAAATTTTTTTTATTATGTCACTTACCTTGAAAGACTAAGCACCTAATGGACGTATGCTCCAAAGGTGGGGTAATGAGACCACTTCATTTACCCAACATTTGAACCCTAAACCTCCTACTCTTACTACTTGCTGCTTGAGCATCCAAGCATTGACACAAAAAGTGAAAATTAAATGGGCGCTACAGTGTCTCTGATCTTACTGAGAATATCCCTCCACGACATGTACAACATATTCTAGATAAGGCATTGAACAAATTGGCAAATATAAATTTGGTTTATTTTCTACACATGTTAGGAAGCAAATATCAAATTCAGATTTGTACTCAACAAAGTGAAGCATGATTATTTGTGCAAATGGATCTTCGTAATGTAATTAATGACTTCCAACCCTTGTGTCAAAGAAATCTTTTGGCGCACTGCTTGGAAGAGTTGATTTAGGATGTGTTCGGAAAATGATATAATTTTTAGATAAAAAGTTTTTGAATTAGTAAAAAATAATATGATATAATAAGGATAATAATAAGTAAAGAGAATAAAATTAAAATAAATAAGTCGATTGTATGGGTAGTTATAAAAAATGACTAAAAAGTAGAGTAATTTGTATAGAAAAATGTGAAAAAATAATTAAAAATAAGACAATTATGGACGTTAAAAGGTTTTTATTGTAAGCAAATATGCCCTTAGCATTGGATAAGCCAACCTAATGCTAGTTACTCATATATTTACGTATCAATCTATGTTCAAGTGAGCTTGATGAGAACATCCAAAAAATTTTCTTCGAATAAAATGAGTTTTGGAAGTGCAATTAGACAGTCTTATTTTTGTCTCTTTTTTTCCCCCCCTTTAGGAGATAATGCTAACAACTACGTTGAAATATTAAAGCACTATTCAACACGGTCGCATAAGGCATGCAATATTAGATCATTATTTCTAGAAAACAAAAGCCACAGTGCACCCGGGTGCATTTCGCCTATTTTTAAATTTTTTTGATTTTTTTCATAAATTATGAAAATGCTACTGATTTTAAAAAATAAAAAAATATAAAATATCCAAAAAATTATAAAAATTGATACATATGTTAAATCTTAAATACTATACCTAGATTAATAGTTGTATAAAAAAAAAATTCAAAATTTTTTTTAAAAATGTATTTTTGCACCCGGGTACACTAGACTGGGGCTCAAAACACAATAACTAATCAGAACATAAGATTAACATATTTGATTATTGCACAATCATGTGTTTAAGCAAGTCTCGGTGAAAGAGAAGCACTACAAAAAAACAGAACAATAAGTTGCGGTCAATTTCTTTGGCTGTTTGGCGGGAAGAATATCTCACCATGAATTGTGGGAGGGAGAGACCCAAGTGTTAAACTGTCAAATTCAATAGATTCAATGTGAAACCTCCCAACGTACTCGTCAAAAATTGGCCTGGTGGTGCTTCGTATCATGCCACATATTGCCTGTTGAGGAAAATTATGTGGAAGAGATGAACATAGCAAAAGACTATATTAAAGTGCAGACCTTGGTCACAACATCCCCACAAAAAGCAGAATTGGACGTCTAAGCATGAACGCATTTCATTTTCTGGTGGAAAAAATAAAGAAGGTTGAGATATCAAAGTCACCTTATCTAAATAAGGCCACATATCAGCTATAAACTTGTTCATCCAATCAACCTGCAAAATATAGCATCATGGTGAATAAAACACCTTAAAGTAGAATGGGAAAAAAGGCATTTTTTCCGCATGACCACCATTGAAGCCTGGAATGTCATTCCTGGCAACATTTGCAAATAAAACAGGTAATGTTATGCTTAGATACTCACCCGTTCATAATCTGGATGCTTCACCCAAAAAGGAATCTCAGGTAAAAGAGCATACAAAGCTTTTGAATCTAATTCATGAAGCGGCCTAATTATTGGATCCTGCCAAAAGAAATTAAGGAAGAAACTTACTATCGGAAACAAAGAAAGTTCTGCGGTCCGAATTTTGATCTTTTCAAGCCGGTCGGAAACGCAGCGCCTGAAAAGATCAAAATTCCTGCAGTCCACTCACTATTGAACTTGCAAATTCAAGAATTTCTGGGAAACCTCTGCAGATTTATAGGCTGGAATGACCATTAAGAAAGTTCCAATCTTTAATTCCCTCTTAAAATAATATCTAAATAAAACATTTGGAGAAAACCAATAAGATAGTTGCCATTGATAGCTCTCCACCCATTCTGAACTAGAGGTATTATCCATTTGACATTTAGCAACTGAATAGTCATAATGGCAAAGGTCAGTGCAACTTTAGCTTGGATCAAGACCCAATAAGCAATGTGCCCACAACCTCCAGTGGTTCGATGCAGACGAACAGTCTACCATTTCAACGGCAATTTCAGAGCGGCGAATGGGAATAGACTCCCAAACCCACCACCTAAGAGTTCAACTGACAGGTATGAACAAGTCCGGAACAATCTTCAAACTACTAACAAATAAAAGAAGAAATGATCGAGCAAAAATTTAGACCAAAAAAGAAGGGATAGAAGGAGAACTCACTTTGACATCTCTCGGCTCGAAATATATGAACAAGAAGAACCCCACAAACAGCCCAAACGAGAGCCCGAATCCAAAACCCAAGAAACCCAACAAAGTGCTCAGAAAACCCATCTTCTCCGACGAGACGAAAGATGCATGCAACTGATGCCGTTGAAGAAAATAGCAAAGACGACAGGAGGAGGAAGGCGAGGGGGCGTAGAACGGTAGAAGAAAGAGAAGAGGGAGGAGACTGCAAAACTGAAAAGAAAGTCAGAAATGAGAATTTAGAAGGGTTGGTTGAGGCCTGCCGGGCGAAAACAGAAATGTGGTCCGTAGGCTGTTGCTTGAAAAAGAAACGCAGCGAAGCGAGACGAGACGAGTAGCGAATTCCCCGACGAAACCGCTAAAACAGAGTATCGTTATTATCTAAAACCCGACTCCAGAGTCCAGACACGCCTAATAAACGGATCCGCCACTCCGTCGCCATGACCGGGCCCACGTGTTTTCTACGCTGGAACCCTACGCCTCTTCATTTCTTCGAGGCTTCCGTCCTTCCTTTTTTGCGACGTGGACACTGGCTTCAACAGCGTCCAGATGCGTAACCGTAAGACCGCCCGCCTGCTCTGCCAGGCCAGCGGTGTTGGTTGCCCCGCCAGTGCAGTTGCAGCTCACGTGGTTTGAGGGGTGCACGCCAGTAATTGTCCGACTTAGAAGTCAGAACCACTTGGAACGCGTGAGGTGAGGCTCTCCATTGATGATCTAGACCGTTGATTCTCTTATTTACTCGCCCACAGAAAATCTATTTTCCGAGGCAGAAGCAGTAAGCACCCGGTGGAAATCTTTTTTTTCCATGTCATCGACGTGCTGAGCGTGGATGGCACTTTATTCTCGTTGCCATTTATGAGGTTGAATGTACCTCTTTATCATTTATGTAAAACAACCAGAGGCAGGCTTTATCAGGGCGGGGCAAGAGCACCATTTTCTTGCTCTTGCAGTGTGATTCATCTTTTCAGCATTCTTTTGCTTATTAGTACTGTTTGAATGGTAGTATTGAAGGATTTTAGACTTGTTCGGTTTCTTTCTGAGCAATGCCTCTATCATTATCCAATAGCATTCCGTTAGACAGAATAGATTTGTTAAATACCGAAGAATCCCGTTTCGTTCATGCGTACTTATGTCAACCACTCAATCATCTACAGCACCGTTCCTTGTCCTAAAGTGTGATGCATCTTTTGAGTTTCGACACTTTCTAGTTTGTACCGAAACAACGGTGATGTGCCCAAACGCTGTGGTACACTCGGCTGTATGTAATGAGTTTCCATACCAAATCGTAAGCGGCGGGAAGACATCTTGCGTGACAACGGCTACTTTCCTCCGCACGTGAAACTGTCTAACGGGTAGCTTTTACTACGAGATTATTCGGGGGAATAAATGCCGAAGTTCTTTTAAAAAAAAAAGGGTGGGTCCCGATACAAGGGATGCCTCCACGACATCGAATTTGTCAAGGAACCTCTCCATGCGTGGCTCACATTTATAATGAAATCCAACCTGTTCCATTGTGTAGCGTCATTTAGTTAACGGAAATCATCTCAACCGCAAGTTTTGTGTGATCATTTCCTTCTTAAAAAGATATAATTATATTTAAATTATAACAAACGCTTAGGCCTAGCCATAGACGTATTGGAAAGTTACCATCACTTCTAAAATAATTCATATACATAATAATAATAACATTTCAGACAGGGACATATTAAATAATTTTATTGTATTGATTTTATACTTCATTAAATAAGACTATGTATATATATATCTTTGATTAAGATCGAATTTGTCTCTAATTAAAATAATAAATTTAGATGCAATGGGTGAAATTGATTGGGTAGAAACATAAGTTGTGGTTCAAATGAAGAGGTGAACCACATGTTCTGCAAATGGTGGGAGTATATGGTCTTTTGTAGAAATAAATTAGAGCTTAAGAATTATTGAGCTTAATCATAATATAAAATAGAATATAATTTGTACAATCAATAAACAGATAAAGAGGTGAACTCGTTTAGTATAAATTTTTTTTTTATGGAACGTTTCGTAGAATTAGAATCCTTCGAAAATAAGGAAACTGTGCATGCGATTCACGATGTATCTACGATTATAACTAAAAAACGATAACGTCTCCTATTAAAAATTAAAAAAAAAACGATAATGTCAAATGTTAGGATTGTTAGCGTCATTTAGTTAACAGAAATGATTTTAACCGCTAGTTTTGTGTGATCAGTTTCTACTTAAAATTATATAATTTAATTTGTCATAAAAAATATATGATTTGATTAATTTACAAGAAATGCATCAAACCATTCATAGACATATTGGAGTGTTATGATAATTTATAAGATTGTTTATACACATATAGGAATATTTTAGATGGTTTAAGTTTTCTTTTATGGGTATATTTACATATATCTGAACGCATATTATACTAAAGATCTAAGACATTTACACAAATTGGGAAACATACAGCTCTTTTAAAAAATCTAAAAACAAAGTTCTACTAAAAAACGATGAAGAAACAGCTTCCAGGCAGAACGACCGCTCTCACAATTTTTCGACCATTGACTTGAAAATGGTGGATCGCCTCATTATTTACTTTTATTGCAATCCATGCATTGCATGTTTCTTGAAATTCCATGTTCCTGCGAATGGAGCGGAATGCGCCTTATTGTAAAATGTTTACCGCTGTACGCCGGCCGCGTGCCGACCACGTATGATATCGTAATATTATAATCGTATGTGGCATGTGAACCATTTTTGGTTGGGACTGTTTTGAATGACCTATTTGCAAAATAGTTCTTATTCTTTATGCAGTTTTATCACTTTCATGTTTTCCATCGATTTCCAAATGCTTTGTTTGTTACTAATTTAAGAACACAACGAAGCCTTACGTGCAAGCAAAGTGAAAGATTGGCTTCCAAGACAAGTTGAAAAGCCGTCATGAAAACACCAAGTTTAAGATAAATTCTATTGAAATCATCCAACCAGAAGAATACGTACTTTGATTTGAATTTATATTTCTAAATTAGGTTACAAACATAATCTAAGCTACTTTTTTTTTATTATTAAAATGGAGGCTAATTCTTCCATCCCGACTCCAAACTTAAACCCGGAAATAATAAATCCTTGTGCTTATTGTGCAATGGTGTTAACCACGTAGTTATCCAAAACGTTGATCTCAACTACTTAATTAAGAAACTTCATTATGTATATCATGATGTACTTTAAGCTAAAATATATCATTCATTTATTTTATTTTATTTTTTCTTTATAATCATGTTTTTCTAAGTGTATTGATTCAATCCATATATCAAGTTTTATTATTCTATAATATTTTATATATTTAATTTTTATCTATAAAAATGATTAAATACGCTTAGAAAAATAAAAATAACTAATTGTAAAAATAAATGAAAGAACTTAATCAGGCTCCACTTGATTAGTTCTTAAGAATTAAGACAACCCTTGAAGAAGGAACTTTAATTTTTGGAGTAATCTAATTAACCTTCCACCGAACCTTCCATTGAAACAAACATGGACATTTTTTTTCGTTTAATGAAGTGGTGTAAATAATTATGCAAATCACCTTTCGAAATTAAAAAAAATCTCATCTAGGTTTAAATAAAAAATACATTCCATCGACCCTGCTGTTGGTGGAGTGTGTCTAGAGTTCAAATCTCACCTTGGGATTTCAAAGAAAATTTAGTGTGGGAGCAGTTGATCTCCCGTTCAGTTGGTAAAAGTTGTGTCTTCCTCATTCTTTGATGGAGCTGTGTCTTCAGATTTCCTGGGAGAGCTGTGTATCTCCCGATTTCTATGAATGTCTTAGAGCTTCAGTGTAATATATGTTGAGATGTATGTAAATATACTCATCCAAATATATATATATATTCCGTTGAGGTAGACCGATAATTGCCAAGAAGTAACGTTTAATTAAAAGTTTAAAACCAGATTTGCTAACATTCGACACCTAATTTAGGAAGACGTTGATATGCGACACATTTCAACTAACGAATGGAACTAATTGGTCGACGAACCCCCGACCTTAATACGAACTAATCAGCAAACCCTGGATAACATACATGTCGTACTAATTGGTGCCAGTTATCGGTCTTAATTGGGATATACCTCTCTTGGCAGCAAGATCATCCCCCTAGGGATCCAGGTCAAGTGCAGTCCTTTATTGAGAATAATATATAAGGCCAAAATTTTACGGGATACTGAATGAATGCAGAATATATATATTATAGAAAAATGTTACTGATTGCAGTAGTCTATCACTGTGGGCCCCACATGATCATGAATAGAAAATCTACCTCGCTTATTGTATTTAGAATTATTCACTTTATTAGCATATTAATTTTCATCTAAATCCAACATGTGTGTAGTCCTCATCTTAAAATGGAATAAAATCAACGTAATAAAATAATTTAATACAAATATCATGTTTAAAATTATATTTTTCAACATCTAAACTGTCTAAAGTATGATTTTTATATGGATAAATGATTGTATAAAATTTCATTACAATATAATATGTGTGAGGCCCATTTTACAGCGGACTATGTCGTATCACAATGAAATCACCTGCACATGAATGGGTCTCACACATATATATCAGAAATATTTTGGCGCAGCGACATTGAAATGGACCCCGCATGATCATAAAATCATAATTTATTTTATCTATTATATTTAAAATAATGTATTCTATTATCATACCAATTTTATCCCAATCATATATATATATGGGCCTCATTTGAAAATGGTACAAATTCAACATAATAAAATAATTTGATATAAATAACAACTTTAAAGTAATTTTTTCAACATGTAAATCATTTGATATAAAATTTATATGTAGATAAATGATTGTATAATGTTTCATTACATTTTAATATGTGTGTGACTCATTTTTTATCAAATATACCGCTGTTTTGGTGCAGTTGCGATGCACTGGAACAACTCCCTATATATATATATATACATACATATATATATATGGCTCTGCTTTTATGTTATCAAGTTACATCGAAGTGGTCCCATGTAACACTTTTAAATTTCAAGATATTGATATTTTATGGAAAATTCAATCAATTCATTGTATTTAACACCAGTTATTTTGTGAAGAGACTAAGTTTTATATAAATGAAGTATGTGCATAAGCCAAATTTGCTAAAAAAATATGTATATATTCACATGTAAATTATGAAAAATGCTTACATCGATTCTCGCATATATTACAATATAACGATACTTTATAGGATCATTTATCCACATATTATTGATATTTGAGATGATTTAGATGTTGAAAAAATTACTTTAAGGTTAATATTTTAACATTGAATCATTTTATTGTGTCGATTTTACACTTTTATAAATTGGATCCATACACAGTGAAATTAAAAAAATAAAATGGTCTCCTGGATACTATAAATGATGCTAAATACAATGGATTGAGTGAGTTTTCCATCAACTATCAAGATTTTAAAAATTAAAATTGTTACATAGAAAGAAAGTTTCATAGAAACGGAATATATATATATATATATTTAAAAAGAATGCGGAACACTATTTAATTACCAAATAAAGTACCAAAAACTCTAGAAGCCATGCCTTTAAATATTGACTTGGACTAGGGATATATCAAGAAGCGTTTGTGTCATTTTATCATTTTTTTCTTAGTAAAAGTTTGGATGGCGGAACCAAGCATAGACTACTTTCGTTTTTTTCTTCAAATTCAAATTGGATATTCTACGCTCCTCAAATCTTTCGTTGCCGACAAAATTGGTGTCTCGTCAGTAACTTCTACGATGATGTGACGGGGAGAACAAAACGAATATAAAATCACATAGTGGTGAGAATATTGAAATAACTTAGTAATTAATAACCTCATACACGCATCAATAGTATGAAACTATAAAAAAAAAAAAAACAAAATAAAATTTTAATTGAAATGATAAATTCAACTTACATGATGCAAATCTAATAAAAATTTATGGATTGAAATTTTATTAACAATTTGTCAGAATTTTAATGAAATTTTCTATAAAAATTAAAGTCGTTATTATTTTTAAATTAAAAGGGTAAAATATGTAATCTTAAATACTTAAGAGTTTGAAGTTATATAAATTTTTGGTAATGTCATCTAATTTTAAAATACCTAAATTAAGATAAATAGATGACGGAGAGCTTAGATGAGTTAGTTTACGTTTCTAGCGTGCATTTAAATCCACCTATATGAGTGTCTGAATACAAGATCCTTTATATTTAGAATGTATCAAGTTCATTAGTGATACTAATACATGACTATAATGGATATCATGTTAGAATATTTGATGTGTTTTTTTTTTTTAAAAAAAAAAATCTTATATCCATAGTATGTTCAATCTATCCTATACGGTGCTACAATTCAAAATCTCATCACCATATGTCTTATTAAATCCTAATGTATTTTTATCAAGCAAAAGGCCATTTATCTTATACGTGTAATTATGTATAAAATTTTCTTGGCTTGAATAAAATTGATTAATTTTAATTTTGAAGATGACCAGGGAATGCTGAGAATCTTTAAAATACATAATACAATATATGTGAAATACATAAATATTCATTAAATATAACAAAATTAATAATAACTCCGAGGCATCAAGCGATAATACCTACCATCTTCAAACGATACCATGGCTTGGAGTGGTTTTGCTGCTTGCGTGACTCTGTTTGGACAAAATCTTCCAACAATACTTGTCATGCTTGGAGTGGTGAAACGCTTGCATGACTATGTTTTATTTTATATATATATATATATATATATATATATATATTTACAATGTCACTCACAATTTACTACAATTCAAGCTTAATAACCCAATTCACCTTACAATTTAAGGCCTCCTTAAATGGTCCCATCACCTAAATATAAACCAAGACTTCAACCAATGAGGCTATCCCGTATTAGCACATGACTCTTTCAGGCAATAGACAATCTCTGAATAATGTGTTTGAGCATTAAACGGCAGCTGGAGATTACCCTAATTTTTTCTTGGGTTGTTGCATCAATTCAACGGTCCACAACTTCCTTAGTCATTATCCAACAAGTCGAATGATTTTTTGATTTATGGGATGTGTTTTTGCCGTTTGTTGACATTTGGCGAAAGCTAGGCGAAAACTACTCGATAACGCTGACGCAGAAGAGGTACATAATCATCATGTGTGGTTGTCATTTCTTATTCAGGAACAGGACATGCAACACCGCATACAAAATTGCTATTTGGAACGTCCAAAACTTCCAGATCACGAGCCCACTTGGCAGGTTGCCCTTCAAGGGACGTCAACCTCCCAACTTGTTTTGTATTCAATAATTAGTTAATTAGGTTTTTTTTTTTTATTAGTGGTACCTAATGTTAGATCCAAGCCACTTTTCACCTCAACCAATTACAACCAAATTGAATACTGAGGGGATCATTACAATCTAAAATATTCCCTCCTAATCTTACATTTTTAAATTTTAAACTTTACGTTATCAGGTAAGGATAGTGATCTTGTTAGACTGACCTAAAATAATTTTATTTTAGACGTGCCTAATATATTTTAAAAGTTTTTCATGAAATTATTTTTCATAGCGTAACTAATTCGTATACAAGTTTTACAAATTTTGAATATTAATGCATTTTTTATTTTAAAAAATCATCATTTTTAGGGGGGTAAAACTAACTTAAAAATCCCTCCAAAAGGTAACTTTTTTAAAAATAAAAGATTTGTAAATGCTTGAGAATTGTAAAAGCAACTCAGTATATAAATTAGATAAATTTGAAAAATAATTTCATAAAATAGTTAAAAAATTACTGAAATGGCATCGCAAAATCCCCGTCAATTAAAGGTGTGATTCGTTGGAGGATAAAAATTTTTGATGAAGAAGTTTTGAAATAAAAGTTTTTGAATTAATAAAAAATAATATAATATAACAAGAGTGATGATGAGGTGTAAAATAAATAGATTACGTAATTGTGTAGAAATGATTAAAAAATACAGTAGTTTGTATATGAAAATATGAAAAAATAATTAAAAATATGATAGTTACAAACATTAAAATGTTTTTAATTGAAATTTTTTAACCCAACAGAACAACACCCTAAGTAACTAATTTCGTATTATGTCCCTAAGAAATTGGTGTAGGCGGAATGAATGGTCTTTTGATCAGCCTTGGACAGAATTAAACGTAGAAAAACGGCACACTCCGTCGATTGATTTACAGGCGTAAGAAATTGACCGAAGAATACATGATTATTGAGTGGGCCCACTTCAGATTGATCATGGGTGTATCATACCACAAGAAATAGTCAATTTCTCCGATTCAATGAGAGGTTGGAACATTCCTGTCAACTTGGATTTAGGTGGTCATCAGCCATCCAGAAGCTACCTATAAGCCTACAAGTGTTACTCGCCTTTAACACGTGAATGCTAGTTGCAAGAACCATCTACAGAAACGGACGTGGTGAGGAAAGCCCAAGAAACACGGCTTTGGATATATCTGCGAAACATGTGATTAAACTAAACTTTTAAAAATATATATATCGAAATTCATGTCAAGCCTAATCAGGTAAGACCAATCAAATTAATAGGCCGGTTCATAGCTGGACCATCTATTGCAGTTTTAATAACAGTGCCAATTTCAGCATAGACTTTGGCAGTTTTGCTGCGTCATTGAAGAAAATGGAGAGCCAAAATTATCCATATCGATTGATTAATGGTTAAGTAAATCCAGCCAACAGTAGCATCGCATCATATATCGGTCGACAGTCAATACCTGCCGCAACCACAATCCCAGCACTTATCTGAGGTGGGTTGCTTTTGCATAACACACAAAATCCAAAACTTGAATCAGAATTTAGAACCAAGTTGCTTGATTTTATCTTTTCCTCGACCATCATGTGCCGTAAAAAGAACTTATATAATTCTTTAATATCTTCTTTGTTTGCAAGAAAATTTTATTTCGTGCCTCAATAAAAAAAATATGTGTTTTTCAGAGACTATTTCTCCAATCGACACACAAGCAACGCTTTTAAAATCGTACCCTGAATTGAACCCTTTTTGTGGTCGGTTCAGGTTGTACTGATTGAACAGTTGGTTCAAACCATAGTAATAATATAAAATAGTTATAATATGCAAAATTTATTATTTACTCTAACTATTATTAAAATATGCAATAATTATATATAATATCATATTTTGTAAGCAAAAAATGAAACATATATAATGACATATAAATTAAAGAGAATTATTTCATACATTAAAGTCTTAAATTCAATATTTATTTTGATTTTTCAAATAAAATAAGTTAAATAATAAGTATCTTACCATTAACGTTGCTGCCTGTATCTTGATTAAATAGAGAATGGCAAGGATGCATCAAAAGGCGTGTTGCTAGAGATCCAAGGCGTGTTTGGTAATAACAAAAAGTTGTTAAGTTAAAATTTTTCAATCTAAAACTTTTCACTCTTCATAACTACCATATTTTTTATCATTTCTTCACATTTTTCTGTATAACTACCATACTTTTCAATCATTTCTACGCAACTACCAACACAACTAACCTATTTGTTTCAACTTTATCCTATTTATTCATCATTATTACCTTTATCATATCACATTATTTGACAACTTCTCATCTCTACAACTTTTTATCAAAAGTTTTATCTATTCCCAAACACACCCAGTTCATGGCCGGATTTGAAAACCTCAAGCAAACCGAACTGAAAGATCTACAATTCACAGTTCAACCGGTCCGACCATCTGGTTTTTAAAACAATGACATAGGTATATGGCGTATTCATATCAAATGGTTTTTCACAAAATAATGGCCAAACACATCACTTGTACAGATCTTTTCAATTTCCAGTTTGATTGATCTCAGTCATTCATCACGTAGAGCTATTTACTCCTTCACAAACATTTCTAAAACACTTTAATGGAGAACGATTCAGGAAAAACTTGCAATAGTTTCTCGATTTCAATTCAAACATGAGGTTTGATTTACACTCCACGAGTGTGTTTGGTTGGAGTTAAAACTTTTAGTGAAAAGTTTTTAGAGTAGAAGTTGTCAAATCAATAAAAAATGATGTGATATAATAGGAGTAATGATAAAGAGTAAATAGAATAAAGTTAAAATAGATAGGTTAGTTGTATGGGTAGTTGTGTAGAAATAATTGAAAAGTAGGGTAGTTTGTGTA
>JAXCLR010000001.1:83755654-83769017 GCA_035584095.1 Annona squamosa
AGAATAAAGTTAAAATAGATAGGTTAGTTGTATGGGTAGTTGTGTAGAAATAATTGAAAAGTAGGGTAGTTTGTATATAAAAATGTGAAAAAATAATTAAAAAACAAAATAGTTATAAAGATTGAAAAGTTTTAATGGACACTTTTTTCCCTTAAACAAACACACCACACGTTTTTAAAAAAGTTTTGCCATCAGAAAAGAAAAAAAGACGCAGTTTTTGTTGAAGAAATGCATTGAGACTCAGGAAAGAGCGGCCCTTACTCGTCTCCGTTGGCCCATACAAAGAGGCCAGCTCATCTAATTCAAATTCAGAAGCCCAATTCTCTCACTTCCAGTCCTCCACCAATGAAAACTTTCAGCAGTGAAATTCTAGTACGAGAAAACCCTTGAATATGTTCTGAATATTAAGTTAAATTTACAATTATGCCTGCATATTGTGAGAAAAATTGCATTTATATCTATACATTTTGGAAAAAATTAGATATGCCTCCAAGCTCTAGCACTAATTTCATTTATGCCTATTATTAGTTTAAAATTCCAAATTTACCCTTGTTGTCCTAGTGTATATTCACACTTATTCCCACAATATTTAAAATGATTACACTTTTTTTTATGAACTTATGTCTACACTGTTAAAAAACTGCACTTATGCCAATGATATCTAAAAATATTGCATTTATGCCTACAACGTTTAAAAATGATTGTATTTTTTTGATGAAAAAATTATTATATTTATGCCTACAACGTCTGAAAATATTGCGATATTCCTATAATATTCTAAAATTTCAAGAATTTAGGGGTCTTTGTAATAAACTTTGTATAATCTATTTATTTAGGATTTTAAATTTACCATCATATAATTTTTAATTTTTCAATTTTCTGCAGATTCCTGAATTTAGAAAACAACCTTTGGTCAACATTTTACCAATTAATAATCTTCTTTGACGATTCACAATCAAGACCACATAATAATATTTTTAAGTCTGCCGTACTTTTTAAAAATTATCAGTTGGTTAAATCATAAATATAAATTTTAAAAATTAAAATTTTCATATGAAAATTTTTTTCGACAAATATTTATTTTGCGTTCCACTTGTCATCCAACCTTTGACAATCGAGAGCAAGTAATTTATGATGTATTAGTACCATAATATGACCTTTGTCGTGTTTAACTGGATCATTGGTTATGTTTAATTGTGCTATAAAAGGTGATTAAATTTGATCTCTTGAACCATTGACGAGTCGCATTTTCACATGGGCTCATTTTTGAGAAAAAAATCACATGAGGTAGATTTCAAAATAAAAAATATTTAGTAAAAAAAATGCAAAATTGAAAAATTAAAGATACGTAAATATAAATATTATGAGACAAATAAATATTAAAAGAAATTTTGTAAAGTACCCTCTAAGTTTTCGAAAAATTGTTGGTGTAAGTATATTATTTTCTTGTCGGCTTTTAAATAAACGTGAATGTAAAAATGCAAGAAGAAGGTGATTTTGGAATTCTGAAATAATTGTAGGTGAAGGCATACGTATAACTTTTCAAAATGTGTAGGTATAAGTGATTAAGTGAAATTCTGCTCAAAATATTTATGCATAAATCCCCCTAATATTAATTCCATTTGGTTCTCACAAGTCCTAGGCTATAGCAGTCATTGCAAATGAAACCAGCCACATGATAGATTGATAGCGATTGGGCCCCAGCGCTCAAGCCCATCCCTATCCTCGGCTTTATTCTGAGCCGCTGACATTGCATAGTTCTTAATTAAAGGAGTAGCAAATACGAACGACTTGAATTATGGACCCTTCATTATCCTTAGTAGACTCATCTGCAGGTTCGCCCAGTGAGTGCATATCTCCTGTACGTTTGAGGCTGTTCAGAGCTTAGACAGAATAAGAATTTGAAGGGGGAAGTGTACTGAACGTTTAAAGAAGATATAAGATTGGGAGAAGTTGTATTGAAAATTAAAAAATAAAGTGTTATTTTGATAATAAGAAAAATATTTTTGAAGAATACGAGATTTCATTCTAGATCATTTCATCCTAGTTGTGTGAACACCCGGCTGATGTTTCACAAGAGGACAGATTTGGTTGGATAGTTGTTTTATGTCTCAAACCTATCATATCACCGGAGGTGCTTCTAGATGAATATGTTTCTTGGTAGGGACGCAACTTCAGTAAGATAGGTCTAATTTGGGTCTACTTTATCCTTGTTTTATTTTAAAAAGCTTCTATTTAATTTGGGTCTATTTATCCTTGTTCTATTTTAAAAAGTTTCTATCCTATCTTATTTTAGGTTGTGTTGATTATAAGTATAAGCTATCTGATTTTTTGAAATAGGTTGTGTTGATTATAAGTATAAGCTATCTGATTTTTTGAAATTAGGTTGGTTTCGTTTTGGTTCGAAATTGATTTTTTAAACTAATCTTTATATTATATCTGAAATTATATTTTTATTACAAGTCTTAACTAAAAAACCTAAAATTAAGATCATAGTAACATAATTGGCAAAATACATCATTCATCATTATCATCATCATAAGCCATTTTCCACTTAGGTGGAGTCGGCTGCATAGATTCTATTGCGCCATTCTTGTCAATTTAAGGCTAAATTTTGTATAATTTGTAATATTTTTAAATCTTATTTAATTGCTTCCATCTATGTTTTTTTAAGTTTTTCTCTCATTATTCTACCACCTTCTAGTTGGATAGATTCCGTTCTCCTAACCGATACTACTTCAAGCCTCTTTTTAACATGATTAAACTATCTTAATCTATTTTCTTTCATTTTATCACAAATCGGTCTCACTTTTAAGTTTTTTTGAATTATTTCATTTCTAATTTTATCTTTTCTTATTTTATCACCCGTCCACCTTAACATTCTCATTTAATTCATCATTAAATTTATTAAATAATTGATAAATTAAAC
This sequence comes from Annona squamosa, assembly GCA_035584095.1. Classification (NCBI taxonomy): domain Eukaryota; kingdom Viridiplantae; phylum Streptophyta; class Magnoliopsida; order Magnoliales; family Annonaceae; genus Annona; species Annona squamosa. The sequence continues at coordinate 83,758,584 of JAXCLR010000001.1, forward strand.
AATTTTTTATATATTTAAAAAATATTTGAGTCTTTCAGGTAAAAGATATTTTATAGAATCTATATTAATAATTCAAGTCGATTCTAATATCCAGACCTTAGAAACTATTTTACCCTAATTGAATCAAGTATTTTTTTTAATTTGACCTATTTTAGATTACTAATGGATCCCACATGACGGATTTATTCAGTCAAGAAACGAAAGTTGTAATTAATTTTTCTATGTTAGCGGAATTACTATTGTAATTAATTTTTCTATGTTAGAGGAATTGGTGCTTCATTTGATAAACATGAGTTTTAAGCTCAAGCACATTATTTTAAATTCTATCAAGTAATGTTGCTCTAGTAAACTCGATTAAGGGTGGTGCTAATGAAATTAGAAATTATAAGAAAAGAAAATAAAACTACAAACGGAAGACGCATATGGTAAAGAACACTCGATCTACTATCATCTGCTTTAAGTTCTACAAAATATTCTACTAAATTCACGATTCCGCCGGATTGTATTTTTTTTTTTAAACAATTTATTGTTGAAGATTTGAATTTCTATTTATGTATGCGGAGTCACGTGGAGATAAGGGGAGCAGTTTCATTTTTGAAAATTCAAAAAATCTGTTTTAAGACGGATGTCAAAGTGGCTAGGTGGAAATTTTTTTGATGAGTACTCATACATTACAATCTCAATTGGTATTACAATTAAATTCTGAAACATTCTTATAATTTACCAACAATTATCTACTACTTCTAAACTTTCCCACCGGTAAGTGGCTAAGTGGAAATTACAAGGTCGGAAGTTAAATAAAGGCATTTGCCTCCTTATTTTTCTCTTGAAGCTATCCTCTGTCGGTTACTTGTTCATCTAATGTTGACGACATAATAAAAATTTTAAACCTTAATAAATATTTAAACATGTAATTTGTTTTTGCAAAGTTGCCTCTCCTTAAATAATGTTGTATCCCTTGAGTTTGCTCTCTTCCCTAGAGGTCCTCTCTCTGCCATTGCCTACGTCAACTATTGACTTTTTGACTGTTGATATTTAAGTATTTTATGTTATCATCCGGTCCGTTGGATTAGCCATGCAAGTAGAATAATATATGATGAGAATTTATCTTGGTACGTTATGTAGTTTTGATGGTTAAAAATGTAGAATTGCATGTTAAGGGGGCAAAGATTAAGTTTGAGGAGGCTAAAATGTAAAACGAAATTCATTCTACTTGCTAAATACATTTAGTAAATTTAGTCTGCTTACTTAATTTGTTTGAATTTGTGTATGTTTTGTTGTCAATAGGTGGTGGAGATAAAGAAAGCTAAAGGAGAAAAGAGGCATAGAAGAGGATCTATTTTTGACAATTATTGCTACATACTTAATGTTGATTTACATTTTTCAAATAAGTGACGTAAACGAAGAACTAGATTATAAAATTTGCAGATAAGTTTCCTAATACGTAATAAATTGGTGAAAATTCTTTATCTTTCGTGTGAATGATCTTAGATAAATATATAGAACATATATTAATTGACTCATTTAACTGTGCATGGCCGCCAGAGAGCTAGTGTATAGTAATATTTTAAAATTAGTAAAATAAAATAAATGGCAATTATTTTTTTAAAACTTAAAAGGGAAATGGACAAAGCTTAATTGACTAACGGGTGTAGAAGGCATGTGTGGACTGTGGAGGCGGAGTGGGTCCCAAAACAAATGTCGTCACTAGATACCAGTTGAAAGTTGAATGGGGGCAGGGCAAAAGACAAGTAAATGCGTTCCAGCACCAGGCCAGCCTCTTCCTCTCATATCCACCCGATCTCATATATTTTATTAATCAACCAGGGTTGGAAGGGACGGAGTTGGGAAAGGACAAGTGCACGGGCAGAAGTGAATAGCGGGAGAGCAGAGGACACTTAATAGTGTGGCGTACGTGTACTGCTGTGGCGTGGGGTCCATCTCACCAGCCGTCGATTTCGGGGCTGTCCTGTCCAACGCCTTTCTCAGACCGACCTGAGTTGGACTTTGAAGAAATTGGCATGGGCGCATGGCATGCGTAGCGGGCCCACTAACTCAGTCTCTACCTACTCCCTTTTCTTCGTCATCGCGTCCTTCCCGGCACTCCCCTCGTGGAACATGCTGCAACGTATAATGCAAATAAACAAAATACACGCATGCAGACCATTAAAGATAATTTGTTTCTTTGATAGCTAACAACTAAATTTTCATATTGAAAAAAGTTTTGACGAGAGACCAAGTGAAATTAATTACAAGTGCAGTTTTATTTTGTGGCCCACGGAAACATCTATCAATGCAATTAACCACCTTCTTGGTTGAATAAATAAATTTTAAAATTAATGAACTGTTTATATTTTTAAAATTATTCTGTTGAGCTATGTAATCAAGAATTACTTTTGAAATTAGGAAAGTTCTTTGGATCCTTTCGAAATTAAAAAAATCATTTAAAAGTAAACGAGGAAAGCAATTGTAACAAATGGGCTTTTTTAATCATAACCCAAAAATATTTGATTTTGTGATAATTGTGATGTTTTTATGTGACCTAAACAGCTCATCATAGTTATCCAATATAAAATTTACTTCAATTGGAGGCGTATGTTGTCCACGGAATAGAATCATGTCATCATAAATATATCATTCATAAAATCCGGAGATACTTATGAGAAAGTACTCTTTTATGTTATCCATTCTATTTTAAATATTTAGGTAATTGGCAAATATACTTATGTGGTTTGGCCATATTTGAAAATATACTTGTATAGTTTCAAAATTTGTAAATAACTCTATGTAGTTTGACCATGATTGCAAACATACGAACGCAGTTATATCACGGTTATTGTACTATTACGGCATGGGCGTATTTACAAATATATGCGAATTACATAGGTATATTTGCAAAAATTAAATATACTTACTTAATTTTTGAAATTGTAAATTTACTCACGTAATTTGCATATCTCTATAGATAGATCAATATTATGACAATGCACAAACAACATCATTATGGTATAGATATATTTGTAATTATAGTTTGATAATATGAGAGTTCTTTATAATTTTTAAAACTCTGTGAATATATTTGCAATTATGGTCCAACAAAGTAGGTGTATTTGTAAATCATCCTAAATATTTTGACGAATGATAAAAAATCTACTCAGCCTATTAAATTTATCATTATTTGTAGTGTCATAGAAAACTTTTCGCTTAACTAGTGTCGATGTGCATGGGTCCCATCAAGAAATATGTAAAATTAATAGTCTAAGTTATTATTTTATGTAGATAAATTCTATAAAGTATTATTAAATTCTAAAGGGATGGTTGTGAAAGTGAAAGTTGTGAAAAATGTGGTATTTGATGATAGTAGAAAATGAAATATTTTGAATATTGTATGATTGATATAAAATGATAGGAATAAAATTGGAATAAATAAGTTTGTTAGAAGGTAATTTATAGGAAAAATGATTATAATATAGGAGTAAAAAGGGAAAAATATAATAATTAGATAATTAATGAAATGCCTTGAAATCTTTGCACCCAAGTTTTCCCATTCACGTTTCTTGTACCCGTTTCCAAATGCCCCCTAATACATAAGTGAATAGATATAAGTATTTTTTTTCAATCTACACGTAAATGTACTTAATTTTGAGCAAAGAAGTTCATACATATATTGAATTTGAATGAGCTTCATCTCTTAAATGAACAAATGGCGTAAAAAATTAAAATTTAGAAAAATTTAGAAAAATTACATAGAACTACTTTTACATAACCATGGAAGCGGGTCCCAGTAAAATTCCTGAATAATTATAAAGAATTTACTTAAAAGGCGCTAGTGACGGTAGATTTGGTAGACATCTGTGTTTACTTATTCCAGGCTTTTTTACTTTTTAAAGTACCATCGGCTTTTATTTATGGTGAACGTAAATCTTTTGCACGTCTCCCAAATGCGCTATTTTTGTCGCCCACACCTACGGTCGCCAACTGGTAGAATCAGAACCGTCGATCTTATTACTTGATTGAGTGAAACCTATGGTCACGATTTATCAAAAGTCGAGGGCCATCAACAGGAGGAAATTGATTTATGAGCAGATTTGTTCAGTTGCACGTGATGACGATGACGATGGCGATGGCGATGGCGATGACGAAGATGATGAAATGCTAGGCTGTGGCAGTGACTGGAGAATCCGATCCAATAATTGACATGCACCGCCCTGGAAGACGTTGGCAGCGTACGATGCCAATAAGGCATTAAAGCAAAGCAGTGTGAAAAACCGTGCACGAGCACTAAGGGTTATATGGGTAAGGAATAAACCTATGAGTGTGTTTGTTTGGAGGTAAAACTTTTGATGAAAAATTTTAGAGGTAGAAATTGTCAATTTGATAGAAAATGATATGATATAATAGGGGTAATGATAAGGAGTAAAGAGAATAAAGTTAAAATAGATAGGTTAGTTGTATGGGTAGTTGTGTAGAAATGATTGAAAAGTAGGGAAATTTGTATAGAAAAATGTGTAAAAATAATTAAAAAATAGAGTAGTTATGAAGAGTAAAAAGTTTTTTGTTGAAAAGTTTTGGCCCCAAACAAACATACCCTATATGGTGTGCCCCTGAAGTCTTACAACTTTTGATAAAGTGTGTGTTTGGTAATGAGTAAAAAATGTTAAACTTAAAATTTTTCGATCTAAAATTTTTCATTCTTTATAATTATCATATTTTTTAATTATTTTTTCACATTTTTCTATACAACTATTTTACTTTTCAATCATTTCTACACAACTACCGGTACAATTAACCTATCTATTTTAACTTTTCATCTTTACTCCTCATCATTACCACTTTATATCACATCATTTGACAACTTTTACTCTCCAAAACTTTTCATCAAAAGTTTTATCTATTCCCAAATACACTCAAAAAATTTTAAAGATTAAAATTTGTCAAATGATGTGATATGATAAAGATAATAATGATGAGTAAAGATGATAAATTTAGCATAGATAGGTTAGTTGTGTAGAAATGATTGAAAAATACGGTAGTTGTATAGAAAAATATGAAAAAAATAATTAAAAAATATGATAGTTGTAAAGAGTGAAAAGTTTTAAATTAAAAAGTTTTAACTTGGGGTATGTTTTGTTACACACAAAACATGTCAATGAAAATTTTTCAATTAAAAACTTTTCACTCCTCATAGCTACCTTATTTTTTAATTATTTTTTCATATTTTCTTATATAAACAACCTTATTTTTCAATCATTTCCACATAAATACTCATACAACTACCTTATCTATTTTAACTTTATTCTCTTTACACTTCATTATTACCCTTATTATATCATATCATTTTCTATCAACTTGACAATTTTTACTCTGAAAAGTTTTCATAAAAAAGTTTTACTTTCAACCAAACGCATCCTTGATATTTTTTAATTATTGCCAAACATACTCTTAATGAAAAGTTTTTTAGAGTAAAAGTTGCCAAATTATATGATATGATAGGGGTAATGATGGGTAGTAAAGAGAATAAAGTTAAAATAGATATGTTAGTTGTGTGGATAATTGTGTAGAAATGATTGAAAAATAGGGTAGTTGTATAGAAAAATGAGAAAAAATGATTAAAAAATATGATAGTTATAAAGAGTGGAAAGTTTTAGATTGAAAAATTTTAACTTGATATTTTCTATCAATTGACAAACACACCCTAAAATGGTGTGGCTCGCGACCGCACGACGAGAACGGCTTTCATGGGAAGTAGGAACCAACGGGACGTTTGGTAATTTTCGTGGAAATGTGGTAAGAGTTAGGAGGGGAAAATATATTTTTTAAAATTTGTGTAGTTAACATAAAATAATAGAAGTAAAGGTTATGTTTGAGAAATGATATAATTTGTTTATTTGTGAAAGTTGTTAAAATGAAAAAAATTATGTAAGATGATAGAAGTAATAGTGAAAAGTATAGAGAATAAAGTTAGAATAAACAGTTTAGTTAGTTGCGCAGAAATTATTGAAAAGAAAGATAAGTTGTATAGGAATATGTGAAAAAATGATTAAAACATAAGATAATTATAAAGAGTAAAAAGTTTTAAATTAAAAACTTTTAACTCGACATTTTTTATATGTTACAAAACACACCCAAAATTGAAATAAATATGATAGTTATAAGAAAAAATGATTTATGTATATAAGTAAAATTGGAAAAATAAAATTTTTAAGTTATTAAATAATTTATAGGTAATCAGGAACCATAGGATGCTTCCCACCTCACCCTACCTCTCCTCACCTCATCTTGCCTTCAATCTCTCTCAAAAAAATAAAGTTTTTGATCTATTATAAAAATTTATTGGCGTATATTATTTAAAATATGATTTTAACCATTTATAATGAAAATTTTTTGTAACTTTAAATATGTAAAATTATAAATTTTACATATTTAGCCTATGAAAATTAATATACAATACTTTATCAACATAAAAAAAAAAATTTAGACTTATCTAGAAAAAATACATCCATATAACATTTCAGATCATACAAATATTATTTTGTATGTTACTTGTAATATAAAAAATATATTTTAATTATCACATTCAATTTGTATAATTTTCATTATGGATGTTGAAAATAATATTTTAAGTAGCATATGTGTTTAGATTTTTAAAATGAAAGATATATCTGTTTACATCAAAAATTTTCAAAGTAATGATAAAAAAAATAAATCAAAAAATTTTCATTATCCACAATTATCCCATTTTTAACTCTTTATTCACATCTTCTAATACAAGTATGCTACTTTTTTGATAATTTCTATACAACTATTGGTATAATTAATCTATCTATTTTAAATTTATTCTTTTTGCTTATCATAGTTATTTCGATTATATCATATCATTTTATTTTATTTAAAAAATTTTTCATCCAAAGATTTTATCATTTCTCAAATATATCTAAAATTAAAAAATTAATTTTTAAAAGGAATTTCAATTGAGAGAGAGTAGGAACTTAAAGCCGTTCTCGTTCTCGTTCTCGTCCGCGTCCGTGGGAGTTTGATTTGATAAGTGACATCTCCTAACAGTCAACTAGATTAATCAACTATTTCTAGTTGTTTTTTACGTAGATATCAAATACTTTACGTGGTCACAATTATCCTTTCTATTTTTTTTAAAAAAAAATTTCAACACATACAGAACTCCTTTTCATTGGAATATTCCAAAGGGCTCATGCAGTTGCATTATTCTTACTTTTTATTTTAGACCCGGAAAATTATTACCTTGTGGGTACATTGTATCATTTTTTTGTCTTCTTTAAATTTATAATTCAATTAAAATGCATATTCAAATTCTAGTTCTACTGTGTAAACCTAATAATGTTATTGACGAAGTAGTTATAGAAATAGTACTCCGAAGAATGGGAGATGAATCCCTAAGTCGAGATATTGTGTGATTCTTATCTTATGCATTCCTTAATAATGTGAGTCGAGCAGATATGAAAGTTCATAAGAGAATATTTTTGAAAAATATGAAAGTAAGATGATATGATCGACACAAAATGGGAAAAATAGGATACTTTGTAAGAAAATGATTAAAACAGAATTGTAAAATTTGTAAAAATGAAAAAGGTACGATAGTTAGGTCATTGATATGTCAAATTACTTCTTAAAAAGAATGAGACAAAAATAACTTTCCACTCACCCTGTTTACCAAATGATGCTTTAGAATTTGTTGGGCTGAAGTACAATAGAAAATCCGTGTAAAGACAGGCGACGACGGACGCATGCAAAATACTTTTTTAGTAATAAACAATAAATGATTGCAAAATAAATAATAGGCACTATAATTTGCCTCCTCGTCTTGTCTGCGCTCTATAGTTGATTGTTAATTTTTCAATAAAACTTTTATTGTCAATGTATTTGACAATGTACCATTATCCAGAAATCCCGGCTAGCTTACATGATCATTTTCATGTTTGGTTAATCAAACTTGGACTATAACAACTATAGTTCGCATAGGCATTTTTGCAAACAAAGTTTACCAGTTAGAGCATCTTCTAAAATTTGTAAAATCATGTAGAGATGAGTGTAAGAGTATTAATAGCCCAATACACCCTAGTTAAGATGCTCTATCAATTACATGGGATCAAATCAACCATAAAAGTTATATTTTAAAGATGTTTATATTATAGAAGGGTAATTTGCAAATATACTCACTTAGTTGGATCAAATTTGCAAATATTCTACATAATTTTTAAAATTGCAAATAATTCTAAATAGTTTAACCATAATTGTAAATAACCTTTACATTGTTATCACATCATTACTATATTGTCCTGGTGTAAGCGTTATTTGCAATGATGGTTAAACTATATGTGGTGTATTTAGAAAAATTAAATATGTAGCTTAATTTCTGAAATTATAAATGCACTCATATAATTTGTCTATCTTTACAAATACACTCACACTGTGATGATATCATAACGACATGGGATTATTTACAATTATAGTTAATTATGTGGATGTTATTTATAATTTTCAAAATTATGTAAGTATATTTACAGTTCTAATCAAACTAAGTAGGTATTTTTACAATTTACCTATTAAATAACTAATTTTTTTAGCTGTATAAAACATGCATATGCCAAATATGCATATTACACTCACATTTTAACTACATGAATACACTTAGATATAATTGCATGATTACTTTAAGACTATAGAATTTACTTAAGCGTAACTAATTTTTACATATGACAGAAAGTCATACTTGACGTAGTTATTACATTTGTTGAGGATAAAAATAAAACTCTTAGCTACCAAAAGAACATGATCCGATTGTATTTGATGTTAAGGGTGCTTTTGATTTTCATCGAAAAACATCTTTTATATGTAAAACTTTTTTCTTCACAATTACTCTATTTTCAAATTATTTTTTTTACATTTTTCTATATAATATCATACTTTTCAATAATTTATTCACAATATTTTGAGTGTTTATTTACATCTGGGGCTTTTATCTTCTCATGACTACTATATATTTTTAATTATTATTTTTATGTATTCTCATATAATTGCTGATGCAACTAATCTATTTATATAACTTTATTCTCTTTAGTTTTTATCATTATTTTTATCGTATCACATCATTATGTATCATCTCAACAAATTTTATTACAAAACTTTTTAACCAAAAGTTTTATTATTTTTCAAACACACGTTTTAACTTTATTCTTTTCATGCTGCGTCATTACCCTTGTTATGTCATGTCATTTTTTAAAATTTTAAAATGTTATTCACAAAAAAATTTCTTACAAAATTTTTTATTGAATACTAAAAACTCTCTAAATAAATTTTTTGTTTGCAAAAAGGTGATCAAGTTAATCTTAGGTCATAGTGTTAAAATTTTATTAGTTGCAATATTTAACATCGTTTATTCCGTTGACGTAATAAGAAGCAGCTCAATCAAAATCTTAGTTAAGTACCCATTCCATTGGCTCGTGAAGAAAGCTTTTTGTCGCTGAGTAACCATCTAAGGAGACACTCGAATATATCATATCATCGTTTCACATGCATTGGCGTACGGAGGTGAACTCTTTTTTTTTTAATTGAAATTTATATATTACTGTCATCTTAATTAATATTAGAAGTAAATTCTCAGTCATTTTTATAATTTTTCTTACAACTACCTTACAAATATCTTCAATATCTCAACTGGTGTAGAGTGGTAAACTCTCCCGTGATTTGAAACGGAAGACGTCGAGGCGTGAAGACCGCCATTCGTACCACTGAGGCGGCGAACGGAGGTAAACTGAGATTGGTTGAAAGCAGCAATTTCACCTTTGAATATTCGGTCAAAAGCGACGTGTTGGCCTATTGGACGGTGCACATTCAAAGTAGAGTTTGGTTCTCATGGTCTTTTACTTTTGCTCGTTCTCGTGTTCCTGATAAAATTCTTTGGAAGTGGGTGATCCGTAGGTCTGTAACGGCTATTTCCAATCGGGATGCATGCATTACAACAAAAGTTTATCATGTGACGCGTTACCGCTTTTTCACAGTAATATATATTTTTTAATTTTCTTACAATAATATTTTGGTGATATTTACAGTAATATTTTACCTTAGATACATTTGTACCAAATGCGGCCAAGTACTGTATTACCGAAGTTCTTACCAAAATATTATTATTATCTGCAGTTACATTAAATATTTTTTGCTGTATTTGATATAAAACTAGCCGCTTTTAACTAGATATTACTACTCGAAAGCAATCACTTATTTATAACTAAATCATCAATTACAGTTAAAATATATCTAACGCACCTAAATATATTCGCCGAATGATCTTTTCAGACCGGTGATTTCCGACCGGTCAAAAAATATATATTTTTTTAATTTTTTTTTTGAAAAATAATTTTATAAACTTGTTAATCTAGTTATATTTAATTTATAAACCAA
>JAXCLR010000001.1:83769117-83825693 GCA_035584095.1 Annona squamosa
AATGATAAAACTTGGTTTATAAATTAAATATAACTAGATTAACAAGTTTATAAAATTATTTTCAAAAAAATAAAAAATAATAACTTTTTAGACCGGTCGAAAATTCTATATGTGTCTTAAAAATTAACCACATAAATGAAATGTACTGCGGCAATGCAATAAAGGTACTATTTACATAAAAGGCAATAAAATATCATTTTAACAAAAAAGAAAATTAACTCGGACAAAAAGAATTCTTTGCAAAATACTAAAGCACTTAAAAACAGTTACACGTGCTTAGCTATTTTTTTATATTCATATATTACGACTTCTCTCAACTGGTGTTCCAGCAAAGCTTTGGTGTTCTTCCGACTCTACTCTTTTCCTAGCAATAAATCTTAAAAATCTAAACCGTGAACACTCTCACAACAACTATGGAGAGATAAGACGCCAATATTGACTCATGTAGTCCGCCGTCACTAAAATATGTTAGTGCAGCGTCTTGAAACTGTGTTGCCCATTGCTTGGGCGGAAGGCAGTACCACTATACTTACCTTTTAAAAAAAAAAAAAAAACAAATTAATGGAAGAGCAAACTTTTTCTAACATATTTTCCACTTTTATATAACCAAGCAAACAAATCTGCTGCCTATAATATAGAATTGGTTACGTGTCAAAATTTACAGCAAATATTTAGTTACCAAGTGCCTACGCAAGAACTGTGGCATTTTTATTTTTTTTATGGAAACTGTGGCATGTTGTTAAATGTAAGAATAGATGCAAATACGATTATATGAAACGAAAATTTATTATCACGTGAACTGGTGTAATTACATGTAAAAATTACATGCAACACGTCTGCGGGTGCAACGTACAACAATTTTTTTTTTTTTTTACGGTCAACGTATAACATTGTTATATATAACAGTAATGTGTTGCTTAAAACATTACAGCGGCGAAACTTTAGCCTGCTACATTAAATTCTTGCATGATTATTATTATTTTTTCTAAAAAAAAAAAAAGCTTCATCTCTATGTACTATAGCAGGGATCCGGTGATGCTAGTGAAAAAGAAGTAAAAACACTATCATTTCACCTCTTATTTTCTATAGTTTAGAGAAAGATGCTCTCCTTATTATAATGAGAGCCGACTTCTATGTACTTAGAATAAATAAAAAGTAGTTCCGTGCAATTTTTTAAAATTTTAAGATTTTGATGTTTGATGAAAATTTTAATCGATTCATTGTATTTAACGTAATTTGTTTAGTTATAGAATCAAGTTTCATCCAATATATGTATAGGCAAATTTTGCTCAAAATAAGAACATTCCTATGTAAATTAGAGACAATTTTTAGATTCATTCACATATATATTATAATATGATAATATTTTATAAAATCATTCATTCATTTATTCAGTAATGATATTTTAAATAGTTTAAATTTTGAAAATACTACTTGAAAATTAATATTTAATATTAAATTATTTTATTATGTTCATTTTGCATGTTTACATATGTGACTCGTGTACAATAATATTAGACAAATGAAATAGTTTCAATAATAATATAAGTAATATAAAACACAATAGATGAAACGAATTTTTATCGAGTATTTAGATACTAAGAAATTGAATGGGTCACAAAGAATCATCCCCACTTATAATACATCCATTTTTAGTAACCATTTTTTGGATCGGAGGCGGCCTTCCATGTGCACTCGGGTACATGCATGATAAATTGACAATGAAAACCTCAACGCGTGAATTTTGGGGCTCGCTGGTTGCTGCATCATCATCAGTGTTGGGTACTCCTGGCGAACAAGATATCAATGTGAATACAATAGCCGCTGTTTTCTGTCAACTACACAACAAGCCATTCACATGACTAGTCCCTTTCCTGCCACCGGTGCAATCAAATCCATTTTTCCTTCTTCGTTTTTACCTTTTCAAGGCAAAGGAGCGAAAGAGACGATTATGTCAAAATCACTATACCTTAGAATATTTTCTAGGTTTAAAAAAATTAATAATATAAATTTAAAAGGGCAATTATAAAGAACATGGATGGTAACAATATCAGGATTGTTCCAAGCTGAACAGTGCCCACCCCACGCCATGTGTCCATGACTCGTATCCCCCTCTTCCTCTCCACTCGATCGTGTAATAGGCACAACCCTCCGGCGTGTCAAAAAAAAAAAAGTGGGCATCGTTGCTCACACTATTCTAATATGCTTTCGATTGTAAATGAGGCTGTAAAATTTTAACCTTATCCGTCTCAAGCCAAGTTCGGTCAACCATCCCAGTTTGGTCCTAATCAGGATACATCTCTGACCGTAAACCCTCCCATGCCATAAATGGGCCAGTTTTTGCCTCTATAAAATTTTGTTTTTTCCTATTGCAAGGTTTACTCGGACTAAAAACAATCTATCATGGATATGTGAGGTATAAGGATTTGAGATAGCAATTTTTTTAGAAGTAATAATAAAGGTAGAATTTTTTGCTTTTAGGAAGTTTTAAATGTCGAGCAAGATGTAAAGTAATTAATATAAAATGATTTTTTTTAAAAAAAAAAAAATTACTTGTTTCCACCGTCGCAGGTAAGAAACAACCAATTATATTAATTGCATATGCGCCACGAATGCTGGATGTGAAGGATCTGTGGAGATTCTTTGCGGCAGAATAGAATTCGAAGCATCAGCATTCGTTCATTAGCGATCAATTGCCGGTTGGGAGCGTTTGTTTTGTGTTCCTTTTCTTCGTGGAAATCAACAGATCAGGATCATCTTTCTACTGTGACGGACGACCCGATCGCGTCATGTGGGGCTTAGCTATATTCTCTTGTTAGGAAAAACAGCGTAAAATGTATCTTTCTTCATGATTTGATGCATTTAAAAGTCATAGCAATTGGTTTATACCCCTAATGCCAAGTTAGCTTTGCTTGAGAAGTGGATTTTTCCGGTGAATTGCGAATCATCTTTTGTTGGTTGCTGCCACTTGGATGGACTGGCATTTGTTTTGCTGCCGAAACTCCAAAGTCTAATGGCCAATGTTATAAAACGTGTCATTTTATTATTATATTTGCATGGTTTGAGTTAGGGATGGGAAACGGGGCGAGTCGGGACGAGTCAAGTGTGCCCAACCCCGACCCTACATTTTAAAAATCTTGTTGGACCCTTATTTTTATCTAGGTTAGGATAAGGTCAGTTTGACACTTACTTTTTTTTACTAAGTCTCAGGACAAAAATCGAGTCAGGTAAAAATTATGGGTTAAGTAAAAAGTTTTTAAGAATTTATGAACCTATTAAGTATAAAGACAAATCTATATTAAATTTAACTATTGTATACTTCAATCTATTATTAATCAGTCAAAGTAAAACATAAATACTTAAATAAAATATGAATATTTATTCACTTATATAAGAATAAGTTAATGAAACATAACCTCGTTCAAAATTCTTTTCGCAATTTGAATATTAAACTAATAATTATTTGAACTTATTCCATATCTTTCGTTGTTTACATTCAACAAAAATAATAATGATGTTACATTTAGAATTAAAATAAAAAGTATTTAAATATGTAGTGGGAGAGTAGTTTTACCTAAAAAATATAAAGAATATTGATAATATTTTTTTTGTTATAATGAAATCTTCTAGAAGGCATGACCTGAATAACACCTATGCAATGCAATCAATAAACAAAATCATGACTAATAACACCTTCGACTACAATTAATAACAACATACATGCACATAAAAATAAAAAGTATAACTAATTTAATTGATAGCATAAATCCTTCATCCATCGATAAGGATAATTCTAAGTTTAGCAAACATACGTGAGACACATATTTTTTGTCCAACAAATTAATTCAAACATATGTTTTTATCGTAAAATGTTCATAATAAAAATAAAAGGTAAATTGTTCTTCATTGTCCTCTTTTCCTAAGTTTATTCATCAATAACAATGTTTTTTCCCTGAAAATTCAAAATATTATTTTATTAGTATATATAATAGCATTACAAGCTAAGAGAATAAGAAAAAGAGACAAAAAGTATGAAAAAATTAATGCTTAAAACCTTTACACTTGCAGGAGGGCGAGGAGGACGATCACTACCTTCTCCAACTTCATCTTGAATAGTTGCAACATATAAAAAATCAATTAGTTAATAGTTTTATCTATAAGAATAAAAAATATATATATATCCTAAATTCAAGTAAAAGAGTTAGATATTGAACTATGTAAATTACCTGTAATGTCGGTGGTAAGTTCTCTACATCTTTTTCAAATTTATTTACTTTCGGCTTTGACCTCATCCAATCTCGAACACAAATAAAAAATTTTACAAGTTTCGGAGATAAAGAACTCTTATATGAATCAAGTACACGTCCACTCATACTAAAAGTTGACTCCGAGGCACCAGTGGATAGAAGAATGACTAATAAATCATGTACTGTATGAGATAATACTTTATACGTATATGCATTTTCTTTCTACCATGCCAAAATGTCAAAACTATCATTCTCCACCACAATATGCTCTTATGAGTATCGATGAATCTCCATCTTTTCATTTTTTGTTTCATCAACCGCTAAGAACTTCAAATATGCTGCTTTTGATGATTCTTTTGTCTTTGTTTGTAAGGGGGCTTCAATTTTTATTTTAGTTGAAGCAAAAAATTTAGCCTCAATAGACTTGGAAAAGGGTTACAAATTCTATCTTCACACTATTTATTATTTTCTTAACTTTGTTAACATCATATATTTGCATCATATATTTGTGAATAACAGAATTTCAGAAACTTCAACTTGCATCTTGGATCCAATACATTTGCAACAAACAATCAAATGTTAATTTTATCAAAACTGTCCCAATACTTATCAAATTTTTGTTTCATTTTTTTAAACATATCTCTAAGGACTAGATCTTCTGACACAAAAAATTCAAATAACAGACTTTTAATTTTATGGACCTCATCCAAGTAAAAAGATGAAGTAATATATGAAGTTCCAGATAATGTGGTTGTAACTTCGTAAAATGTTTAAAAAAACGCATAGCTTTGTCAATTCTCCAATTACTATCACTGGATGTATCTTCTTTTGCAAATATAGCATCATATAAGACAAGCTAGTCAAAAAATTTTTGATACTTCAAAGGCTTTTTCAACATTAAATAAGTAAAATTTTACCTTGTAGGAATATCTATGCACAATCCAAGTTTAGAACTAATTCCTTACTTCTTACAGCATACTTTAAAACTATATTTTCTTTGTGGGGAACCTCTCAACATTAAATCAGTAGAATTTTACCTTGTAGGAACATCCATACACAATCCAAGTTTAGAACTAATTCCTTCCTTCTCATAACATATTTTAAAACTATATTGTCTTTATGGGAAACCTCTTATAAATCTAACATACCTTTGAATTATGTTAGTTGATTTATTAACTTCATTTAAACCTTTTTGTACAATCAAGTTAACAATGTGAGCAGCACAACATACGTGAAAATGGTCACCATTGCATACTAGAAACCCTCTTTTAACTAACATTCTCTTTAAAATTTTCAAGGCAACATCATTTGCGGATGTATTATCTACAGTCAAGGTGGTAATTCTATTCAACCCCAACCTAACAAACAATCTTTAACTGCTTGAGCAATGACATCGCCAATATATGGAGGTGAGAGCATAAAATATTAATTATTTTTTGTATAACTTCCATTCATCATCACTGTAGTGCGCTGTTAGACACATGTAATCATCATTCAAAATAAAAATTTGCAAGTTTGTGGTCAAACTCACCCTTTCAACTTTATCTTCAAAAAATTTCTTTAATTTCTTTTTCTCGGCTTCATAAATTGCAAAACAATTACTAGTGATAGTTTTTCTAGCTACCCATTTAAATTGTTGTTGCAACATGCTAACCCATCTCTTTAGTTCATCATGATCTATAATCTTAAATGATTTTTCATCTATGATAATTATTTCAGCAAGTCTCTTTCTGCATTTACCTTAATCAAATTTCCATATACTGATATCCTGTTCTCCATTAATGTTGGACTATGGTGAAAAGAATGTCAATAACTTTTGCCTCTTATTTTGGCCCCATTTTGAAAAATCTTTGCATCTTTGGATATGCTTTGAAAGTAAACTAGTACCATACTTACTAGCACGTTTACAAGGCCTTTTGCAGTAATTACATAAGATAATTGGTTTTTTACTAGGCTTTTTTTTCATTTTTAGTAAAATAATTCTAAACTGAAAAAGTGAGTTTGTAATTGGTAGCGAGATTATTTTCATCTTTTGCAATATTTTTATTAGCAATAGGTATAACATTTTCTACATCGATATCAACAACTTGTTTCTCTTTCACATTCTCCACCATATCTTTTTCCACATTCTCATCTACATCCAAACTCATATTTTTATATTATATTATATTCGTTGCAATGCCTAAAAATAATTACAAATATAAGAAATCAAAATCCAAAAATAATACAACCATATTACCAAATATAATGCATATACACACATCAAAAGCTTATAATACTTGCAAGAAAATCTTTGAATGCAAGTATTTGAGAGTTTTGTAGAAGTCTAATCTATGAGCAATTCTAATAGTTAGTCAATAATATGTATGCTATTTTACTAGCTTAAACATGTTAGATTAAATGGGAAAAATGTAAAGGAAAATAATATATAGTTATACCAACTGTCGCCGGAGATAGCCGGCGATTGTAGACACATGCAGTGACTGGAACAGGGAAGATGATCTTCTGATTTGGGAAGACGGCGTGATGTGAGGTGCGGATTGAGGCGCAGATTTTGCGATGACTGAACATGGAAGGGGTTGGAGTTGACGGTGGATGGGTCCGGTGACGGGATTGGGGAAGATATTCGCTGGAGACTCGGAGCTGTCGGTGTTAGAGTCCAGACAAGTGCAGGTGTGTGGCGAAGAACGTGCATGCGGACGAGAGTTGTGGAATTGAGGATCATCGAAGAATGGGGCGTGGGCGAAGAATGGGTGTCGATGATGAAGGGATCTGCGCCTCTATGGGCGCGGGCGGCAAACAGGCATGGCTGGCGAAGGGCGATCTGAGCCTCTAACGGGCACTGACAGCGAGGAGGCGTGGGTTCGATCTTTGCCTCTGTGGGGACCGGGGTAGATCGTTTCTCCTCTCTCTTTCTGTCGCTGCGCTTGAAAATCAGCCATTGAAGATGAGAACGAATGAGCCCTAAACGACAAAAGGTCCTTGTGGAGCAGGCCCCACATGGGAAAGCCGGTTAAAGGTTGCTGGCATCCGAGCAGATTCGAGTACTCGAGTCCTCCCGTAGGCCACTTTCCCACCTGCCTCCTTGCGCATTTTATTTCTGTTGCTCCTTTTGCAGCTTATGAGAGTACGAGTCAACGGGTATTAGAGGATCAGGATCCGGTACGTCCACCCTGACCCGTATTTTTAAGAAAATCTTAGAACTTTGACCCGCCCAGCTCCCATTGGACCGATAATCCCAAATTCGCCTGGGTATAGATAGGGGCGGGTTAGGTCATGAGTTGACGCACCCCAATTTCCATCTTTAGTTTGAGTTTAAACCGTGGCCGAGGAGGAGAGATAAATGGTACGTGATAGTGGATGCCTAATAAGTTGAAAATTATATAAAACATTTTAATTGAGATATTTGCATAATAATGTTGTGGGTTCTCCGATGTTGCAAAACTTATTTGTATTTTAAAATCACATGTACACGTATTATCGGTTACATTATTATATAAAAAATATAAACTATAGATTGTTACAATCCAATTATTAAAACTATTAATATATTAATCACAGTTCACTAATAAGACTTTTGTAAGTCAATGATATATATAACCAAACTGATTTATTAGTTCTCAATCCGCAACTCCATAAAACACAAGATTTATTTAAATTTAAATTTATTAAAATGGATGTACACGTAAGACGTCATATACAAAACATAACTTATACTATATAATATATATCATGTATATATATATAATTTTTTTAGATATATAATTATATTCATGCAGGTCGATTCCAAGTACCCAACGTATTTATCCTACCCGAACCCTAATTGAGAGTACGAGTAATAATACGTACCTTGTATATACCTATACTTATGGGTAATATTTTGTACCATACTTTTTCCAAATTAAGGTTGAGTCGATGAGTACGTATGGGTATCCTACCTAAATTGCACCTCTGTGTAAAATTAACTTTAATATTATTATGTGCGAAGTAATTTATTTTTGAAGTTTATTATATAAGTATGCAAAATTGTGGGGGTTTATTTTGCTAACAAAACTTAAATTTAGTGACGATATTTATGACCATTGCATTAATTGACGAGCGCAAATTGCAAAGTGATTAAAAGCTTGTTTGGTCATGTGCTTTTGCAAGACACAATACTTTTACAGGTTTTGAATGCACTTGCTTGCATTCAAATACACTACAATTCTTAAAAAATAGGCTAATTTTAATGGGAAGTGCTTAAATGTACCCGAGTACACTTAGGCTTGGTGCACTTGGGTGTATCTAACTCATTTTTTATTTTTTTTTATTTTTTACAATATGTTAATTTAAAGTTATTAAATATATATATATCAATTTTTATTATTTTTGGAGATTTATAGATTTTTAAAATTTTTTAAAATCATTGCCATTATAACAATTTACTAAAATATCACTAATTTTTAAAAAATAAAAAAATATCTACAGATCTTTAAAAAATTAAAAAAAACCGATACATATGGTAAATATACATAGATTACTAGTTGTGTAAAAAAAATTCGAAAAAAATAAAAAATGGATATTCATACTTATGTGCACTAAAGTTAAATGCACCCCAACGCATAAAAACATGATCCAATTTAAAAAAAAATACGTATAGTTGTAAGAAAGTAGTAGTTGATGCTTTCCGTAGAAGTGTGGACGATGGAATTTTCCTGGATATGACACCGGACCCAACAGGCCCTAATAAAGGGTTATAATTCTGTATCTTACTCAAAGTCCATTTGAAAAATCGACCTACCATATTATTCAGTGGCAATGTTTTGTCACGGAGCATATCCACATTGTAGGTTTTACGCGCTTAAAAATGTAAAATCAATATAAATTATAAGAAATTCTCAGGTACGTCCGTGAAATGTGAATGCTTTAGAATACAGTAGCATTTTTTAAAGATCATTTATTTATATGTGGATGATGTTTTAGATTTATATTTAGCTAAGAAATTATTATAAATTGAAAATTTTATTATATTAACTTTACATTTTTCAAATGGGGCTCATGCATGTTTTTATTTGGATAATACTATATTGTTTAGTTAAATAAATAATTCTAAATACAAGAACATATAGTTTTTAAATGCAAAAAATTAGCGACAAGGGGAAGGGGAAGGGATAATAATAAACAGTTACACTTTACGTCAGCACGGTGCAGATGCCCTACTAAAATTGAAGCCTTTTCCCCGGACGCTAGCTTCATAAAACACACCGGAGTATGGAAAAAGGAAAGCAGAGGTGGACATAAAGGCAATTGTATCGAAGAATTGCAGACGAGACAGCCGCGTGGCAACATCTTTGTCAGTTTTGTGGAATGAATGAGCACACTATCGCACATGTCCGGTTACGTAGGTGCCAAATTAGGGAGGCAGGTGCGCACCAAACATAGCAGCACTAGCAGGATTCTCAAACACACAAGCCACGTTTCCCCACTTCTGCCGGCAGCGTCGAGGTTCGCTTCCCCTCATCCGAACGAAATTTTCACAGGAACCAACTGCGGTACAGTGGAGGGCGGAGTAAATCCAAAGGCTTGGGCTGGAGATAATGTGTTCACTAATAAAATGTAATTTAGCTCACGAGGAAAGCTGCAGCAGCTCAGGTGATCATTTGTTCGGTGCAACGAATACAAACCTACCTAGTAGCTATATTTCGGCGAGAAGAACTGTTGGAAATTAGACGAGTAGGACCGAGCCATGAACATATAAATACTCGGCAGTATTGCGTTTGCTGCGCGTGCTGCAAGATAAGTGGCTGTACTAAACTAAAATTGGAGATGTAATAATTTTCTCTATCTATCCGGCTATCCAAATTCCAATTATTTCCAACGGAGGGTTCTCCGCGAAATTAGCAGCGGACAAGCATCCGTAACCTACCGGATTTCTGAGACCGCGCTGACGTCCGAGCACGGATCTCGTGCGGGCTGACACAAGGAGGAGAGAAGGACGTGGCCGGGGCATCTCCCAGGCGCGCGCTGACTATTGGATAGAGTGAAAAATTTTGCTAGTCTACCTGAGTCCATTTTTTATTTTGACTACCAGTTGAAAACATCACTGACACTTCCGCCATTCAAAGAACCAAGACGACTTTTTTTACGGTCCGCTTGCAGTTTCGTTTTACCAACCAGTTTCTGCCCAAGACTACGTGGATGAGTGGAAGCAAGATTTTAATACTTCCCTTATATGCTTTTGTAATGTTGCGTTGCTTTCAAAGTGTGATTGAGAAGTGATAAATAGATTTTGTCAGTTAAAAGTTTTTGAAATTAAATAAAATAATATGATATGGTAGGATAATGACAACGAGTAATCAAAATAAAATTAAAACAGATATGTTATATGGATAAATAGTCATGTACAAGTGATTAAAAAGTAAAATAATGGTATAAAAATGAAAAATAATTAAAAATATGATAGTTATGAAAAGTAAAACGCTTTAAATTAAAAGATTTTGGTGTTACCAAATATTCCTTTAATAAAAAAGTGCATAGCAACTCAAGAAACTAAAAGGCAATCGGGCCCTATGCCGACCAAACTAATTATTGTAATTAATAAACTTCATAGTTTGTATAGATCAAAATAAAAGAGTAATATTTATAACAAAATAATCTTATATATTTGAGCTAAAAATGGGTAAAGAGGTGAATTAAGGCACAATGTAGTGATATTATATTAACAGTATGCAAATGTGACATTAACTTTGTTTACCAAAAAGATCAAATGTCTATACATAATATAATATAATATAATATAATAAAAATAGAGCAAGAAAATACTTCCAATAGAAATACTTTGTACCTGTTGTGTAAGGCTCCATTTTGCCACATGTTAAATCAAGGATAAATTTGTTTATGAATTTGAGGAGATAATTGGCAATTCTTGAATTTCATGATGGCATTTAAATTTTTTAAAAGGTCAAAATTCCACATTTATATGACACAAAATAAATATACTTTAACAAATCATAAGTACATTATATTATATAAAAATTAAGTGTGTCCAAACCCACTATAAGTCTTGCATCAACTCAGGGCATGTGTTTGCCATGCAATGTATAAAGTTCGAACAATTCCAACATTTTGGATATATTTAATTGGGGCATAACTTTTCGTTGTTCGTCTAGAAAATAGAAGAAATTTAAGAAGATTGTTATATTTGTAAAGGATTCATTATTAAATCTTCTTATAAATTTGCATTGGTTAATAAGGGCACATTTTGTAATTAACATGTGTGACATGAGATGAGATGATACGGGGGTGAGTTTCTAACAAATAATTTTACAATTTAACAATCATGTTTTTTCAACTCTATCATTATATTATAACCATTTCTATTTATTACAACTTTATCATTGTTATTTTTTTTCGATGAAATATCATTGTTATTTCAGGTGTGTTTGACCATTTAAAAAAGTTGTCAAGTTAAAATTTTTCAATCTAAAATTTTTCACTCTCCATAACTATTTTTTACACATATTTATATACAACAATCATATTTTTCAATCATTTCTACACACGTATAAATACAATCAACCTATTTATTTTAAATTTATTCTCTATATTCATCATTATTACTCCTACAATATCACATCATTTTTTACTAATTTGACAACTTTTACATATAAAATTTTTCATCAAAAATTTTACAACTTCTCAAACACACACTTTATATCAACCATCTTTTTTTTTTTTTTTTCCTAGTCCCACTCCATGCCACCGTCCCACCGGTTCCCACATTCACGAACGCCCCACGAATGATAAGCGCAGTTATTAATGCTATTCTCAAAGTGTGCTCCGTCGTCCTCTCCGCACGCGTGTTTTTATGCTTTCTTCTTCCACGCCTCTCTCTCTTTCTCAAACTGTGCTCGATCGGCCTTTCCACACGCGCGTGTTTACCCTCTCTCTCTCTCTCTCTCTCGCCTTCGCCTTCGCCTTCTTTAAGGCCTGCTCTCTCCTGTACAGCTGTACTCTCCTTTAGTAACTGCACAAAGGATAGAAAGGATCCAAAAAGAAGGTGATTTTCCACCCCTTCTCCTCGACTTCGTTCTTCTTTTCTTTTTCTAGACCTAATTCCAGTTCCAAATGCTTGGAAAAGTGTGGCAACATGTGTTCGTTGATTTTCAAGCTCGCATGTTTCAGATCTACCGAGATGTTTGTGCTCTATTTTTCTTTATCTTGGTCTCAGTGGCGTCGGTTTCGGTTCTTGACTTTCTTCTCTTGTATCAGCAACGTCGAGAGGAAGATCTGTTCTGGGGATTTGTACTGTAGCTTGTGTTTATGCTGATGTCTATTTGAATTAGGAAAATTTCAGTTCGTTTCGATTTCCAAAGCTGATGATCTGCTGAGCGAACCGTTTAGAGGCGAAGTTATACTCAGGTGGTGCTTTGGCGGGTTCATCGCGCTAATTAGATATTTAGGGATCACTTTGGAATTTGTACATTTTTAGTCTTTTCGAGAGAATTAGTCGTCTTCGATTATATGGCTAGCTGATCTTTGGTTTTACTTTTTTCACGTTGCAAGAACTACGATTTACAATTAGTTATGGGCTTTTAAGTATAGTTCTCCCGCGGCAATCGTGATATAGTTCGCTACTAATAATTTCGTGGCAGGTTATTGCAAGGTGCACTATGTGATATTGATGAATAAGCTCTTGCATATCTTTGATGGAAATGAGTTGATTCTTTTGCAAGAAGTGATATTTCTTACTGGCCATGCAGAGTGGTCTGGTAGAGCAAATAAAACCTCATTGTCAGTACACAGTGCTGAAAAATCCCACGTCTAATGATCTAAGCTACCTAGTATGTCTCTGTAATCCTATACAACGTGGCCATGCTGTTATTTGTCTGGAAAATGAATTACAATCCTTAGTCTTTGCAGAGGGCTAAGAATAGTTGGTTGTCACTCGTGAGCATGGTCGCATGCCACATTGAGGTCTGACATTATGCTAAGTTTGGGCTTCTGGTGTAATTAGCAATTCCCGCTTATTTGGCGGTCGTTGCATTTTCAAGTTTTAGAGAGGGGTAGATTGTATCCTGTCTGGAGTTTGAACTTGGCATGCATAACTAGTGTAGACCAATTTTCACTTGCCTTCTATTTACTGGTCTGACTCCAGTATGTTCCTACACTACACGGTTTCTTCCCCTGTGTAATCTAGATTCTTTCACCCATGGTTGGGATCGTTTGTTCAAAACAAAGACGTAATTCAATAGTCTAATCAAGAAATGGGCTGCCACAGGAGTTTTTTTTTCCCCAATGCGTGAAATGGGAATTTATGTTGGGTGGAGTTCGTTCAAACAGTTGAATTCTATATGATGGCTTTCAGTTACCTTTACCGAACCCAAGCCACACCTGTGATGGGTGGGAGGAGAATCCTTCCTTTGAATTTGCAGATGGAAATCAATAGAGTGAAATGAGGGAGGGCATCAGTTAAATAGAAATCTGAAATGGTGTCAGTTCAAATAGAAGGCTGCAAGAGAACAAGAGGAAGCCCCAAAAAAAATGTAATTAACAAAAAAATGAAAACATTGAAAATCTGAAATTACTGATAATATAGTTCATGATCAATTGATCATAAAGGATGATGTAAGAGGATCCATGCAGCTGACCCCACATAGGTGGTAAACAACTGAAGAAGAAGAAGAAGAAAAAGAATCTGATAAGTTTACATGGTCTGCCAAACAATTGGAGTATGGCATTTTCCCCCTCTCATTCATTATTTTGCGGTGGATGATTTTCATCCGTTGTGTTTCCTATTATCTTGAACTCTAGACATGAGGCTTCAGTTATACGGGCATTGAACTTTCCTTGTTATGAGCATGATAGTTGGAAAGGACTGGTTATGCCTTATCATTAGATAGCTGATGTTGTACTTGTTTTCATATTGTAATAACACATTGACACATTTATATGAGTTACATGAATTTCGGTTGTGATCTATTACCGTTTCAATTCGACAACAAATATTCATTTAAAAAAGAGATGACTATTGTATTCGAACAAGTCATACTGATTCATAAATTTATGTTATCATTATAGCCGTGCTACTTTTAGTAAGGACACATTTTTTGATGTGTACGTGCACACATCAAGTTGAATATTTGGGATACAAAACATGGGAAAACGCTAATGCCAACACCCGTGCCCCCATTCACACACGCGTGCTTATATACATTGTTGCTGAAATTGATGCAAATTTTTATAATGATGTAGTTTTCATCTTGACACATGGCTTTGTACTTTTAGTTAATGTTTTAATCGTTTTAATAGAAATGGCTGTGTTAAATATTGACAGATATTGTACAACTTTTATTGGAGATGAGTGGTTCTTGCACGCTCAAAACTCTGTGCTTTCATCTAGATCATGCAGAATACATACGTAGCCATCTGTTTTTTAACTTTATTTTATGTGTCAGACGGAAGTCTTGCACATAGTCAAATGTGCAAGATCTTGCAAGATCTTAGTACTTATTCTGTTGGTACTCTCTATGAACCTGCACTAGAGACCATTCCAAACTGAAGGGCAATCCAATCATCTGCTAGGTGCTATGCA
The DNA here is from genome assembly GCA_035584095.1 of Annona squamosa. Lineage (NCBI taxonomy): Eukaryota > Viridiplantae > Streptophyta > Magnoliopsida > Magnoliales > Annonaceae > Annona > Annona squamosa. The sequence goes on from JAXCLR010000001.1 coordinate 83,783,938, forward strand.
TAATAATATGGATGATGGGTCTCCCTGTACCAACCATTTTCCATATTTGTGTGACTTATTTATCTAGTTGTTGAACTGATCTATTTGGCACTGGTCATACTTGTGGGCACCCTTCTGCCTGATGAATGGACTATATGACCATGTGAGTATGTGCCAAATTAGCAGTTGCATATTGGAGCCTTCAAATCTTCTGGACTGTGACATTTACTTTTTGGCGAAGTCCTTATGACTGATGATAATTGTGATCCAATTTTACAGGTGGGCATTTGGAGAAGGTTTACCTTGTGTCAAAACCGTCCATTATTGGATTACACATGCTTCTAGTATTGAGAGGAGGCCTTCCATCATTCAATCAACTGTTAATTTCTACAGTGTTATTTAGAGAAGAATGAAGACCTTAAACCCTGCTATCTCATCCAGTTTGGCTGCTAAACATAGTATCTATTAACACAGCTCCTAATATGATATTATTTTGATCATAAAGGGAGAAGTTGGACAGACGTTAACCTCCTAGTATCATGCAAACAGATTTGTTTGAATCTGGGGAGTTTGGATTTTGAAAGCGCACTGTGGGAAGCTAAGAAAGTAGGTTATCAAGGTCTGCATTTATGCCCGTCCATACTCCTTGCTTCTGATTTATAAAAAGGAGATCTCTCTGCGTGACACATTCATTAGACATATAAAGCACTTTGATAAAAAAAAAAGTCCAGATGGATGACTTGTTCTGGATGCTTTGGTGGTAGAAGTACTCCAGAGAGATACAACCACAAATTTAGTATTTTCCAGTTTGGAATGTTGGACAATTGCTTGTGTGATCTCAAATGTTTAGAACTGTGTTAAGTGAACACCTTTATTCAATAATTATGTGAACGCGTGCAATAAAGTCCTATGCCATTTTGGTCGTTGCTGATTTTGCAGATATTAATCTTATAACATGGATAATGAATCTTCTGCTGCTCTTGGGGTTTTGCGGGTGGTGCCTCGGGTATTCCCGTCTCTTGGACCTGCCCTTCTTCTGGCTGTGGGATATATCGACCCTGGAAAATGGGCTGCCACTGTTGATGGAGGTGCCCGTTTTGGTTTTGATCTTGCGCTACTGGCACTTGCTTTCAACTGCACTGCTATTCTTTGCCAGTACCTTGCTGCTCGAATTGGGGTCGTCACTGGAAAGAACCTTGCACAGGTAGTCTTCTTCTAATTTATTGTTAGGAGAATACATGATTGTACATCATCCAATTTTAGGTCGTGGTCCTTTAGTCCCTTGCAGCTCTCTAAAATTGCCTTGACATTGCATTATCATACACATGGCAACACAGGAATTTCCTTTGGTTTTTCTATGAAATGTGGTGCAGAGGGATTGCAATATTTTCTGTCTAGATACAGTTTCATATTTTGCAAAAGCAATGCATTTAGACTACAATTTGTGGGTATTTTTAGTAATACTCTAAAGTTCTGTTTTGCGGACTGTTTTTATATATAATTTTTTCATTTTTCTGTGACAACCTTTTATTTATTGTCTTTGATGGGGATACAAAAGATTTATAAGGAGGAGTATGACAGGCCTATATGCATAATGCTGGGTGTTCAAGCGGAGCTGTCGGCCATTATTTTGGAGTTGACTATGGTATTTTTCATCTTCCATAATTTCATAGATCATGTTTCTTTGCTCCCCGGAAGGTGAAAACTGTTAGGCCCCATAGATATAAATGTTATATGCAATTTCGTGCTAACTTAGAATTTCCTTCATAATTCTAGATTGTCGGCATCGCTCATGGTCTTAATCTTCTTTTTGGAATGGACATTTTCACGAGCGTCTTTTTGACTGCCATTGATGCGGTTTTATTTCCATTCTTCATTGTTCTCTTGGTAAGCTCACACTACAAGATTCTTCTTGATTCTTTCATGCATAGTGCCTGGCCCTTGCATTTGTGTTCTGACCACATTCTACTGTTTTAGGATAAGTGCAGGATAGACATTCTTTTTCTGAGCATTTCAGGCTCTGCATTACTTTTTTATATGCTCAGCGTGTTGATTAGTCAACCAGAAATCCCGCTTGCTGTGAATGGGATATTCCCAAGGTTGAGAGGGGAGAGTGCATACTCACTCATGAGTCTGCTTGGTGCAAGTATCATGCCTCACAATTTTTACCTCCACTCTTCCATTGTACAGGCAAGTCTTATTTGCTGTTAATTGTTTCTTTCTGTTCTCTTTGTGCCATTTCATTTGTATCCTTCATTGTGTGAATTAGAATTCTAGCTCGTCATCATCCTACCCAGTTAAGTTGCAAAAAATTGTTTTTAGGTGACTAGAATTTAGTAAATTGGCTACCTGAACAGAAGATTACTAATTCATTTGCTAAACTTTAGCACATTTTTGATTGCAGCGACAACAGGAAGAACAGGATGTCTCGATTGGCTCCTTGTGTCATGATCATTTCTTTGCCCTTGTATTTACTTTTAGTGGTATATTTCTGGTGAATTATGTGCTGATAGTCTCAGCTGCAACTATCTTCCACAATGCCGGGCTTGCTGTGCTTACATTTCAGGATTCCCTTTTGCTAATGGACCAGGTCTGTTTCTTACCATAGCAATGAATTCCATTGTAATCTATGGATTGCGTTTAGGACCTTTCTCACCACCATATGTTTCCTTTTTACAATGTGGCAATTTGCTGCATGTGTGGCCATTCATTTTCATTGCACTATACCAGTTGGACAGTATATACAATTATAAAACCTTAACCATTTGTGGATTTTATTACTGATAGGTGAAAGAACTGTGCATTTGGATCTAATTTTCCCTCTTCATTGGGCCCCTCGTGTTTAGCTCAGCTACAGGGATTCACCTGTCATGGTTGGTTAGTTGACCACTGCATATCACAGACAGTATGTACTGTCAGATATCCCTACGAATTGTGGTGTTTGTGACATGCTTTTAAGCATATATCCAAAATACTGTACCATGTCCCTTGGTTGTGGGTATGACAGTAGGTAAAAGAGAATGACATCTAGTGGACCCTGGACACAATATTACTTTTGAAATATGAACTTGAAACACATTTTTCTGTGTAGCTGTGATCCATGCTTTGTTTTCCTACTTTGATGCAACACATGATGCAACTGCTGATTCTCAGATCTTTAGAAATCTATTTATATCGTTGTTTTCTGATTCACTATGGCTGACTATTTTCCCCTAAACAAGTTGCCCAGTTAAATGTCTTAATACTGAGACAGACATTTGTTTTCAACAACAAAAAGAGGGTTACCTAAATTACTGATGGAATGATCTAAAAATGCTCATGTAAGCTGACATCTTCCTAGAAGACATTTACTGAACAGCCACTATGGCCCTATCTGCATGCTCAAATTAAAATATCAGTTTTGATTGCTTGCATGGCTTGTCGTTCCACTGCATGCTGCCTGCTGCAATTTAAATACATAACTGGATTACATCAGATGGTTAAGAATTTGAAAATAAATAGAATTCTTGAAGTACCAAATTGGAATGTCATTTTTATTGGCACTCAAATTATTGGCTTGGAATCTAAAATGACAGAACCTCATTCCAATTTGGTACTTCAAATTGGAAATGTTTGAGTCCAATCAACTACAAAATTCCTGTGTTTGTGACAGAACCTCATTCATGAACTTGTTGTGTGGCCTTTGTACGTGTATAAATTAATTTTAAGCATCATATAAGGAGCATTATAAAACTGATTTATAAAATGAGATGCTGTTTAATGACAAACTTGATCGATCTTCTTGGCTGATGTATTTCTTTCTACAGATGTTTCAAAGTCCGGTGGCCCCTTTGGTCCTGTTTTTGGTCCTGTTCTTTTCCAGTCAGATCACTGCATTAACTTGGAATCTTGGAGGGGAAGTATTACTGCCTGATTTCTTTGGCATTTACCTCCCTGTTTGGATCCACCGTATTACTGTCAAGGCTCTTGCTATCATACCAGCTCTCCACTGTGCGCTTAATTCAGGGCCTGAAGGGATCTATAAACTGCTGATTTTTTCTCAAATATTGTCGGCAATGCTACTTCCATCTTCAGTAATTCCACTTTTCCGTGTGGCCTCATCAGGATCTATAATGGGTGTCTTCAAAATCTCTTGGTTCATGGAAATTTTAGCTTTTTCTGCTTTTCTAGGGATGGTTGCAGCCAACCTTATCTTCATTATAGAGATGTTATTTGGCGATAGTGACTGGATTAGCAATGTGATGTGGAACACGGGTAGCAGTATGACACTTAATTATATTCTTGTTCTTCTTACCGCCTTTGCATCAGTTACTTTGATGTTGTGGTTGGCAGCAACACCATTAAAATCTGCAAGTGAGAGACCTGGTATGCAGAGATGGGGCTGGGATATGCCTCAGATTACACAACCATCTGAACATGGAGAGGAAAATGATCCATTATTAAATCCTATTGTGAGACATGGTGAGAATGTGGAGCATATGGCTGAAGAGGAACCCTTGGAGAAATCAACGGTGTGTCATCCTGGTAATTTAGTTGCTGCTTGTGATCATAATCCATCTGAAACAATCATGGAATCTGATTTGGAGCCTCTCCAGCCCATTTTTGGGGAAAGTTGCCCAGCAGGGGGTGCATCCTCGACATCTCTTTCAGATGAATCAACTTCTGCTGGTGAAGTGACTTCTGTTGCAACTTTCGATGATGTTTCTACTAGCCACTCATTGGATGCTGCAAAAGCATTGCAAATAGATGATTCAAAAAATCTTCCTGGCAAGACTATTGAAGTAGATAATGTGCATTCATCTGTGAAGGATGATGATGAGATGGAAGTTTGGGAGGTTGAAGAATCAACTGCAGAAATTCTGGGAAAAGTGCCTTCTGCAATGAGTGAGGGTTCAGGATCGTTTAGGTGTCTTAGTGGGAGAAATGATGATGGAGGCAGTGGCAGCGGAAGCCTTTCTAGATCATCTGGATTGGGTCGGGCAGCAAGGCGTCACCTAGCTTGCATTCTTAATGAATTTTGGGGGCAACTGTATGACTACTATGGGCAGTTAACTCCAGAGGCACAAGCAAAAAGAATGGATGAGCTGTTGGGATTGGATCTGAAACACACTTCTTCTGTAAAAGCAGATAGCACAGGAATGGAATATGTTGCAAAGTGTTTGTCTGAAGCGGAAAGGATGTCTACATTTGCAGCAAATTCACAGAATTTTGACTCACTGAGGCAACAGAGGATGCTAACCAGTCTAGAGTCACGTCATGGGGTTCAACTGCCTTCCTCTTCCTCTGCATGGTCATCCTATAATCAGTTACTGAATGCATATGCCCAAAGCTCTAGCAGTAATTTGGTCAATCCCAATGAAAAGCGCTATTCCAGTTTGCGGCTTCCATCACATTCTGAGGACCGAGGTCCACAGCCAGCCACAATACACGGCTATCAGAAAGACTCATATCTCAGTCGAATTGCTGCTGACAGAAGTTTAGGCTGCTTGAATTGTCCAATGGATCCTTCAACTCCCAAATCTCCATCGCTAGTTCCAAGGTGCAGGGACTCTCTCAGTTATTGCACAGGACAAAATGCGCTTAGTTCATTATACACTTCACAACTTCAAAATCCTGCAGTGTCTCCAATTGGTAGGTTACCTGCAGAAAGAAATTATTATGACTCCTCATTAGATGTCTCTAGTGGGGTTGCTGGAGTGTCTACATACTCGAAGAAATATCATAGTTCACCTGATATTTCGGATCTTATAGGAGGGAATAGGAATTCTTCCTCAATGGGAAATGCTCAGTTGAACAATTCCATCGGTCTTGGGTCATTTGTGGGTGGAAAGCCGTATGACCAGCTACCATATATGCCCACAACATCTAGGACTAAAGGAGTTCCACTGGCATTTGACGAACTTTCTACATCCACTCTCTACAGAGATGCTTTCTCACTCCAGACAAGTTCTAGTCTAGATGGCAACTCTCTGTGGTCTAGGCAGCCATTTGAGCAGTTACTCGGGGTTGGAAGCAAGCCTCAAAGTAGCAGACATTATGGGATGATGCAGGAAATGATTCCTACTTCAAACCCAGAGATTGAGTTACTTCAGTCTTTCCGAACTTGTATCTTTAATCTCCTGAAATTGGAGGGATCAGATTGGTTGTTCCGACAAAGCACTGGAAGCAGTGGATTCGATGAGAAGTTGATAGATTGTTTGGCCGTGCATGAGTCCTATCTCCTTGAAGCAGAATCCAGAGTAGCAAACTGGAAGTTTGCTTCCCTTTCCGGGAATGATGGTGGTGGTCTTGCCGAGTTTCTAGCTTCTTCAGTGCCGAATTGTGGAGAGGGCTGCGTATGGCGAGCTAGTCTGATAGTCAGCTTTGGTGTGTGGTGCATTCACCGGATCCTGGAGCTGTGTGTTATAGAGAGTCGGCCAGATCACTGGGGAAAATATACTTATGTTCTCAATCGCCTTCAGGTACATGAAGAATGAGACTTTAGTATATAGCTGATGCAGGGCATGAAGTGGCTTTCATAAATTAGGGTTTATTTTGTCTGGATCTTTATTTGGAAGTTTTATGTATTTAGCAGTTTCTATTGAAATAACTGTATCTTAGGGTGTGTTTGGCAATTGATAGAACATGTCAAGTTAAAACTTTTCCATTTAAAACTTCACTCTCTACAACTATCATATTTTTTAATCATTTTTTCACGCTTTCCTATACAATTACCCTGCTTTTCAATCATTTTCTACATAACTATCCATACAACTAACCTATTTATTTTAACTTTATCCTCATTACTTCTCATCATTGTCCCTATTATATCACATCATTTGACAACTTCTACTCTTCAAAATTTTTCATCAAAAGTTTATCTACTCCCAAACACACCTTTTGTCTAGATCTGTATTCGTTTAGCTCTGTTTTCTTTTCATTCCCTTTGAAACATGGGACATGTTCTGAAACTAAGTGGGTGATATCCATCATTATTTTTTATGTAAATTGGCACGTAGTTTTTAGCAAAATCTTGAATGACTAGTCGATAATACTGTAGAGATGTTTTTGCAAAGAAAGAGGATTAAATGACGGGGTGAGGTGGAGGTGGAGATACTTTTCCATTCATAGTTAATCTTCTTGCTTGAATGGTTAAATTCAGTTTGGGGACAATTTAATGTTCTATATCAGACAAATAATGTGTTCACTACTGTTTTATGCTGGTTCCTGTCCACCTCATGCAAGCAGCCCCAGTTCCACCTATTTGTTATTCTTTCAGAGAATCATGTGTTGTTCTATGCATGCTCTGTTGTATGCCTGTAATGCATCTCTTGCAAGCAATTCCTATTATTTTCATACTAATTCATCTTCTGCTGCTGCCGAGGGTGCTTTCGTTACTTGACCCTAATTTTCAGAAGACTGGTTTGCTTGGAAATACTAGAAAATTCCTCAGTCCCTTACTTGGATATTTGTGCTTGAACTCTAATGTTTGTTGTCATTGATTGCGTTATTACTTTGAATTTGTGATCTTGTTTTTGGTGATCATTTCAACAATTTGTTTATATGGGTTTTTCCACCACAGGGAATCATTGACTCTGCATTTTTCAAGCCACGGTCTCCCATCTCCCCTTGCTCGTGTCTCCTAATGACTGCAAATGTGAAGAGATCAGGTCTTCTTCCAAACAGATTCTCCCTTTCCCCTGGGAAATTGGGTAGGTTGCAACTCACGACTGCGACCACAGTTCTTGAACTTATTAAGTGTGTTGAGGATGCAGTTGCTGGTCGCAAGGGGAAAACAGGCACGGCAGCAGGGGATGTTGCCTTCCCCCAAGGAAAAAAGAATCTGGCATCAGTCCTGAAGCGCTACAAGTGCCGTCTTTCAAACAAATCAGCTGCAACACATGGAGGAGGGAATTGTGGACCTCGGAGGGGTCCTGTTCCAGCTGTTTTGTTTGCATTATTGCTTGGGTATTTAAGTTGAAGATGGCATGAAAAGATGGCCACATTCTTTCTGTTGGTCAGCTTCACTTCTCTCTATACATAGTGGCAGATCTTTGCTGCATTGTCCATTTCCATGGGTAAATGCCCATGGAAGGAACAGAATCTTAGTTGCAGCACCCATGGAAGGAACCGAATCTTAGTTGCAGCACAAATGGATGGTTGAAGGCGTTTTTACTCGGGACTTTTTTCATCCTTTCCTTCTCCCCCTTTTTCTGTCGTTTCTTTTGTTTTTCTTCTTTCAAAGCTGTTTTCATGGCCGAAGGATCAGTTACTGCGGCAGTTGTGTTGAGTTGGCATGTAGAAAAAGAGATGGTTCATGTTGTAAATCTCTCTCTCTCTCACTTCCATGAATGGTGATTTATGGCGGCTGTTGTTAGGGAACTAGAAGTGTAGAAAGTTCATTATGTAAATCCTTTTCTCCCTTATTTTCATTCCTAAATGTGCGTTATGGTGTTTTTTCCTTGTTTTCATAGCCACTGGTGAGTAATGGTGGCATGTAGAAGGTTCATGGTTCTCTCTTCCCCTCCCACTCCCTCCTCACACGCATGTACGTTTAAAGTAAGAGGCCCGTAGAAAGGCCTAATGATAAAAGTAGGAAACAATTCCTTTGCAAATAAAGCCCACTGAAATGGATTTGAAACGGTGCTTCATTCCCGTGCTGTAAGGTGTCAAGGCGCGGCGCTAACATCTCAATGGGATGGTCTAAACCTGATGAGTTTGTAGCAGGGGAACTTGCGCAACTTAATTTGTTCTGGGGCCTGTCCATAGATATCAAGGGACCAAACGGCACTGCACGTCCGTCTGGCTGCTGATGCAGTGGCGGCTGGACGGTAGAAAACATGGGCCCCAGCCGTTCAAAAACAGAAAACAATTCCTCCGATTCCAGGTAACCAGAATCATAAAGCTCGGTCCCTCCCGCCACCAATGCCATCAACGCCAACAACCAGAGCAGAGTGGTAAGGAGGAGGGCAGAGTTCGTACGGTGCAACTTGGCACGATGCGATCCGCGAGACGGCGAATGCGTGGCCGTCCTTGCCACTGTCACGCCAGCACCTATATCAACGGACCTTGACCACATACACCAGCTGCACCAAAGGCCCATCGAGTGGAAACAAATCGCACACGTCGGTCGAAACGCAAGCCGCATTTCCATCTCCATGCAAGAAGGGTGGCCCCTGCCAACTTTTGATCGATCCAGACCTTTGGCCCACCATGGATCCTCCTTTTCCTTTCCTGATGTTCGAAAAATCCAGAGCCTTGGCCCACCTCTATCCCTCAGCGTATAAGTCCGGCCCACCCGATCCTGCTCCTCCAATTTAAGTTGAGGGCGACAATTCGTTTTTTTGTTTTTTTATTGTCGTAACTCATATGTACCTTAGATCGACCGAAAGCGTAGGTTTAAAATTCCACAAAGGCCTACTAAAAAAAGAAAAATTCAAAATGCTGCCAACCATTTACAAGTACTTTCTTTTCATACCCTTACGCTTAATTATTAGTTTCTTTAATTATAACGAGTAATCGATTAAAGGAGCGCTTTCTACTCATGGCAATTCCCCTTTTCATGCTTGATAGCATAAATTAATTAATTATTAATAACAATAACAATAATTAAGCAGATCCCGACTTCCCCAGAATCATGTTACGCAAAGGAGCACTGGCATTGGTTTGACAAGAAGTGGGCGTGGTCCGCGTGGATGTCTAGTTGGAAAATTTTCAGTTTACATGTACGCAGCCGCACGTAACATCTATTAAAAATGCTGAATCTTCCGCTTGGCTTATATATCCTCATTGAAGTTGCACAAGCGAATTATTTCCTCCTTCGCTCCTCCAACTCCAATTAATGCAATTTGGGAACTTTCAATGTTGCCAAGCTGTCTGACAGTGATCTGGGCATATAATGCCCTTTTGCACATACGGTCTGGGCGCAGAACTAAGGGGTGTCTCACATTAATTCCTGCCTTTCACGTTGCACAAATTGTTTCGGACCAATGCATGTGTAGCAGGAGTATTTTCAGCTTTGGACCTTCACATCCCGCAGCTATTGTGTTGTCTCTTCACGTGAACCTTCACACATGATATTCCAACTTGCTGTTTGCCCTACGCGTGTTAAGAGGACTAATGGTCTGCTCCAACTAGTCCAATGGCCAGAAATGGACAAGGGGTGAATATCTAAGAGATAATTGGTTCCTGTTTTTGAAATTTAGACGTAATATGCTTGGATCAAGGAAACGAGTGGGTTAATTATTCAAGCTTTCTAAACTTGTTTCATATCATTTACTGCCAAATTTTTGTATGCATGTATGAGTTCCCGATCCATGAACTTAAAAGGAGTTGGTTGGTGAACCCGGCCTCAGGCCCGTTGGTTTCACACTAGGGTTTGTATGTCCAATTACCGGGTTTCGGTTTCCGCAGCAGCCACGAAGAGATGACTCCAGGCAAATTAAAAAATAAAAAAGAAAAAGAAAAAAGAAAGGGTTAGTTGGAGTCTTAAGTGCCACAAGATCGACGCTACCTACCACGGCCCCACCTAACCGAAGCCCAAGTCAAAAATCTTTTTCAGCTTCGTCGAGAATCCCTTGTCATTACATCATCAATGAAGTATGATAGCACGTATCCACACGTGGATATTGGAAAATTTTAATGACATTATCATTTTGGGTTTTGTAAGAACCGAATTCCATGTTGATAGTTATCCTGAGAACCTACATATATATGATACCATCACTGACACATACATGAAGTTTGCTAGCTAGTCGGATGCTTGAATTCCCAGGAATGAATAATCTAGCTGTACATCCATTACGCTCAAGCTTATGTTTTTGAAAGTTGATGATATGGTAGGTAACTACCACATGCTTCGATATGCTAGAATTTCTTCAACAATATTCAAATTTTCGATGGGCACCCGCCAATGACCGGTTTAGGTTATACATGTCTCTCTTTTTATAGGATAATGATTTTGCACAATGGGTTGTTGCTAAGATAAGCAATCAATCTATCTTGTTTATTATAGATAATTTTTATAATTTTTTCCTTTTTATTTATGTCATGCGCATTTAGTTCATTTATTGAAATTTATCATTTAAAATTTTTTTGCATAATTTTAGAAAAGCAAAATTTTCACACATCTCTGTCTCCCTTGCACATGAAAAATGAAAATCTTTTATTTTTAAAATTTTAAAAAATATATACAAGATAAAACTTAATAAATTTTTGTATAGGATCTGCATAAAAATGAAAAACAATTAAAAACGATAAAATACACGAGCTTCAGATATACATGATCATTATACATAATCCTACTTGATTTTATACAACTCCACTTTGATTAATGTAAAATCAATTTCATCCATTGTATCTAATATAATTTATTTAACCAGGAGACCATGCTTCATCCAAATCAAGATGTGCAACTGCATATGTTTATGCCAGAACAGTACTTATTTTTATTTAAAAATTCAAAATTAAAATAAATTGAAAAATATAAAAATTATATTTTTAGAAAATATAAGTTTGGGGTCACATGCATATTTGTGTCCGAAAAACCAAAAACAAAGGCCCGATTGCTGGCTGCATGCGGCTAATGGTTTTTGATATCATAGTAAAACAAATGATGTTAATGTATACAATTTGATGAGATCTTAATTTTGTAATCAATGTGGCTCTCATTTGCAGCTTTTGGAGTGAGTTTGTTGACATATTCAAACTGAGTTCATGACGTACCATTATCATGGTCTGGTAGAAGTGCGTCGTCCACCTCGTGCATTACTTCAATACACACCCACGATTGTCTCCATTAATCTTATTTACGAGACGCAATGATATGATCCAATTACCAAATGATTTCAAAGCTTAAGGTGCACATTAAAACTCCTAATTAGTTATTAATTTACTGATGCTCATGTTCACCATGTGTATATATAACAGCCCGTATGTCTGCATGTTGGTAAGAATGCCAGCAAACCCCTCCAACGATTGAAGATGATGATGATAAGAGCCAACATATATTTTATTTGTTTTTTGGGATTTCGTGACTTGTAGTTGGAGGGAACTTTTGAGCCACAGCCAGCATTTATAGCAGGCATTCGACTGTGAATTCGCTTTTTGGATGTTTATTTATTAGGATATAAAAGGGTTGGTGGCACTTTCCCATCCATTCCTGAATTTTTCGTGTTCATTTCAATTTTTAACGTATATCTATTGACCTAATCAAGATATACAAATACCTGCACGCTTTTAAATATTCAAATCATGGAGAGGTGAATCTGTCAACAGCCAAATTCATGGGTCCGGTCGTAAAACAAACGCTTTTGATGCCATCGGCAGCTTACTTACATTACCTCGATTAATTTGTAAATATATCTACGAATTTTGACTATATTAGCAGATGTATCCAATTAATTTTAAAAATTGAAAATAGCTTCCACCTAGTTTGATTATAATTGCAAATTATGTACGTACATTTATAAATTCAGAAATTAAGTGCGTATATTCTATATTTGGAAATAAAATATGTAGCTTGTATATATTTAAAATATACTCATTTCTAGACACAACCATGATGACGTGAGTATATTTGCAATTATGGGTAAATTATATAAACTTATTTATAATTTCAAAAACTATGTAAGTATATTTGCAATTATAGTCAGATTGTATATTCACAAATTACCTTATTATTTTTGTTAACATCTAAACTAGAAAAGCATTTGAAGGTAGTTTCTAATTAAGATTAAAAACCTTAAATGAAAAGAAAAACTTTTATGAATTAAATAAGCAAAATCCTAAACCGATTCATAATATTTTTATTTTCTAAAAGAAACAACAGTTCTATTTATCAACAACATGAATTTGTAGCGCAAAAAATGAATTTTTAGTAATTTTAATTTGTGTTATAAATTTAAGCTGTGATGTCACTGGTGCTAAGTCATTGTAAAGTTTATTTCAGCCATTCTAAAGTCAATTCCAAGCGTCATCATGAAATTGTCACCAAAAATATAAATTTTAGCAAAAATGTTGTGATAAAAAGTTGTTTTCTACAACATTTATTATTATTATTATTATCTTAATAATAATTTTATTATTTATGTTTCTTAACGGTATCTTTTGCAACAAAAGGGCTAAGCATTGCTAAAAATATATTTCAAAATATTAATTTTCTTTTATCATTTCTCCTTGATTATATAAATAGGGTCATAATATTATACAATATATTGTATATTAGCTTAGTGTAAAATATCTAACTTTTATTTTTAGTTTTTAATTTTTTCTTTGTAAATTTGTTTTTTAAGTATATTAATTATACACTAAGTTTTGTCATTTTATAATACTTTTATATATTTATTTTAAAGTTTAAAAATCACAAGTCATTTTGCACCCTAAAAACATGTGATTTTTAAAAATTTAAAATAAATATGTAAAAGTATTATAAAATGGCAAAACTTAGTGTATGAATTAAATACACTTAAGAAAACATGTTTATGAAAAAAATAAAAAGTAAAAATAAAATGTAAAAATCGAATATAGTATAATAAGCTAATATACAATATATTGTATAATATCATGACTCATATAAATAATGGGCATATTTTTTTTAGAAATTATCATTTAATGTTTTTAATTTTACTACTATATATATATATATAATCCTTTTGGCTATTTGCGTTTACCTTCCTCTTTTTGAAGTTTATAAATTTTAACCACAATTATTAAAATTTTGAAAATAGTTATGGGTAAAAATTGTAAAAGCATAGAAACATGGTGAGACAAATGCAGCCAGCTCATATTGGTACGTGAATTGTGACACTGTATGTCTAGTTGTTGTTCTTTTGGGAAAGGACCTAGGCACCACCTACCACTCTAGCACAATTATTCGATTTCTAAATGTTTCAATTTTGTTCTCAGTACGCTCGACTGTAACGTAAACCTCTTTCTATTTTTGGGTGGTAATAAATAATTTGATATTATTGTATGGCTGGAAAAATCAATCTATTAAGAAGAGAGCCATCTTCAGCGCATGCTTATACATTTTCGAAGAGTTCCACTTCTTTAAAGTTTAAACTCCGCTGTAAGTAATTCCAACCTTTTTTTTTTAATAGGTACATCGTCGGTAAGAAATCTACTCGACTCTATCTATTAGTCTTATTTATATTATCACAAGAAACTCATCATTTATCTAATATAATCATATATGGCCCACCTATTAATGTGTAAATTAAGTTGATGCTAAATATTAATTTTTAAGTTATCCAAAATATCATTACTACGTAAATAAATAATTCTACAGAGTATTTTATATCTTAACACGTATATAAATGGATTTAAATGTTTTTTTTATAATTTACACATAAAAATTTATATTTCTAAGTAAATGATACCTATGGAAATCTTTGATTTGAATGAAACTTTACGATAGTAAAAACAAAATAAACTAAATTGTTAATTCATCATCTAAATGGAGAGAAAAATGAATGAAGTTGCATGGAGCCAAGAGTAAGTCGTCCTGAAATATATAGCAGCCTCAAGGACTGAAGAAAATAAAAGCACCAAACATCTTACCCAATTAATTATCAAATTTGCATATATTATTCAGTCGGATGTGAAAATGCAATGCAAATGTTATTATATACATGATATCAAAATTGAACTCTGTGTAGGTGCGCACGTTGAAGCTTAATAGGAGCACGGCCCACCCGCAATATTGCAGCAGTGATTAGGTGGAAGTGGCACACCATTCGTCAATCATCATGCATGGAAATGAGATATCGCCCTCACATCTCTTCCATGGTTTTAGCCCGTGAGAAGAGATTTTTGAATTTGAGTCATCTCTCCCACCTACCCCTTCGAATAGTGAGGGTAGGTGGAGACCATGACGGGCATTATCTCAACCACGCGTGTTACCGACCACCATCTCTCCCTTTAAATTTTAATACAACACCATCCTAATTAAGACCCAAATTTCGATTTTATGACATATTATAGAGTCCCATTTAAGAAACTCTGTCATTCGATGTTGTCAGCGTAATCTTTCGTACCATTTGGATCATTCAAAGAAGCCCAAAATTCCAAGGCTAATTAACTCTAGTCGGCACAGAAAATTCCCTCCTCTTTTTGCGGCTGTGCATCGGTGCATGTATCTGATCCCAACTCTCGCCTTGGAGTTTGGACTGTCCACTTCCAAAGTCCCAACAACATCTTGAGCTTGCTTAGTCAATAATCATCCATAAGTAAATCAATATAATCGTGAGTTCTATTTTATAAAACCCTGTTTTTATGTAATTTTGTACATTTTTCACCTTGATAATGGATTGAAAATCTACTTCATTTATTGTAATTAATATAATTTATGTTGTCATGAAAATCTTATTATTTCTATTTTTTATTATTATTATTGTTATTATTATTATTATTATTATTATTATGCATGAGCTTTATCTATAAATTTGTAAAATAAACATAAAAATTGTTTGATGCAGAATATTAAATATAAAATTTTATTTTCAACATCTAAATGATCTAATGTATCATTACTATATAGATAAATAGTTCTTAAAATAATGTTATATTCTATTGTGCGTGGAAATGACTCTAAATATTTACTCAACAATTAACACATAAATATATGTTTAAAAATGTGGATCATGCATATTTTTATTTTTGATGAAATTTGGTCTCCATCCTAATTAAATGGTACTAAAGACAGTGAATGAAGTTGATTTGTTATCAATCATACTTACAGTGAATGAAGTTGATTTGTTATCAATCGCTAAGTGTGAGACAAAGAGAGGTTATATGAAACTGCTACAGGAACTCGTATATTATTATTATTGATAATCTTGTGTTCAAAATCATTGACGACTTGGGGTAAAAAAAAAAAAGTCATTGACAACTACCAGCAGTGTACATATGCAGCAAGTGGCTGTGAAAGCTGTAGACAGCTACCGCACCTAATCGACGTGGAAATTAGAGATGGGCAAGTTCCATTAGAGAGAGAGAGAGAGAGATTGGTGTGGTTCTTGATCAATTCGTTGTTCTTTGTTGACAGGGGTAGTTGTCACCAACCAATCGACCATGCGTGCCTCTCCCACTGCCACCTTTTTAATTTTCCCACGACTCCATCTACCGCCATCTCTTCTGCTTCAAGATGCGGCTGGTTTCATCATCAGCTAGCTAAGTACTTCTCCCCTCCCACCACTAATGTAGCTTTTTAAAATTAAATACTACCTTATCCATTAAGTTAATTTGAACGTTACTTGAAAATGATTAGTATGACCACCACATTGCCCAAATGACTGATAATGGGCATTGTCATTTAAGAGTCCATTTTGGATGGAACATGTATTAATTAGCCATATATATTTTTCTTCTCTGTTGAAACTTATATGACATTTCAACTGTTTCGTGCTGTTTTCATGAGCTGATAATATTGTAACAACAAACCTTGACTCTCCGTGGAGTTTTCAATATTCATTCTAAGGCGGCTAGCCGGGATTATTTGCATAAAAAAAAATATAACATTTACGCAAATACTAAGAGGAAGTAGTTATAATGTCGTTAGAAATAAAAATTATTTCAACAAATACTGAAACAAAGATGAAATTAAAAAAAAATGGCATACTTTTAAATCCAGTGTTTGTCTGCTAATTTCTTTGACTGTGTGTTTAGGAAATGACAAAGCTTTTGAGTAAAAAATTTTTAATGTAAAAGTTGCTGAAACAAGAAAAATGATTTAACATATAGATAGATTAGTTATATAGAAATAATTGAAAAGAAGAGTAGTTTGTGCGGAAAAATATAAAAAAATAATTAAAAAATTGCGCAGTTATAATGAATGAAAAGTTTTAAATGAAAAGTTTTGTTTAAAATCAACCATAGCTTAAGGCAAAAGTCAATGCATCATGAAATATTTTAGCAAATTTTTACAAAATCATCTCTAAATTTTAGATAGTCACAAAACATTGATTTACTTACGTGCTGTTCGACAACATTTATTTTGGGATGATGTTGAAAGTGTGAAAAAATATTTCGAAAATCATGCAAATAATATAAAAATAATAAAGGTAAAGTTTGCATAAGAATGATAATTGATTAGGATATAAAGAGTAACGCTAGAAAAATAAGGCCATTGAATAGTTGATTTATTTATGGGAGCTCATTAAGTGCATTAGGGTGTACTTAACTTTGATGCACCTGGGTATAAATATCTTGTTTATTTTTTTAATTTTTTTTACACAATTGTTAATCTAAGTATATTTAATACGTGTATTAATTTTTACCAATTTTAGAGGTTTTTAGATTTTTAAAAATCAGTGGTATTTTGATAATTTTAAATTACTAAAAATACCATTGATTTTTAAAATCCAAAAAAATATAAAAACTTCCAAAATTATTAAAAATTAACATATATGTGAAATATACTTAGATTAATAGTTTTATGAAAAAGTTTAAAATTTTTGAAAATAAATTAAATACACACGAGTGCACTGAAGCTAAGTGCACCTAAGTGCACCAAGTGCATTTGAAAATAACCCTTTATTTATAAAAGAATATATAAGAAAGAAAAAAACCATTGAAAGCAATGGAGACATGTTACCCACCATGCCCTTAAATAACAAATGAATATCTATTCTATTTACTCTACGTGCTTTACGATTTTTTTTATTAGACGCACATATCCCAACAACCCACAAAGAGTCCATTTCCAGGCCTGATTGACTTGGTCAAATATTTAAACCTAGCCATAAAGCATGCCTCACAAAATTAGAAAAGTAGCCCTAGCAAATTTTGGTCAGCGGCAAGAGATCATGCTGGAATTACTCCAGTAGATCACGCGTCTCCATCTTATGCTCACGCGTGCACTTAGTTTAGATGCACTTGGGTGTACATATCCATTTTTAAAATATTTTTTTGAAATTTTTTTACACAAATTTTAATCTAAGTATATTTAGCATAGATATTAATTTTTAACATTTTGTGAGATTTATGGATTTTTTTAGACTTTTAAAAATTAGTAACATTTTTCAGTAATTTAAAAATGAGAAGTGATTCTGTTAATAAATGTCTTGCTTAGTCTACATAAAGAAAATTCATTTACAACACTTCTTTTTTTCTTTGTTTCTGTTTATCTAAGTCTATTAAGTTTATAAATTAAGTTTTATTATTTTTGGATATGTGTATATATATTATTTTGATTTTTAAAATAGGGGTATTTTTAATACATATATACACAAATGTTTAAAAATCTCAAAAAATATACACATATAGTCAAAATTGGTAAAACTTGACTTATATATTAAATATATTTAGATAAACAAATATACTAAGAAAAAACAAAAAAAGTTGTAAATAGATTTTTTTGAGGTAGGCTAAGCGATATATTTGCTTATCTTGGGCTAACGAGATCACTTCTTATTTTTAAATTACTAAAAATGTCATTGATTTCTAAAAATTCAAAAAATATACAAATCTCCAAAAATTATAAAAATTGATACACGTGTTAAATACATTCAGATTAATAATTATATGAAATTTTTTTTAAAAAATTTAAAATTGGGTTAAACGCACCTAAGTGTACCGAGCCTAAGTGCACTCAGATGTGCACCCAGATGCATACAATTATTCCCTATATCATCACCGGTATGTGTATATGAAGTAATGTTTTAATGCATTCCAAATTATAATTTTAATGCATAAGAGTACAAAACTCTATTTTTTAAAAATATTTTTATAAATTTATTAACTCATGTATTAAGTTTTATTATTTTTGGAGACATATAAATATATCTTTTTATTTTTTCAAAAATAGGGGTATTTCAGTCATTTAAAAATGACTAGAATCTTCAAAAATGGTAAAATTTGATTTATAATAGTTTTATAAAAACATTTTCAAAACAAAGTATATTAAAAAATGAGGTTTTAGTGCTAAACTGGAGTGCTGCATGCAACTAACATTACCTAAAAAGGCAAGCTTCTCTCGTTTTTTTTTTTTTTAAAAAAAAAAAAAGAAGAAAAGAAGCAAGCTGCCCTATTTAATTTTGAGTTATAAAACCAAGTCTAATGAGTGCTGCTGTCACCTAGTCGAATGGCATTATAGTACGATACTTTTCTCACAATCACACCCTTCCTTATAACCGAGTCTAATAACTACTACCGTTACCTAGTCCAACAGGATCGAGCAGCATTACTACATTTCTCACACTGACATCCGTCAGACGTATATGTGTGAGGAAATACTCTATACAGTGCAACAAATTAAAGTTCTAGTGACCAAATTGAAAATTATTTACTCGCATAATGGTTTAATTGCTGTTGAGTTATCGAATATACTCAATAATAGTGAAAATATATTACCTACACAACAACTCAACAATTAATAATCATAGTGCCACTAAATTTTGTTGCCAAAAATCCAATTTTATTGCTATGAATTAGTGATGCAGGTGCTACGGAAGGCTATCCACATTTTAGGGCCACCTTACGACGAATCAAAATCCGTTTCACTTAATATATTTAGAATTATTTATTCAATTAGAAAATAAAATTTCATACAAATAAAAATATGCATGGGATGTTCCCTTTGAAAAATATATAAATTAATGTATTAAAGTGGTTGCATCAACATACAAATTTTAAAATTGTGTATTCAATATCTAAATCGTCAAAAACGTGACAGTAGCTGTGTAAATTTTTATAAAATACTATCATTTTCTAGCCTATCTATACTGCTAGCTGCGTAAATTTTTAAAAAATAATATTATTTTTTAATGCATCTGTGAATGTATCTTAGTATTTTTCATAATTTATATATGATTAAACACATTTTTAGCACGATCATCAAAGCATGCCGAAAATAAGAACGACACACTGAAATCTTTAGTGTACCTGAACCACTGAAGTTTCGATCCTTTATATATACATTTCGAAGCGGCAATATTTCTAAAGCTTATTATTGTACGAGAGACACCAACATTAAATAATTTCCAATTCCAAAAGCGGATATTGCTTATTGGTTCCGTTATTAGTTTGTCATAGATGCCGATTTAATACAAGGCTGATCGGTTTAATGCTTTTGTCATCTTTAGTTGTTTAACAAAAATCTCTGGTAATTAATGAATTAGAAATAAATCTAGTTGGTGCAAACTTAACGTGGATACTGCGTGTTCCACTGATCATAACCTGATGAGTTTTGGGTCAATTTCGAGGGATGAAAATGGCATGTTGACAGCTGCATTCTGTTTTACTGTTTAGGGAGTGGAGAACCTAAGTTGGATAGAACTTCAATCAACTCTATTTGGCATTAGATGGCTGGCTGGTAAGGGCTACAACAGATTGATAATTAAAAGTGATGCCCTAGTAGTGATATCATGGTTAAGAGGAGCAACCTTCCCTCTTTCCAACTTGTGCTTCCTTCTAAATGAAATTAGCATGCTTGAACTCCGTTACCATGCAATTTTTTTATTCTCATGTCGGAATGACAGTATGACAACTTCCTTGGCAGGTATGGCATATCTTCTCAGACGGTTTCATTTAAATGGTGGTCATCCGCACCAACATGTATTCAACCCCAATTGTGTGAGGATGCTTCTAGTTTTCTTTGAACGCTTTGGGGCTCTATTTCCCCTCATTCTCTATGTTCATGGCTGAGGTTGGAGGTTGAGAACGGAGTAGTCCCTTTCTTAAAAAATAAAATAAAATAAAATAAATGCCATTTATTTGTAAGTGGGGGCAAATTTTTATTTTGGACATGTTCACCATTAAACTTTAGTAACGTATCGAGCCTAAGTGAATATCATAATTGGTGCTCATGCCTGATCGATCTTGGTGCTAATGATCCGATGTGCACATTGGGGAAAGCTTTATCTCCTATTTAGAAGTGCGGTTTCATTGTACTACCCATAAATATTATCCATCTATTGAGCAATAATTTGGACAAATTAGTTGGGATATAAGAAAAAGATTTCTTGTAAAATATGATTCATTGATAGAGCAATAAAAAAACTTCGGCGGTGGATTGATTGTATACATTGATATTAGGTAAGGACGACCTTATGAAACTGAGGTTTATTTAAACCTTAATCCTAGTTTTATTTATAACATCTAAACTATACCTCCAACTTTAACCTTATTTGTAAAAATTAAAACTAAATTTTGTTTATATAAATTAGATTTGGGTTGAGTCTGGCATTACATCGCTGTGGTACTCGTCTAGGTGCTGTGTTCTATGCAATCTAAAAGAAAAAAAAGAAAGATTTGGGTTGAAATTTAAAGTCATAAATTTTTGTTTAAGGTAAGAGCTACAAGTTGAAATTTTCATGTACATATAGATTAATAATTCATCTAGACAAACATAATAAAACATAGTTTAATCAAATTAATAGAAAATATAATAATTTGATATAATTTTGGGTTTGGTGGCCAAGTTCAGGCTTAACCCTGCTAAAGATGTAGTTCTACAATTTAATCAAATTAATAAAAAATATAATAATTTGATATATTTTTGGGTTTGGTGGTCAAGTTCAGACTTAACTCGGCTGAAGATGTAGTTCTACAATTTAATCAAATTAATGGAAAATATAATAATTTGATATATTTTTGGGTTTGGTGGCCAAGTTCAGGCTTAACCCTGCTGAAGATGTAGTTCTACAATTTAATCAAATTAATAAAAAAATATAATAATTTGATATATTTTTGGGTTTGGTGGTCAAGTTCAGGCTTAACCCAGCTAAAGATGTAGTTCTACAATTTAATTAAATTAATAGAAAATATAATAATTTGATATATTTTTGGGTTTGGTGGCCAAGTTCAGGCTTAACCCCACTGAAGTTGTAGTTCTACAATTGGGTGGTGATCATGTGTGAATAGATGGAACTTTTGATTTTTTAATGTTTTCGATTTTTAAAAATAAAGATGAATTATTTTCATGTCAGAAAAGTACAAAACAAACGAGCACAATGACCAGGCGCTTGGCACACGATGACCACCGATTGATGTTTAATACATGGGCATGCCAAATTTTGATGACATTGTCTGTTGTTGGTAGAAATAAACATTTTTCACGAAAAACCAAATAAAGTGTGGGCCATTAATCAATTCTCTCTCCCTCACTCACAGGATGATCTAAACTGGAACATCGGCACATACGTATTCACTATTCAGTTTAAGAACCTTTTCATTGACTGAAAAATATATATTTCAGTTATTCATTTAACAATTTGCCTTAGTTCAATTCATTACTCAATCTGATTAATTGGTTCACGAAACCAGCACTCCCACTCTCATTACTAGTTAATTTTTTTGATTCTTGTATTTTACAACTCGATCGAACTATATATTTTTTAATCTTTTTAACTCGAGGGGTTAAATCTAACAATGTTCTTAACAAGGTGGCTATGGAGATATTGCTAAAATGGCTTAATTACTGTTTAACCGAATGACTTGCTTGCCTGATCAGTTGATATTTTTTGGCATTTCTAATCTCATAGCGTGAAACTCTTTTGCCTATAACTGTCTGCAGAAATATTTATTTTAAAATCTTAAATGGCCTCAACACTAAAATAACATGAAAGTAGTCTAGTTCCAAGCACTGATAAAATATAAGTTATTTAGAGACTACGCATAAAATTCACCTAAAAAAATTGATTGAAAGCTTAATTAAGTCGTTCATGGACTGCCTTTGGTAAGCTCTTTTATTTTTAAAAATCAATGAAAAGGCCATACATACATACACATGTCCAGTACCATTTTCGTTTACTATTTAAGATAAAAATACTAAATAAATTTAAAATTTTGTTGAATTTCGCAGAAAGTAATATCTAAGTGAGGCCACATATTTATAAAAAAATAGAAAAATAAAAAATATATTTTGCATCACCTGTGAATCATTCAATTTACAATGATTGTATGGGATATAAACCCAATTTTTATGATAAGCATTATTTTCATTGGATGAACACTTTAAAAGGTTTCAATGTTGACTTATAATTTATGGTGTATTTGTAACAACTGGTTAAATAATTTTAATAAGTTAAGTTTCACTCTCACGTGATTTTTATTGTTACCGTATAAGTCTTGATCTGAATAATTTTTTGTTCTTATTGAAGCTAATGAATGAATTAAATTTGTTTTAATCCACATGATTAGCCCTAAAAAATTGACAAATGTACTGATCAGTACATCTTGCACCATTGAAGTGCTTTCTAAATTGTAAAATCGTAAAAGGACGAGAAAGCAAATGTAAATAACAAATATGAAAAGAGGCACTCTACTGCAGTTTCTCTCATTGGTTTGCATGTACATTAGTTCTATTTGAAAAAAATGTTACCTGATAATACAATAAGTTCACAACGATTGTGGATGGTATTCAAATAGACAATCAAATGAGGCAAATATTCTAAACATATAAGACTCAATCGAATTAAATAACGAAGATAAACATTCAAATATCAATCAAATGAAATAAAGAAACAAAAATTCAAATAGATATTGAACTAAACATCCAAATATCAATTCTATAACAAAAATCCAATATCAATCAAACGAAATATGGGATGGGATGATAAGGATGGAATGTAATTTTTCATTCCATAGAATACTTTTTTATTATTTTTTAAAAAATATGATTTAGTTTTTAGATAATTTTTGTTGTTCTTAATACACTGCTATACCTTTTCACATCTCATTCCTAAACTGGTAAATGTTTGGATTTTTTTATTAGTGTATATTTATATTATATCTTAATTCGTATTACAATCAAACTCCGGGATAATTTTTATAATTTTTCAAAAAAAAACTATAAGCTTTAAAATATTAATGGAGGAGACCTACAAGCTTCCAAATATTAACAGGAAAATCGCTATTTCCAATTTACATCCGGGCCAAAAATCTCACTTAAAGAATTTGAACCCACGACACATCATGCCAATGCCTTATATGACCTGCTGGCGGTAAGCGTTTAAATTGGTTATGGACATTTTTTTTTTTGGGATCAAAATTGGTTATGGAACATTGGAACTTGGTAGACATCCAGTTGAGTTACGCATTTAAGCAAACTGACACCATCGTTTGAACTAATCATTGATTAGCATGAAGGTCAACTTAATGATTCCGTCTAGTGCTTTCTTGATAAATTAATGTGCAATATTTTAATATACCAAGGTGGTTGAAGAACTATAAAATTACTTAATACAGATATGGCGATACAAAGGCTTTTACATCCCAAGAAAGCTCCTATTTGGTCCAAAATGACCATCCCCTCACCCTTAAAAATAGAAGCACGTACTTATTATCAAATTAAAAAAATAATAGAAGCACAATTTGAATTTCTTTTGACCTTTTCCAGTGAATTCAAGATCACCTGAACATTTGTGTGTAATATATCAGGGCATTTATCCCAAAATATATACAATTAAAACATTTCCTTTTCTCTTTTTAGTTGATTTTTCCGATAGTCTTGATTGAAAACATGAATGAGACACGAAAAACTAATTATCAATTATATCCTCAATCAAGTAAGCCAACATAGCTCCTTAACAATCATATATACTAACTACTTTATTTAACCTCCAGTACCAGTGCATTTTAAAAATCTTTATGTTCACCACAAAAATAACAAACAGGCTCATTTGAAAAATAATGAAACTATTCAAAGACAGAGACAATTTCACATTATGCGCTGTTACTTACCTCATGTTATTTATTAATTCTTCAGGAGAATCTTCTCCCAATTTAGTTTAATCTGTACATTTATCGTTACTAATATTATATAAATTATGGGAAAAATTCTTTATGACTTCTTCATGAAAATTTAGTTATTGCTGCTTTTTTTCGTATGTTCTTTTTACGTAAAATTCATAATTCTCTTAGCTCATTAAAAATAGGGACAAATAGTCTTTTTTTTTCCCTTTAGAATAGGTCAACTAGTCTTTTATGTTGCATGGAAAATTAAAAAGTAAGTGTCCTATTATCATATCACTCGCGACTGAATTGGTTACTACAGGACTCATGTTTCACCTTTGATCTTTAATTTGCATCCTTAAACGTCATCTAGCCTTTCTATGTAAATAAAAACCATCGAAATAAAGATATAAATATGATTTTTCGACGTAATCCATTATAATTAAAATTTGAATCCCTGTCCAGAATTTATTTCGAGTTTAATTAATTTGAGAGCTAGTGAGGTATTAATTTATTTTCTACAATTCCTTGAATGGGAGCTAAGCCAAATAGAGTCTATAAACACAAAAAGAAGAATTTACCTCTTGCTGCATCGAATCTCTATTTTCCCTTTCACAGGAGGTGGCTGTCGAATTAAGAAGAAGAGATGGGGTTGGTGGATTGCCTTGTACAGGGGCAAATGTAAGAGCAAGCAAGAGGGCAGCAGAAGGTGTAATTCTCTTCACAGATGCGAATGGCGGCCGATGGAGCTGCTGGCTGAATTCTGATCATGTGTTCGAGGAGGGTTGCATATATGGGGAACGAGGAGAAATGATCGAAGCAGCTGCAGCTGCAAAGGTGCATGCGTATTAATCGCTTTTAAGTAGCGGCTACCTCACCTCAGCAAATGTTGCTTCTAGAATTAGGATCGCGATTTAATGCACCCGGGTGCACTGAGCTTCAGTATATTAAGGTACATTAAACCTATTTTAATATTTTTTTTTAAAATTTTTTTTATACAAGTGTTAATCCAAGTAGATTTAACATGTATATCAATTTTTACCATTTTTTGAGTATTTTAGATATAATTTTTTTATTTTTAAAAATCAGTGACATGTTAGTAATTTAAAATTATCTAAAATATCACTAATTTTTAAAAATAAAAAATAAATATCTAAAATACTCAAAAAATGGTAAAAATTGATACACATGTCAGATACATTTAGATTAACACTTGTATAAAAAAATTTCTAAAAAAAAAGGTTAATGCACTTGGGTGCACTAAAGCTCAGTGCACCTAGAGGCATTAAATCGCGGTCCCTAGAATTATGTCAATTGAAATATTGAAAAATAAGATTAATTACATTTATATAAAAATAGATGTAAATATTATGTTTGGTCCTTCGATTGATATATATATATATATATATATAGCTTAATCCACAAAAGCCCCAATCAAGTTGTGGATACATACATAGGGAAATGCTCTAATATGCCAAAAATCAAATAATTAAAAATGTATATAATCAGTAATCTTAAAATATAATTACAAATGACCACATGCATTTACACTTGCTATGAATTATATATAAGTCCAAATAACATGATTTTCATATTATACAAATACTGATGAAGTAAAATATGATGGATGACTTGGATATAAAATAAATTGTCAAAAATTAAAAATTGAAAAATACAACCAATTATAATATATAATCAGTAGTATTGGAGCATTTTTCATATATTGGGGAAAAAGCTAGCTACATACAATAAATTTTGTTGCATTAATGGTAAATGCAGTTTAATAATTTAAGTTTTCTTTGGGGTGTCTAAAATAATTATTACTCATTTAATTTAAATTTATTATAAATAATTATTCAATTGGTTATAACAGCCATGACAACAATGTCATTGTGGTAAATTTGCTACTCCATATTGTCCTCATTGGTGAGAGGCGATTTTAATAGTCCCTTCAAGTTTTGGGGGTTTTATAATTCCACCCCCCTTTCCCTAGCATATGGGTTTTACAAAAAAAATTTTGTCCATGCTGTGAGGGTTGTAAATATACTTAATTGTAATATCAGTTATAATGTTATATAAATTCCAAATTAAAAAGATGGTTATAATAATTGCTAGTAAGTCATGACTTGGATTGAATGAGAATGAAAGATGAAAAAATAAAAAAATATTAGTGTATTGAAAAATAGGAAAAATTACATGAATAGTAAAAATATAAGTTGTTAGTTTTTGAAAATGAAAAAAGCACTTCTAATGAATGAAAAATTTCATCACATTCTCATTGGATCAGTTGTTAACTGGCCGTAACTGCACAGGTAAACGCTACCTACTGACTCACTCTAGTGGGATTGGGGACCCAAAAAATTGTTGGCCAGAGGCTCATTAATAAAAGAAACCATCATGTTTGAAATTGATCATGGAAATCGGTTGGACAGATTAATTGGTTAGTAGATGATGTAGACAGAAAATTAATAGGGGTCCGACCAGCCACGAGCATCACAAACGGTGTAAAATGCTGGCGGGGGAGGCCCCAAAAACTCGGGCAGCAGCGACTGCAGTGGGGCATTTATGCTTCTTCCAGAGGACATGCTCTGCCATTGACGCGACCCAAGGAAGAATAGGGCTCTCACAATGTAAGCCAACACAGGAACATCGAATATGGTTGCTTGGAAAAGGACAAAGTCGTTTTCATTGGCTACAAAATATCAGGATTAAATCTCAACAAAGGCAACAGAATTATTCGTCGACTTTTCAAAGTGCCTTTTGATTTCAGGTGCTTGGGTTCATCATTAACATTAATCGTTGCCACATGTAAAAGGTTTTTCGCTATACTCTTAGGTTTGATCCGTAATAAGTTTTCATAAATTGTAACTCAAAATTCCGTAGTGTTTTTTTTTTTTTAATTTTATTTTATCGATTGAATTTTCAACATTATTTTATTGTCAGTAAAAGCTATAGCCAAAATATGCATTACAACGCTAACTGGTATCATTTTTGAAAAAAAGAAAAACACTACAGCAAAATCTATTATACCTGAATAGCTTTTCACGTACCAAATGGAGCTAAGTACTGTATTGATTGCAGCCAAAGTTTAGTTCTATTTCTAGTCAAACTTTATTAACTACCTTAAATATCATTTTTTTGCGTTTTTTTCTAAAAAATAACCAAACCATCGCTCAAAAGCAAGTGAGTATTCATAGTTAAATAATAAATTATAGGCGAAATGTATTTATTGCGGTCAAACATATATCATATACGACTGAAAATCAGTTAAATAAAATAAAATTTATTTTGTTGAAGCAATTTATTAAAGCTATGTCATAAAACTTTTGATTTGCTTTTAGCAAAAGTGTGCATCTTTTTCTTTTAATGCTGGACTATCTTAAAAAGTAAAAAAATTCTATTAATATTAAGATTTAATTTAACTATGTAACTAATATTATAGGATTTAATTGAACTAGTATAGAATTGTATAATCTTTTTTATGTATATATTTACAATCATCCTAATTTCTATTACATATGAGTACTTAAAACATTTTCACAAAATTTCAGGGAAAACTCATTGCTCTTATCTAGTTTTTCCTGGAAATACATTGCTCAATTTTTATATTTTTAGGGAGTTTATGCCAAATCAGCAGGCCATCTGCGCCCACGCTTTCACTCGTTGATACCCAATTGGTAGAGTTCCATAGTCTTGGTTCGAAAGATAGCTTGAAATTGAATTTTAAGAAAATGGCATTAGCCATAAAGTACCCAGGTGGCTGAAGTTGCATGCAGATAAATATGTTAACGATTTTTTTCACTCATGCAAGTAATTAATTACTATTTTGGTCTGAAAAGTTAAGTTCAGGATAAAAATAAAAAGATTATAAATTAATTAATAAATTAAATTTTATATAGCTACATTCTACAAGTCACACTCAAATAAATTTGATTTTTGGCATCAAAAAGTTTATTTATCTTAGTTTACAATTTGTTGCTAATTGCCAATGCTTCAGAAGCTGGTTATATACAATGAAATCTCGTTTGTTGAGTCTTTGACGCTGTAATAAAGTCGAGCAAGCAGCTGCGTGCAGGACGGTCAACTTCTGCGAACTCAAATTAATAACTTACCTCAGTAATTTCTAATTCCAGCGGTAATGCTTAATTAAACCATGGCATTCATTGTACGAATAGAAAAAATATCAAGTGTCATTAATTAATTAATTGAACGAATAGAAAAATACCAATGTCATAATAGTGTTTTTTTTTTAAAAAAAATTTCTCGAATATACTCACTAAGTTTGATCCTAATCCACATATAACTACTACGTTTCAAAAATTCCAGATATACCTACTTCATTTGCATATATTCTAAAAAATGCCTACTCTGTTAAAGACCGTTAAGTAAGTTAATGATTATCCATTTAAATGTTGGTTATAATTTTTTAAATGCCAAAAATAACCCCGGTGCAAAATAATAAAAGATAAAAAATGAAATGGGAATAAATCTAAAGCTTTTCATATTTAAAACTTTTGTGCAATTAAGGTAGCCGTAAGTTATGATATTTAATGTTTCGAATTCAACCTTAAATTTGATAGGCATATTGGTAATTTCACAAATGGACTAACAAAGTTTATTAATGTCTGTAATGAAGTGAGCATTTGTGTGATTGCATGTAAATTTATTGGGTGTATCTTGAAATTTTGAAACATAATAAATATATTTAGAATTAAGGTTAAACGTAGTGGGTATATTAGTAAAAAAAATCCTTTAAAAAAACAAAAAAGTCTTCTTCGGCTAGTTGTAACTTCTGGAGTACACATTTTTTATAAAAAAGAAATTCTAATATTTTAATGAAAACATGGGTCCAAGTGTACTTAATTCATATGCCAATTTTTATAATTTTTGTAGATATATTTCTGAATTTAAAAAATTAACAGTTTTTACCTCAAATATTAAATAAAAACTGTAATTTTAAAATTCAAAAAATATACATGTATCCAAAAATTATAAAATTTAGGGTGTGTTTGGGAATGGATAAAACTTTTGATAAAAAGTTTTTTAGAGTAAAAGTTGTTAAATGATGTGATATGATAGTGGTAATGATGAGGAGTAAAGATGATAAAGTTAAAATAGATAGGTTAATTGTGTGGATAGTTGTATAGAAATGATTGAAAAGTAAGGTAATTATATGGAAAAACGTAAAAAAATAATTAAAAAATATTATAATTGTAGAGAGTGAAAAGTTTTAAATAACATTTTTTCTCCCTTGCCAAACACACCCTTGGTATATAAACTAATACAAATAAGCCTATATTTTCGTGAATTTTTTTTTTTTTTTAAATTTGGCGTAACCGGAGTTCCAGTTAATTGGGCAAATTAGATCATAACCCTTCAAAAAATGGCACCTGAATATTTAAAAGAACAGAAAAGCTATTGCCATTGAAAAGAGAGAAGGATAGCGCGTCCTTCTTGTGCATGAAACCAAACTTTCTTCTGAGATCTTGTATAAAAACAAAATTTATAATTGTTCTGAATGTGACCGGTTAGAAAAGAAAAAGAAAAGGTCGTTGAGTGCAGGAAGAGTCCCATCGCATGGGCAAGTGATCCTCGTTCCTGGGCAACATGTGGCCGTTAGAGAATCGGGCTCCAAAATATACTTTTAAATCCAAAAGAAATTAAAACTGGCTACCTGCACCCGTGTTTCCTTCATGCCGCCTCCGTCCGTTCGCTTGCGTACGCGTCTGCGGTGCGTGCGCTTAGCTACGAACCAACGACGAAAGCGTCCATCGTTCCATCCGTCCGCCCGTCACGTGTATGGCATGTTGTCTGTTATGGACGCGCCTCTGCACATGGACTCGACGGCGGATGGAGACTGGACTCGACTCGACTCGGCTGACGCGGTTCGACCGTATGAACAATTGAAAATTAGACTAAGCCGCCACCAACTCCATGTCTCCCTCTCTCCTTCCCAAACACACACTTCCACACAGCGTGAAAGTGACTCTCTAATGCTGATGCATTGGTTAATTGGAAATGAAATTGGTAGATCTAATGTTGGGGTTCGGATCGATGATATTAGAAGATTCAAGAATCAGTTTGAGCAGCTGCAATTTTCCCATATGTTCCGGACTGCAAATCTCTGTGCACACAGGTTAGCGAAATGGTCCCATATGCAGGAGATCTGTAATATGTTTTGGCGGGATGATCCCCTTGACCGCATCAGGAATTCTCTTTGTAAAGATTATTTTGATTCTTGAGCGACATTTGTTAACGTATATAGAAAACTTGAGACGGGAATTCACAGGATTACAGATACTTATGACGAATTAATTATTATATTTTTATCCTTACATTTCAATCATTTCTCTTTCCTACTATACTTTAACTACCTTATTTTTTCCATATTTATTTTTATTATTTCATATCATTCACAACATTCTTAAAATATTTTATTTTTTATTTCCCACCCTATCTTATATTTTACGTAACTTTTACATTACCAAATAAGCCCCGGCAAAAGAGAAAAGTTTCCCTTTATGCGTTGCTGAATTTTGGAGGGTGCATAAGGTTGAGAGCTCCGCTCTTTCCTTCTTTTGTATCTTTTGTACCTTCTGTACATTAAGAAAAAAGAAGCCAAACATCCATTCATTCATGCCATACGTATTCTCCTCTTCTCCCGAAAAATACAAGGATCATTGGAAAAGCCAGTCCCTCTCCGATAAAAAAGGCAATTTGTCACCGATGAGTCTTAAATATTTTATCGAGGGGGGGCGACTTCGTAAAAATCAATTCAGGGGGTGCAAAGCTCGTTATGCGAAACTCAATATTGGTGGCACCGGATCACGGGTCAACCCGGACGCATTTGTACCCCTGATATTGTTCTATAGCTGGGCTTCTCTTTTCTCCAGGCATCTATGAAATGGAACCTTGCGTCGTGTATGCATCGAAGCAATAGCAGATTGGAGAACAAGTGAATAAGAAGCTAGTTCAGCCAGATCGAGTACCGAGATCGATTGCAGGCTTGAAATCCACGTTAATTTACTAGCATAATATACTTAAATCTCATGAGTTGTCTTCAAAAATCATTTTGAGATAATGTCCTACTCTATGTGCTCTTGGTCAAACAAGTTCCCGATCCAATCCCTAGGATACATCATTTTGAAATGAAAATGTGCAAGTCTAAGCGTTTATTTAAATAACTTCCCGATGGGATCCCTAGGATACAGATTGTAAAATGGTTGGCAACTTTTCTTCCATTAAATAACACACTATTCGAGCTTCTTAAGTTGATGGCCTAGCTAATTAATTGATCGACTGTCCACAGTTTCCATATGCTTATTCATATAAATAAAAATAACAGTTGACGAGCAAACACGCAAACACATGCCCAATGAGTGATGGTTCATGTGCTTCCAAGACAATTTTAAAAGTTCATTGCAAATCGCATGTATTGCTCAATTCAGAATTTTTTTATACACAGAAATCGAAATATAAAACTCCCCCCCGTTTGCCTTTTTTCTAAACCAGCGACGAGTATATTAAAGAACTAAAACAAGAGTGTGTTTCGTAATAAGTGAAAATTTGAGAGAAAATTGTAACAAAAAAAGAGTCTTAAATGAAACAATAATTTATATGATGCAACAGGGTTAATTATTATGAGTAATGAGAATGCTGACGAAATGGATAGAATAGCTTTTATAAAACATAAAATAATTAATACTTGAAAAGTAGAGTTATTAGATGGTTAAAATGTAAAATTACATCAAAAGAAATAAAAAATGGTAAATTTTTATTTTTTCGTGATCCCAACGGTATTTTTAATTTTATCATGTCTTCTGAAATGACTCCATTAAAATTATTATAGACAACAAAAAAATAGTTCTTACACTTCGCTGAATATTGATTATTATTGACCACGACACTAAAACAGGTGTCGAATTTTTCTACATTCTAGATCTTATAGGTTGATAAATTTCTACTCGTAAAATTTTTTTATAAAATTGCTTTTTTTTTAAATCATTAAGTTTTTGCACTTGCATCTAGATTCTAAAATTTTAATTTTTGTTTTATTTTAAATTGTGCCATTAATGCAAGTAAAATCTAAAATCACAAAAACAAAATTTTCTAGTTCAAATGCACAATCGAAAAGTTCAAGGCCAAAAAAGTAAAATTGCAAACTTACAGGATACAAAATGTTAAAAGAAAAAAAAAACCCAATCGTTGTCAACAAAAAGCTCTGGTGTGGTGCTAGTGTGGGTTCGGATGTGATAAGACTACTATGCATTAGTGTACATCAAATAGAACTATACCCTTTTTATATATATATATATATATATATTCATATTCTATTCTATATTTTAATTAAACAGCTAGCTATTAAAATGACATCGAATTTCTTTATATAATCAGTATCCCTATTTTTAAAATTAATTATCCTCACATATACTACTTATTTCTTGATCATTTACTCTTATTTTTCCAGTTATTTATTTAGTGTATTAAATAATATCCCAATTGATTCATTATGCTGTAATAGAATTTGTTAATACATTGTACTTTTTGGTTAATTATTGTGTTCTGTATTAATTCCTGCTGACAACGGAGGATATAGAAAATGTTGCCATTGGCGAGTCGATATGCAGCAGCTATCAACCAAATTCATCCAGGTGATGAAAATTGGACTGTCGATGGGCACGACGGCCAACTTGTCCGGGAAATACGATCGTTTCGATAGGTTCCTTCGGTGGTGCACCATAATTCGTGCATACACGGCAATGTTTGAATGATCCAGACCATTAAAAAAAATGTTAAATTTGTTTGAATTATTTTAAGGGCCCAGCAGCGTGTTCCGCCATTTGTGAGGAATTTCAATGGGAGTCTCTCAGGAAAAAGCTTCTCTCTTTCAAGTCATTCAAGGTCACGAGGTGCACGGTTTGAGGCAGCACTGACAAATAAAAGGAGATAGGCGGCAGGCAGCCAGTACTGCAGCAGGATCACTAGACCAGCACAAACCACAGGAAACACCACACGAAGAAATTTTTTTCCATAAATTTGTTAACTCAAGTGTATTTAACATATATATCAATTTTTATTATTTTTAGAGATTTTTAAATATTTATCTCGAGTTTTAAAAAATCAGTGATATTTTAGTAATTTAAAATTACCCAAAATACCACTGATTTTCAAAAATAAAAAATAAATATCTAAAATACTTTAAAAAAATAAAAATTTATACACAGATTAAATACACATAGATTAACACTAGTGTAAAAAAAAATTTCAAAAAAAATAAGTGTATGAGCCCGGAAACATGCTGCATGTTCCTAAGAGCATAGGATCAAAATCCAGGACGAGCAGTGTGTCTCGCGACCTCTCGACGATCCCTGCCTCCACAGATATAAAGATGAATTTGAATTTTTTTAATTTTATTTAGAAAATTGTTGCCATTGCTTGTGATGTCACGTAGATATTTTGTTTTAAATTTGTCCACCCACGTAGATATATAGTTTTTGATGAAGCATGTGTATATTGTCAAATTTGCAGTGGTTTGGATGTGTTGATAAAAGTTGATAAAAAAAAGTTTTTGAAATAGATAAGATATATAATTATATAATATGTTGGGGTAATAATTAGGAAAAAATGAATATGATGGGATAATAATCAGTGGTAGAATTATAATTATTCCAATGAATCGGTTATGGGAAATTTCCAATGAATCGGTTATGGGAAATTTCCAGAGATTTTGTTGCTCCATGAAATGGTGAATAAATATATGTGATTGAAAATGTTTAGAGCTTATCTTATAGGGTTAATAAATTTTATTTTAATAAATTTTATGCACTTGCATTTATTGTGAATTATATATAAATTTCTATTGAAATGACTTCCTTACAAAATGTTTATAAAGAAGAATATGACACTCCGATCTACAATAAAAATAAAATAATAATAAAGCCAAAAGTTAATGAAAGCATCTCCCTTAAACATGTACCACATGAGTAAAAAGAAATGAACTTCACACGCATAGTTGAATTAGTGGAGCCCAACAATTAATATATAGTATTCATCATTACAAAAAAAATTAAGAAAATTACAAAAATAGATTGTGAAACGTAACAACTCTTCATCAATGACTTTTAAATTAAAATGACATGTCCTTTTAGGTTTATGTTTCTCTTTAGTTAAATTTACTGAAACTTTTTATCATTATTTATAATTTCAATCTTTTCTTATTAATTTTCATTTATAAATTGGATTATGCTAAAATCATTCTCTGTAGATTATACATTTTCTACACCTTCCTTTTACTACATTGCATGAATCTATTGGGAACTTTAAGAATTTTCCCATATAGGGTTCCAATTTTTCGAGCACATTATTATAACAGCCAACCATTATAATTATAATAATGAAATTTGTAAAAACGAAGGGTTACGATCTAATGAAACCCATGTGCATGTGTACCACTTTTCTCTTTTTATTGGAAATTTTTTAAAGATCTGAACCATTGATAACATGCATTCATTTATTAAAAACTATGTTATTATTATATATGAAGTTTTAATTTAATAGTCGTACATTCATTTTCAAAAGGTGTTGAATTTTCAAACGTATAAGTTTTCAATCAAAATGATTTTTGACTTCATAAATAAATAAATAAATAGTTATTAATAAAGATAATGAATGGTTTAAGTTTTGAAAGAAGTTATTAAAATAGCAAAGTTATGTGTTTGACATCTCCACAGACACGGATTGCATTAGACTCAGTATTTTGAGAATTGGACCGGTTAGATCGTGAACTGGTCATATCCCCGGTTTAATTGGTTTTTTCGGTTCAACAGCGATTTGGCTGTGGGTTTGCACTGATTGAATTAGAAAAGCGCAGCCGATCATAAAACCGGTTCATTGCCCAGTTTGGTTTTCAAAACATTGATTAGATCAGGGACACGGGAAAATAGGTACTGCATGCTCATCATCATGTTCTGTGCAAATGCACGTAACGACAGAATTCGTATCAGACAGGCAAAATAACCTTCCATGGATGAGGTACTTCGTCGTAAAAAACATGGTACTGGATTTCATAAACTATTTACGAACTCGGATTTGCAGATGTCCTCCCCAAAAAAAAAATCTCTAGTACACGATTTTCTTGAATTTAATAAAAAGCAAGGTAACTGACTTTGCGTACGTTTTCTAGCTACAGTAGGAAGATTTCTTCCTTCAGAAAAAATCTTTATGGATAATTTTGCGAAAAGGTCGTGATTCTTGCTGCTTCCGCCCTTTAAAAAAAACGCACACCCACAAACACTTGTATGGCAACGGATTAACGGTCTTTTTAGTCGAAAAATATTTTAAAAATAATGACCAATTTA
Organism: Annona squamosa; assembly: GCA_035584095.1. NCBI lineage: Eukaryota > Viridiplantae > Streptophyta > Magnoliopsida > Magnoliales > Annonaceae > Annona > Annona squamosa. Next base: position 83,819,925 of record JAXCLR010000001.1, read on the forward strand.
AATTTTGTAAATTAATCCATTAAATCATAAAACAGAGTGGATCGTTTGATATTTCAGAAGGATAGGATAAAAATACACATATTTCAGCAACTAATATTTAATCCAAAACATTTGTTCTTAGGTGGTAGGCTTGCTTTTCGAACTGCTTTTTTTTAAAAAAAAAAAAATTTTTTTTTAAAACAATGTCTCCGGCAAGAAGGGCCCACAAGGATTTCTTTTCCAATTTTCTGTCAACGGCCAAGACGAAGAGCTCCGCCAACTACGATTCGCATTTGAACGAGAGGCTTTTTGAAAAAGAGAGCATATGACTTTGTCTAATTGCATATTGACCTCATTATTTGAGTATTTTGTAAAATAGGCTCTTCGAGTTTCAAAATGTTTCAGACTTGACCTCACGCTCATTTATGTCACCATACACTTTAAATATGGAAAAAAAAAAAATTGAATGTACGTTCGAAATCATTCCAAAATATAAAACCTACATATGACCATTTTATATCTAAAACTGTGATTCGTAAGCACCAACATTAGGATTGATTTTACAATATGGTGAAATTTAAAAGTAGAACCATTCTACAAATATCCAAACCACAAGATACAATTTGGAATTAAGTATAGTTATACAATCTATATACTACGCCAAGTATAGTTACACAATCTATATATCTAGGCTTATAGTTGAGGACGTGACGTACTGTTTTGGAAGTGATTTTAAAATTTATATTTGAATAAATAAGTACTATGCACATGATATCATATGCGAAATCACTTTGAAAAGTGCTATTAAGGATAACAAATTGAAACTTTTTATCCTTAAAATTTTATTGTAGCTAGCATACCGTTTAGCCGAGTGAAGCTTAACACTATTTCATTAACATCAGCATACTGATTTTGCAAAACCACCCCTCTCCCCAAAAAAAAAAAAGAAAAAAAGAGAAAACAAATGGCTACAACTAATACTTAGGTATTTCATAAAGCTGGCTAAAACAGCGTTTTCTGCAAATTAGTTCTTCAAATTTACATTGTCTACATGTACAAATTGTTGAGCTACCGGTGCATGAATTGTCGCGCATTGTCGGAATATCAGCAGCTTCAGCGTAACATAATCGTCACTTTCCATCGGGGGCAAAAGAAAAATTGGTCCGGGGGGTGGTCTGTCATTTGCACTTTTTTTTATTGATATACATTTTACATGCATTTCAACACATATTATATTGAAGATTTGAGATATTCTTACAAATCTGGAGATACAGCTCCACTAAAGAAATAAGAAGACACAGCTTCCAACAACCCACCGAGAGACAACTGCTCTCACTACCTCTCATTTCCCACTACCCCACATTTTTTTTGTCGAAATCTCGAAACGGGATTCGAACCCGCACCAGCGCCTGCCAAGCTTCTGATAGCCACTCGGTGACCAATAGAGCATGGCTCGGTTGGTGCACTTTGAAAAGTAGTAAAAAGCGGCGAATTACTTCCCCTGCCCACCCTTCCCTCCCACCAAAGCACTGACCCAAAAAGTCAAGCAATTGGTGTAGGGATGCTTTTGTAACTTTGTTAGTCCCTTTGCAATTATTTTATATGTTTTAATTATTTTTTACACATTTTCATACATATATATACACACTTTGTCTATTTTATTTTTATTATTTTTTGTCTTCGGTATTGTTCTCATCATATTCTATAACCTTTTATTTTTATAAAAAAATTATAATTCTTTTGTACTTTTTAACTTTATACCAGACGTGCCCTTATCTTGGGATAAATGTATAAGTACTTTAAACTTGGGCTTATTTTAGTAAGATGGAAATCTTTTTAAAAAATAAGAGAATAATGTGATAGACAAAAGTAATGATTAAGAATAAAATGAATAAAGAGCAAATAAATAAAAAAATTATGAAAAATGAGAAAATTAATTATAGTATAAGGGTAATAAAATAAAAAGTAGAACATTTCATTTTTTTTATGGAAAAGGGTATTTCATTAATTAAGACATAAAATCAAATCATATAGATGGTTTGTAACAAAAGAATAAGATCTTATCATATAGTTGTTAAGATATAAAAAAGTGTTAGAAAGATTTCAAAAAGCAAAGAAATAATATAATACCACAGGAATAATGATTAAGATAAAATAAATAATTTAGTTATATAAAAAGACATAAAAATGATTAGAATATAAATATAATAATAGAAAATTAAAGATATAGAATTATATACATGAGAAAGGTTTCCCCCTTCCAACAAACGTATCCTGCGATAAAAAGAAGGAAAAGAATAAAAATAAAAAAAAAAAAGGCCACCCAACCCAACCTACCAATGTGACGAGAAGCCGATATGGCATATCACCAAACCAACAGTTTCCCCGCGACGAGTTAAAAAGCCCGCGTTTCAGACCTCACGCTTCTGTCATTCAGCCGCTGGCTTCCACGTGGCCGAACAGGCGCCGTCCGATATGACGAAGATCCGACGGCCTCGGCAGCTCTTCAACTAACCCCGTGGCTGCGTTTGGTGGGGAGGCCGAGGCTCTCTATTTAAGGACGACAAAGCTCGCCAGCCAAACTCAGGAAATTCCAATAACCCTTAGAAATTTCCTCTGCCATTACACGCAATCTCTCTCTTCCCGCATCACTTGCATTTTCATCCCAGGCCAGCACAATTGCCTCCTCTTCTGGGTTTTCATTTCCCTTCATCTCCGTATCATACCATCGTCTCAGATTTCTCTGATTCATCTCCCAGATACACACACACACACACATACATACATCATAATATATTTATTTATTTTCACGTAGTACGTGCCACTAAGATGGAATTCTGCCAGCAAGCTCAGAAGCAGGAGAACGGCTTGAATGGGCTGTGCATTAAAGAAGACCCATTGAACTGGGGAGCTGCGGCTGAGGCCCTCAAGGGCAGCCACCTGGAGGAGGTGAAGAGGATGGTAAAGGAATTCCGGAAGCCAAACATCCAGCTGGGCGGGGCGACGTTGACGATCGCCCAAGTCGCCTCCGTGGCTCACGAGGCCGGCGTGAAGGTAGAGCTGTCGGAGTCGGCCCGGGCCGGCGTGAAAGCGAGCAGCGACTGGGTGATGGAGAGCATGAACAAGGGCACCGACAGCTACGGCGTCACAACTGGCTTTGGCGCCACTTCGCATCGCCGAACCAAACAGGGCGGCGCCCTTCAAAAGGAGCTAATCAGGTCATTTTCTTTCTTTCTTTTTTTTTTGGGGGATTTTTCTTAATTTTCTCCCATGAGAAAAAAGATTGTGGAGTTAAAGTTGGTCGGTAGGATTCAGTGCACCAACCAACCTTGCAAAGGCCATCCTTTTAAAGATCGATTCTTAGCCGTCAAATTTCTAGCACAGAGAATCAAAGAGTGGGTCCTCTACTTTTTGTCGGGAGCCATCATTTGGACGCTCCAGATCCTCAGGCCGCCAAACCTAGTGCAATTATTATTAATTTTATTTTTTTAAAAAAAATTCACCATGATCAGTTATGGAGTAAAACTAGCATATAGTGTCGACATTCTAACCGTCCACCTATTGGACGTATGAGATCGTTGAATGAAAATTTTCAATTTTGTTCAAATGCTTGGTCAATGTCCGCACGTGTAGTGCCAAATCCATCTGCCATTAATGTTACCTCAAAATTTTTATTTTATTTTTTTTGTTCCATATATGTTAGAAGTGTTACCTCGATTGAGAAAAGCAAATCTCATGCAAGCTCTCGAAATGCATGTTGGTACTGGATCCATTTTCGGGTCTGCCAACTGACGGACTTGCAGGAGCATGTGAGAAACCACTGCCGAGTGCCGACCGGTCATGTGGTCGCGGTTAACGATGTAAATTAAATGGGAGGGCCGGGCCGGGCCAGAATATTAAAACTTGGGAAAATTTTCGATTTTCCAATGCTTACTCGGATAATCCTTAAACGACCATCTTACGGCAATTTATTATTTTATTATGGTGGCCCACTTTGCAAGTTTCACTGAAGTAACTAACGGTTAATCCTTGGAATAATTGCAGATTCCTCAACGCCGGAATCTTCACGCCGGGGCGGGAATCCTGCAACACGCTGCCACCAACGGCGACCCGAGCTGCAATGCTGGTCCGGATCAACACCCTCCTTCAGGGCTACTCCGGCATCCGGTTCGAGATCCTGGAAGCCATCACCAGCCTCCTGAACCACGGCGTCACCCCGTGTCTGCCCCTCCGAGGGACTATCACCGCCTCCGGCGACCTTGTGCCTCTGTCCTACATCGCTGGACTCCTGACCGGCCGGCCCAATTCGAAGGCCCACACGGCGGACGGCAAGGAAGTGGACGCGGTGGAGGCGTTCCGCGCGGCGGGCATCGAGGGGGGATTCTTCGAGCTGCAGCCGAAGGAAGGGCTGGCGCTGGTGAACGGCACGGCCGTGGGCTCCGGGTTGGCGTCGCTGGTCCTCTTCGAGGCGAACGTGCTAGGCGTCCTCTCGGAGGTGCTCTCCGCCGTCTTCTGCGAGGTGATGCAGGGGAAGCCCGAGTTCACGGACCACCTGACCCACAAGCTCAAGCACCACCCAGGGCAGATCGAGGCGGCGGCGATCATGGAGCACGTCTTGGACGGCAGCTCGTACATGAAGGTGGCGAAGAAGCTGCACGAGCTCGACCCGCTGCAGAAACCGAAGCAGGACCGCTACGCCCTCCGCACGTCCCCGCAATGGCTGGGCCCCCTCATCGAAGTCATCCGCACATCCACCCGCTCCATCGAGCGCGAGATCAACTCCGTCAACGACAACCCCCTCATCGACGTCTCCCGCAGCAAAGCTCTCCACGGCGGCAACTTCCAAGGCACTCCCATCGGCGTCTCCATGGACAACACCCGCCTCGCCGTCGCCTCCATCGGCAAGCTCATGTTCGCCCAGTTCTCCGAGCTCGTCAACGACTTCTACAACAACGGCCTCCCCTCCAACCTCTCCGGCGGGAGGAACCTCAGCTTGGACTACGGCTTCAAGGGCGCCGAGATCGCCATGGCCGCTTACTGCTCCGAGCTCCAGTTCCTCGCCAACCCAGTCACCAACCACGTCCAGAGCGCGGAACAGCACAACCAGGACGTGAACTCGCTGGGGCTCATCTCCGCCAGGAAGACGGCCGAGGCCGTGGAGATCTTGAAGCTCATGTCCGCCACCTACCTCGTGGCGCTCTGCCAGGCCGTCGATTTGCGGCATCTGGAGGAGAACCTGAAGAGCGTGGTGAAGAACACGGTGAGCCAGGTGGCGAAGAGGGTGCTCACCATGGGCGTCAACGGCGAGCTCCACCCGTCGAGGTTCTGCGAGAAGGATCTGATCAAGGTGGTGGACAGGGAGCACGTGTTCGCGTACGTCGACGACCCTTGCAGCTCTACCTACCCATTGATGCAGAAACTGAGGCAGGTGCTGGTAGACCACGCCCTGAGCAATGGGGACAAGGAGAAGGACGCCAGCACCTCCATCTTCCAGAAGATCGGGGCGTTCGAGGAGGAGCTGAAGACCCAATTGACTAAGGAGGTGGAGAACGCGAGGGCGGAGTACGAGAGCGGGAGCCTGGCGATCGCGAACAGGATCAAGGAATGCCGGTCTTACCCTCTGTACAAGTTCGTGAGGGAGGAGCTCGGCACCGGGCTTCTGACAGGGGAGAAGGTCCGATCGCCAGGTGAGGACTTCGACAAGGTGTTCGGGGCTATCTGCCAAGGAAAGTTGATTGATCCACTGCTCGAGTGCATGAGAGATTGGAATGGCGCACCTCTCCCCATCTG
>JAXCLR010000001.1:83825771-83858976 GCA_035584095.1 Annona squamosa
CATTTCCGCCTTGCGTTGGAACTTGGAAGCCGGAAGAAAAAGTTACTTGCGAGAATTTCGAGTATTTGTTGTTCTTTCTCTCTGTATTTGAATTTTTCTCCTCTTTTTTGTTTTTTGTTGTACGCAAAGTCTAATGTTCCTTCAATGGTGCTGTAGTGAGAGCTAAAGGAAATATCTAATAAATCTCACGCAGAACCCGGGAAAAAAAAAAAAAAAAAAGACCTGAAGAAGTTAATGAATCTTCTAAACCAAGCATAATACGAGAAGCCCCAGTCTCTCTCTCTCTCTCTCCCTCCTCTGACGGGATCGCGAGTGACTCAAGTTCCATTTAGTGGCACGGCCCACTGACTGAATGGCAGTCAGATATCGAAATGTCCGACTAAGCCCAAATGCCGAACCAAGCACCTACGATCGTTGGTGATGAAAACGTTGCTATCGACGGGTTTCTCGATTTCTTATCGCTGGCTGAAAGGAAGAAGAACAGCAGCAGTTGGTGAATTTTTACAGAGGCAATTTCATCGTCTTCTTGTGTGTCTCGGGCTGCAGGGTTTGATTTACCGAAGTACCAAACTTACAGGATTCGTTTTGCTATTGTTTAAACTGAGGAAAATCCGCAGTTGTCCAAACTTAGAAGGGAACAAAGGCGGCCTGGTCACATGCCCTCCCGGTGTATCTCACCTATTTTTTAAAAATTTTTTGAAATTTTTTTTATGAAACTATTAATATAAATGTATTTAACATCTGTATCAATTTTTATCATTTTTGAAAATTTTTAGATTTTTTTTGGATTTTTAAAAATCAGTAACATTTTTAATAATTTTACTAAAAAATGTTTAAAATTTTTCAAAAATGATAAAAATTGATACATATGTTAAATAAACTTAGATTAACAATTGTGTAAACAAAATCGAAGAAAATTAAAAAATGTCAATGCATCAAGGCTCAACGCACTTGAATACATACGACCGAGGGTCAAACGAAGGCAACTAAACAATTTTTGACCTTAATTCTACTTTAAAAATGTTCAAAAATGGTAAAAATTGATATAATACATACGACCGGGGGTTGAATGAAGGCTACTGAACCATTTTTTACCCTAATTCTACTTGAAAAAACATCTAAAAATTTTCAAAAATGATAAAAATTGAGACAATGTTAAATAAACTTATATTAACAGTTGAATAAAAAATTTTTTAAAAACATCAAGTGCATTGAATCTCAATGCATCCGAGTGCATACGACCAGGGGCCAAACAAAGGCTACTAAACAATTTTTGAACTTAATTCTACCCTTTCTTCATGTACTGTGCCCGCTGATTGACGGCCGTTGAAATTTAATGAACTTATAGGTGGGGACTAATGGTTTTAATGGAGAGAGCAGCAGCATGCGTTCACTTTCTATCATTACCATGTAAAAACTGCTACCATGTAAATTGCTCAAGCACGTATAAAATTCACGGTGCATAGGCACTGAGTCCGTTATCGACATGAGAAGCACACGTTTTCCTCGATGATCATTGATCTCTAGTTTCTCCGCCATCGCTCACATGCTCAATCTCTTGTAAACCAGAAGAGTAACAGATGGCAGACTGCAAGTTACAACCGGGAAAAGACGCAACTCTTCCCAGCCGGCTTTGGATCTTTTGGTTACCATCAATCTATATTGACCTTCTCTTGAAAATGATTCAAAGGCATACTGCTGCAACGTTTTGGCACGGTAAATGACCCCATGAATATTTATCAATGTTCTCTAAAACAATATACATACAGGAAGTTATTCAAGTTACATAAATAAAAGTACAAGTGCGCATTCAGACTACCTCACCCATTGTATTTAGAATTGGTCAGTGGCATATCGATTTTCATCCACATTGGATATGCATATATGCCCCAACTCAAAATAGTATAAAATCAATTGAATTAAATAATTTAATATAAATAACAATTTTAGAATTGTTTCTAAATTATCTAAAACATCATTTATGCATGGATATATATAAGGCCGGGCAACCAGTCGGTCCCAATTTACATGTAATTAAGACAATTATTATTAAAAAAAAATACTAAAAAAAATGGAACGTCAAACTCACAAATTTTTCATGTATTTTCATAATTGCAAGTGAAGGGGAATTGCACTTCCAACTAAAAATGTCATTAGTAATAACAATTTTCATGTATCGTATCTCGGCCATATAACTGAAGCCCATTAGAATATCAAAAATGCTCAGCAACTGATAATATTTCGACTTGAAGCAGATATGCCTTTTCAGAAGATGCGCCAATACAAAATTTCCAGACATGGCCAAAACCAGTGATTCATCTTTCCGACTATATACAACATTATACAGAAGCCACTTGATACTAGGCTTTGTGAAAACTGAAAAGACACTGCTTTTGAGAAGCATGCGACAGTTCATACCTTCCACCATCCCAGCAGAGCAAGAACCACAACAGCTTGACACTAGACAACCAGCATCTCTGTCTAGATCTGACAGCAAAACCTTCAATCATCATCTATCTCTGTCTAGATCTGACAGCAAAACATTCAACAACCTTCAATCATCATCTGATAGGTAAACAACATCCGCAGCACCTACAAGACTGCCATTTCTATCAGCAACATTGTCCTGTCTAGTTCCAGTAAATAGATTTGATGGGAGCAAAATACCACTCGGTAAGATCAGGTCCGATGGGCTTTGTGAGCTAGTCCTAGACTGCCGGTGATCAACATCCATGAGCAGCTCAAGTGTTGACAGAGATGGCTCGCACAAGGCTGGCAAGGGAGTAGAATTCTCAGGCAAGGAGGCGCTGCCAAACCCTCCTACAGGAACAAAGAGGGGCCCAGCTGGAACCTGTGATGGTCGGGATGTTACTGTAATGGGGCCGCTGACAGACTGCTGATTCACCATCCCATTAGCTGGAGAAAGGTGATTAGGTGTTAAAGCAGAGGTAGGCCTAAAGGGCTGGAGATGTGGAGCTGGAGCCCGAAGTTCAGCACCAGCTTGTAAGTTGAACCGGGGAGGAATGATAGGGCTTAAAGTTGTTGCATGGGTTGGATTGCTTGAATTAAATGAGGGCATTCGGTGTGCAAGCTGCACAGATGGCACTGGTCCATGGTGGGGCCTTGGTTGAGTTTGGGACAAGGGTTGCCTCAAAGAATGCTGTAAGGAAGCAGGTAACCCTGGAAAAATGAAACCAAAACAGTGGAACACTCAATGAGCAATTAAGTTCTCTTGCAAATGCCTCCCAAGAAATTCTGCATAAAAAAAAAAAAAAAAAAAAAAAAAAAAAAAAAAAAAAAAAAAAACTAGAAAACCCTGGATGACACCCCAAATTTATCACCAGGGCACCTTTTTTCTTTTCTTTACTTGGATATATGATAGTGAAGCCCATCCAATCTTATTACTTAAGTTGGATCCTGGATTACGCAGACACAATTGAGAAACAATATCTGCAAGCCCAAGAGCTGAACCTAGACCAGTCCTGGCAAAAATTAGGAGTAAAAAAGTAGTAGAGGACAAGAAATCGAGTTCAAACAATCAGTTGGAGATCTGGAAAACAATCCAACCTAGTGGTGACCTATCCGTCCTGCAATCTAGATAATGAGCTTCAATAACCTAATGTTTGATGCAGTCTCTCATGTTAGCATCCACAAATTAAGAAATATCCACCCAAAAACGAAAAGTACCAAGCATATCAGATTTCTCTCTCAAACTCTTTTAACCTCCAAAGGATAAATCTATCCTGCCCAAAGAGAACAAGAACAGGTGCATAATATATTTCCTACACAATGGATGTAAATTAAATCCTACAGACTGGTAACAGGAAGGCCACTGCTGATAGGCCATTCCCAAAGTGAAAGGGAATGACCATCTTCTGGGTGAAGACAATTTGTTTGTTGTACTTGGATGATTTGCTATTTTATTATTTTATGCCCACAATTTCCAAGCTATCAAATTTCACATCCAGCATGATCTATAATTCATACCAGTTGTCTGTAAGGCCCTATAGCAACCTATGTAGTATGATGCCCACCAACAAACAAAGAACTATTTACGGTACACACCAGAAAAGGTGTCCAAGAACAGAGTGAGAGCCAACTAAGAGCACATGGGCTGCAACACTAAATGTGAGTGCACACTTGCAATTGATTGACCCAAGATAGTGAAAATTGCCACATCGTGTAATTGATGGAGACAACCTAATCTTAAAAACCTGAGATTCTAAGGCATCCCAAGATTTCTCCAGATTTTCATGCTACTTAGCCTTTCAAGTGATGCATGACAGTTATATCATATGATCATTCCATAAACTCTAGCAACTTAGCCTTTCAAGTGATGCATGACAGTTATATCATATGATCATTCCATAAACTCTAGCAACTTAGCCTTTCGGGTGATGCAGAATGTCAGCAAGGTAACCAAGATAAACTGAAAATGGAAAAAGCAAGAAAAAGGAATTGTTATGAAAATGTCCCAAGGAGCTTGTACCTTGGGCACGCGGTACCAGTTTTGTTGCAGGATCACCAAATTCTGTCCTGAATGTCTCCGCCAATTTTAGGTTTCTAGACAGCTTGGTTAAATATGCCCCAAATTTTACCTTCATCTCAGTAAATTTCCGATCGCAATTCCCTATCAGGGCATTGTATTTCCTGCGCACTTCTTGAATGTCTCTGTCACAGTCTACTGTAAGCTGATTGATCTATTCATTGAAAAGAAGGAAGAAGGGAAAAACCAGTTTTAACTTCATCAGTTTCAATGAAGGAACACAAGATTTAGAGAGAGAGAGAGAGAGAGAGAGAGAGAGAGGATGACACATACCAAAGTTTTGTGCTTCTTGGCTGCCTCCTCACCTTCTCTGCGCAATCTTGCAAGCTCATTTACTAGGGGTTCAGGGTAGAAAAGTAACCTAGAAGCGGGCAATGTCGTGGGAAATGATGAGGACCTACCAGTGGATTCCAGTTGCATTCCCACAACTTGAGGATCTCCAGTGGGCATTACTCCAGTAGGCCGGTTGATGTAAACAGGCAATGGTGATTGTGCAGCAGACACTGACACAGGACGTTCACTTTGTTGAACTATGTTGTCAACTGCTTGCTGCAGAGCAATTTCCACTTGGAGGAGAGGATGAAATCCATCGTCCCTTGTCTCAGTTTCAGTTCCACCAGCTGAAGAGGGATCTTGCAGTAAACAATTCCCACTGGGCATGTCTGAATACAGTTGTTGGTTTACCTGCACAACAGGGTCCAGGACTAATAAATTATTGCCACATTGTTCTTGACATACTGATGAACGATCAGCAATTCCTAGTGTTGGAACCTGTATTTGATGGGGAGAGCTCAGCCCCTCAGAAGAAGCCAAATGCTCCTCTTCCCCTGCAGTAGACATGGATGGCTGATCATGATTAACTCTGGACACCTGCTTGGATTGAAAATTTAATAAGGATATGATTCAAGATGAATAAATAAATTTAAAAAAACACTGTTTGCTGATTTTCAAAAATAAAAAATCAACAAATTTTGCAAAGTGGAAGATCTAGGTGAACCCACACATTTATATAAAAAAAAAAAATTATAAAAAACAAATAAATAAATATCTTTTCAAGTTGCCTGTAAATCCAGTAATTCACTGGTGACCATATGAGATCACTGGCGTACATGTAAATGGTGCTGAAATAGGATACCTGATGAGATGGAGCAGAATTATCATGACCTGGTCTAATACTGGAATCTTCAATAGAAGGTATTTCATCCTGATTTTGCAGGGAGGAAGCCGCCAAACTTGTGACATCACAATTCTCTACCCTAATACTAGCATCATCAGAACACTTCGATCTAGGACTCAATCGAGGTTGATCTGACAAAGACTTTTCATGCTGACTTTGTTGGGAACATATTTGATGTGCGTCATCAGAATAGTATGGTCTGGAGGGCTGCGTGACACTAGTAGCACGGGACTTATCATGGTCTTGACAAATGACAGGTGAAACCAAGGCAGTCAGTTCACACTGGCATGGATGAGGAGCATCAGAAACCTCTCCTCTTTCCAAGGCTGCATTGTCACCCCTGTTATCATCACTGATGCCTACATTTATGCTATTGGAGTGCAAAGGGATCATTCTTGTTCCCAAAACCATGTCCTTTGACACATCATTCTGACTTACAATGGAAGCTTCAGCTGATATGCCACCCAACACTGTAATCTCCACTGGAGCTTCATTTGAAATTCCACCTGAAGCTGCACTATCCACAACTTGTGGTACAACTGCATTGACATTATTCGGTATTGATGATGTACCAGACATCAAAATGGATCTAGCAGAACCATTCTGAACAATTCGTTCATGAGTTTCTGCTCTATCAAGCCTGAATCCAGCTCTATCAAGCCTGAAACCTGATTCAGATAATGGAAGCTCAGAAAAGGACTCTGATAATCTACCTGATTTTGCATCTTCCAACCAGCGGGCCTTTATCTGCTTCTCAGCATTTCTAGCATCCTGTTGCATATCCACGAGATTCTTCTGGTAAGTTGCCATGCACTTTGATAGTTCAGACAATTGTATGGCAAAATTCTTATCTATTGTCTTAAGTTTTTGTGAAATAGCTGAAGGATCTTTATCTACAGCATTTAAACGATCTACCGCCAACATGCGTGCTTTATCCAGCTTTTCCTTTTTCTTTTCCCAAATTTTGTTGAATTCCACAATTTCTTGTTGTTGCTTCAATAAAATCTGTTTGGTCCTCCTGGCACAAACTTCCTCAATTTGTTTAATGCAGTTATTTGGCAATCTGTGAGAATCATTCTCATTATGGGAAGATGGAAGGAATATGGTACCACAGTGACCACTAGCTCCTGAAGTAGCTAGTTCACAGTCAGATACTCCCTTGTCAACAGATGAAGATTGGGATACCTTACATACGGTTCCTGTCTGGACTAGCGTTTCAGATGGCACAGCTTCTGAACTGTTAGTTGTGACTTTATGTCTGGAAACATCAACACCTATTGGAGAAGATAATCTCTGTTCTTTGGAATTTGACACACTGGCTTTCCCTGAACCTGTTTTTAGCAAGAATTTTTTATTCAACTTCTTAAGCATAGAATAAACTTGTTCAGCTTCTTCTTCCTTGCACTCGAAACTCAGTTGCTGCTTCACAAGTGCCAATGACTCCTTGCGGTTCACCTTATGTTTCAAGGAAGAAGCAGCGGTCCAACACTGCAAATTGCATAATATGCAGAAACAGCATGAATTTAACTTCACAGAGAGATGACCTTAGATGTCAGAAGTTCCATGATACTGAAAATGGAAATAGAAAAAACTGATTTGGAGGGAAAATAGCATAGTTCAAGTAATTTCCCATCTAATTTAACCCATGAAAATAGAAAAGACTGATTTGGATGCTAGAGAGCGAGCGAAAACTAAAACTAATCCAAAGAAGAAAAAGCATCTCTCTGGCAAAAACCAAAATGAAACAAAAAGTTTTGCAGGATTTAGGAGTACAAAACATGGATAGGACTAGAAAATTGAAATTAGATCCAAAGAAGAGGCAGTTAGTGAATCTTTGTTTCTCAAGTCTTTGGTCATTGTGTTCTTCCTTTTGTTAATTCTGAATTGGTGATTGGTTCCTGATTCACATGAATTAAGATCCCTCTTAAATTCTTTGGTATTTTTTTATAAATATTAATTTTTTTAAAAAGAAAGTAGATTCAAATGAAAACTATATATATTTTTTGGAGCAAGAAAACTGTATCTTAAATTGTACTAATATTGATTTATCATTTGGGAAAAGTGAAGCGCTGAAAAGATCCAAAACCTCTTAGAAGTTAGAACAGTAACTTTTGAGCAAGAAATAAGGATGAACAATTACATTGAGCAAGAATGCCAAGAAATAAAGGTAGGAGTTTTACCAAGGATATCTGAAAAGCTTTGAATAAAGCATCCGGTTCTCTTATGACACGATGATTCTTTATTATGTACTCAAGGAGCCTTCCAGCCTCAAGCTTCACAGCTTCCTGCAATTAAAATCAAATGCATCAGTTGATATTTATATATTTGTTGCTGCTGAATAAATAATTACAAACTAAATTGAACAAAGCCATTGAACAAAACCAAACAGTTCAGCATTTTGACTTTTGAGGTAGGGGTGCAAACAGAGACATGAAACTTCCCCAAAACATGGATGAAAAAAGAGAAGGGAAAATTGAAAAACTTGGAATAAAATAATAATTTTAAACATGATATGACTTTCTGTGAACCACTCAAATAAATGACCAGCATCAATACACAAATCAAAATACAGAACTATCAACACACCTAGTTACCAGGTAAAATATATGAATCATCCAGATAACATATAGAAACATTCGACAACATAGGCAGCAACCAAAACAATAAAAGAAACACATTCCATGCCAATTTCCGATGCATTTATGTGACAATCTTACTGGAAGTTGAAGAATGCCACAGAGTTTTGATATTTCTGGATTCAAGAACAGAAGAAGGCTTTCTTGCTCAGCACGTAAATTCTTTCTTCCACAAGATTCTGTAGGAGCAGAAATCTGTAAATTATTTTCTTTCTGATCCACATAAGCTGGGGACTGTGGTGAATGCTGTAACCTAAAATTAGTTCCAGTTCCAGAAGCACCTACAAAGCAGATAAGGCTTCAGCATTTATACAGATTAAAAGTCTAAGACATTGCCGGCAATGAAACAAGTGCTTGACCAAATCCTAGAAGTATACTACTAATTTGCTAAATCCTAACGGCATCAATGCAAGAATCAAGCTCGAGATTTCTGTAGAATAATTCCAGATGACTGCTTCTTCATACCTGAACTATCAACAAATCCAGTTTCCTTGTCAGATGTAGCTGGTATTCTTCGATTTTCCACTGGAGGCTTAGGAGAGAGCGAGCCAATGGAGGCCATTTTTTTCCGCTTCTTTCTAGCTTCATCACTGGTTGCTTCAATTTTCTCTGGTGATTCATTGAAGTATTGAACTTTTTTGCGAGACCTCTGAGAGGAGCCAGTCAAATATCTCCACCGTGGAACCCTACCTTCTAGTAATTTTGCCCAAAAAATATGAGGTTGCTCTGCATCCATTGCCTGAAGTTCAGACTCACCCAGCAAAAGAATATTTCTAGAATACATTCGTCCACCATCATGCTTCACTTTTGAAATTCTTGAACAGCTGCCTGATTCATTGCTTTCAGGCTCATGGGCCAGCTGAGCCAAAAGTTCTAACACCACATCATTCAGGAATGATTCCTCAGATGAAGCATTTGACTCCAAACAGGGACTATCGCAAGCATGAAAATTGTCAAGTCTATCAAACAGCTTAGAAGCACCCCACATCAGCAGCATGTGAATGGTGCTACGGTTTATATTCTGCACATTGTTATCAAGTGTTACATCTTGTTTTGCAAAGACCAATACTTTTTCTTCCACAGTAAATGATGAGTATAACCTAAAGACCTTCAATTGTGAAGATGGTGAATCGAAGTTGATCCTCTGCAGAGCTCTTGAATCATTCAATGGGTTCCAATCACTATCAAAGATGATAACTATATCCACCGAGCAAAATTTAATACTTGGATGGCAAGCACGATTTTCAATTAGAAATACAAATCTCCCTCTCTCCTTATCATTGAACATGCTCAAAGCAGCTTGTTTCTTTGATGTTGGCAATCCACTATCAATTCGTTCATATGAATCGAGACCAAATTTTTGACGCATATAATCATCCAAAAAGTCCCCCATACAATTTCTTCCTGTTCCGCCAATGGACTGCCATCACAAAAAAAAGTAGAAAGGAAGGGGAAAAAAAAAATTTCTTAATGACAACATCAGTGTATGAATGTAATGCATAGACCTCTAGGTTCAGATTTAAAATAAAATAAAATAAAATAAAAGTTGGGGCAAGCGCAAATGAACGTTTGAAGATGCGATATTACTACTATAAACATCCAAGTTTCAGGGGAGATGCAAGATAGGGAAAATTCACCAAAATAAAGGAACTCTCCAACCATTCATGAAATTTGATCTTTCGGTGGCATGCTCACCAAAAGCATACGCAGCAACATCCATGGTTGTATTTAGTACATTTGCAAACAGATCTGGTAAAGAATTTTGGCGCAGCAAAGTGTACAGTGCCCAGTAAATTCCAACCCAAGTGCACAAGGCCTCTGAGAAGACAGCACATTGCACGGCCAACAATTTTTGGAGTTGTTCTGTACTCTATCATGTGGACCTTAAAGAGGCCACAAAACATGGCAGATTTTATTAATCGTCAAATTTTAGATTGACAATCTAGTCTGCAATAAAGCTCTTAAGTGGTCCATCCCACTGAAAGAAATGGTAAATTTATCCTTTTCAAAAGCCTTCAGCAGCAGATAGTTCAGATGGTTCAGTGGACAATGCCTAAAATCTTTCTGAAAATGGCAAAAGATATCAAAAAGACAAGAAGAATGCTCACAAGGTGTCTTAAGGTAAAAGGGAATATAAATAGCAAAACAGAATGGAGTAAATCATCTTCAGACTAAATTAAGACATCGGAAGAGGACATTAGTTAAGAACAAAGACATCAATAGATAAAAATAGGATATGCAAGGAATCTATGAAAATGGAGTAAAGCATCTTCAGACAAGCTAAATTAAGACATTCGAAGAGGACACTGGTTAAGAACAAAGACATCAATGAGACACAAACAAGATATGCTAGGAATCTATTAAACATAGAACAAGAGTTCGAAAGGACAAGCCAAGATATAGGCCAAGGTCCGCAAGAACAAGGAAGACAATAACAAAAAGTAACAATTCAGTTCAACAGGATTTTAATGGAAAAAACAAAAAAAAAATAGTGGTTGAATAAAATCAAATGCTTAATACGTTCACAGTTAATTATAAAAGAAATGAACAGCATCAAACACTTATTAATATGTGACAAAGAGATATTACTTCAATTTGGATAAGATCAAAAAGGAAGGTGAAGAATGTAAATAAAAATAAAATGAATAAGTTTTCTGACTAAAAAGATGGAAAATAATTATTTAAAATGTAAGTAACAACAAGAAAAAGTAAAATTGGTAGATAGTTGAAATTTGGGTTACGCAATAATCCACCACAAAGTGCCAAGGAAGCTTATAAAAGATAATTTCAAATGAAAAAAGACATCAATCGAATTCAAGGTAGCCTTTACACTAAATGGTTCTGATTTATGACTATCTTTAATACTCAAGTAATCTTATAGATATCATTTAGGGTGTGTTTGGGAAGCGATAAAATTTTTAGATCAAAAGGTTTTGGAATAAAAGTTTTTTAAATGAAAGAAATGATGTGATATGATAGATGTGATGATGAGAAGTAAAGAAAATGAAGTTAAAAGTAGATGGGTAAGTTGTATGGATAATTGTGCAGAAATGATTAAAAAGTAAGATGGTTGCATAGAAATATGCGAAAAAATGATTAAAAATAGGATAATTATGGAGAGAGAAGTTTTAGTTTGAAAAGTTTTTAGTGCAGCCAAACGCCCCCTTAATTTTTTTCAATTGTATATATTGGATGCCTCATTCTACTTGGGGGCACACCACACCCTTGTGCAGTGAAGATATAAAGAGGAAAACAAATGGAAACAAACACAACAGAATCCTCCACAAAAAAATGGTAAAAAGGGAAGAGAATAAAGTAAAGGAACAATTTTGTTTATACCTGGAAAAGAATAAGCACTCTAAGCCCTCGTTTTTTCATTTCTGGCAAAATTCTATCCAAAAGCTTTAGCTTGCCACTGGCATTCACTTCAATATCCAAATATTTAACCTCTGGGAGACCTTTGGTGAGTGCAACTTTCAGCGAAGGGTTGACAAGATAAGGATGGTCACAGCACTGAGAAATTAAAACAATATTTATTTAAATCATATTTTAATCAGATCCAGAATAAAAAAAGAAACAAGACGACTAATAACATGCTTAAGGGATTTTTTTGCAAATATGCCTACAAAATTTGATCAATATTTCTGTGTCCCTAAGTTTGCTGAAATCACAAATAAACCCGCAAAGTTTGCATAAAATTGCAAGTATGCCCCTTCCGTTAGGATGCCACAAGAATTTTCTATAAAATGATGTCAATATCATTTAACCAGGTGATACAATTGCATTTTTTGTAAATATTGTGAGCATATTTGCAAAAAATCTAAGATAATAATATATAAAATAACAAAATAGAAAATATATCTACAATATTTGGAAAGATTATAAGTGTATCACTTTACTTAAAGAGCATTATCGTCATTTTATAGGAAATTGTAATGGCGTTCTTATGGAAGGGACACTTGCAATTTTATGCAAACCTTGCATGTATATTTGCAATTTTGGTAAACTTCGGGACACGAATGCAATAGTGGTCAAACCTTGTAGGCATATTTGCAAAAAATCCCCCTGATTAATTTGTACAATCAAAAGAGTAAAATAAAATACAAATATTCATAAAACAATGAACCTTCTGCTCAGAATTGTACATATGGAAATCATTCGGGGACCAAAAAAGGAACTAGAAAAAGACCAACCTTCCTAGTTGAGATGAGAATATTGCCAAAAACACCAACGGGATCTGTTTTTGGACTAGAACGGAGGGAAATTAAATTTTCCAGCAATGTTGCACAATACTGTTCAAGTTGCACCATGGAAAGCCTTACAGGTACCCAGTACTCAACAAACTTCAAAGAAACAGGCTTCCGCTCATATAAAATAAAGTGTGACAACTTAGTCTTCATCGTTGCAAGCTCACAAGCATTATCATCAATGTCATTCTCCAGGATTCCCTTTGAGTCTAAAAAGGTCAGCAACTTACGGTATTCAGCTACACTATCCTGAAAGTTATGAGAAAGTCAGGAAGTCATTGAATGAAGAAACATTAACAAGCAAAACAAGAACTACCTTTATTTGACCACTAATAAGCAGCAGCCTAAAATCTGACATAAGCATTCCAATGTTTTCCAAACTTCTTGTATCAACAGAAAGCTGATATTCATCAACTATTACTGCTTCCCACAAAAGTGAACTGAGTGCTTCAAAGTCCTGCACGGCAATGACTAGAAGATCTCAGAATACATTAAGAGGTAGTACAAACAATCTCTTATGAGTATTGTGGTGTACTGAGAGTGCAAACCACACAAGCTCCTTAATGGAAGTGAGCCATTTTCAACTCATAGAATCACGCAGGAGTTCAAGAACAGTTACCTCAACAACAGCTTCAACAGATGATAGAAGTATTTGAAACCTTATGCACCCACCATCCTCATAGAATTCCAGCGACCGAATACATTTCCGGACATTTTTATTACCATCATATACTATAACATTCATTGATGATGCCAAATGTGAGAACTCATCTTCCCAAGAAGGAAGAGCAGAGGAAGTCGAGATAATGAGGAAAGGACGGCATATATATGATTGCAATGATAAGATGAACAAGATCACTTTCACGATTCGTTCCTGGAAAAGGGATCCATCAGGTCAGGAGTATCAACAATAAGAATACAACTATAGAAATTTGAAGGTGCAGGTAACAGATGGATTAAAATAAACACCAATGAATTATTAACTCCAACCAAATGTTGAGTGGATGGAATGGGAGAACCAGTAGCGGCTTTACAGATTACTTCTGAATAATGTACAAATTAACACATTTCTAGAGGAGGAAGGAGGGAGGGAGGGATGGAAGAGGAGGCAACATAATTAGAAAATTCAATCATTGATACCTACAATGTTTGCATCAGAACAAATCATGCCAAGCAAAGTATATGCATAATTTGTCACAAGGCAAAGAAAGGAAACGATCTGTCTGTCTATGAAGATGAAAAGGGGAGGACTTTCCCACTCCATTTGATAAGAGATTTACTCAATCCTACATTTTTCCACATTCTTGATATGACATTGACCTAAATCTGAAAACTGCTTTTCCCAATCATAACTTAACATTTTCCATCATCAACTCTTATCTTTCTCATAATCCGACTTCCAAAAATTCAAAGGAAAAGAATTAAGGTCAAGAGTTTACATAATAGATAACAAAAAAATTAGGAATGTACATGAAATATATAAACCTAAGCAGTATACATGATTGAAGAACCCAAATGTCAGGCATGCATCAATAAACAAATTTATACAAGCGATCAGTGATGTTAGGCCAAACCTTAGACATGCATAAAATTAGCCCAAATTTCAAAGAAAAGTTAATTTCCCAAATTTGAAGTATTGCAACTTCCTTTACATAAAAGAGAAGGAAAAAAAAATTGCTTCCAACTGATGATTTCAGCAGTGATTCCAAAGCAGGACCTAAGAAGTTACAATGCATATTGCTTACATTTTTTATATATGATATAGAACATAAAAATGTGAGATTATCACGATAGCCCATCCAACAATACCACAATTCCCCAAAATGTGAGATCGACACGACAGCTTATCCAACAGTACCACAATTGCTACCAGTAACATCATAATAGAATGTAACAGATAGATATGTACCTGCTCATCAATAATAATGGCATTTTCACACTTGTAACAGTACTCACGAAGCTTGCTGATACAATTTATGTTATCATTGTCTAGTCCAGCTGTAAATTCACTAGGCAACTTTTGCAATTTACTTGAAGAGCGTTTTACTTTCTGCAGTACCTGCATATTATTGATATGAAAAATTAGGATATAAGAGACACTGATAGCTCCCATCATGGTAATAACTGGGTCAACACAGCATGGCATTTTAAAGCAACGGCATATAGCTCATAGAACACAGAAAATAGTCATACAATATGGTTGCGTACAGGCTCAGTTCAAACAAAACCAACCAACCAAATCCACGTTTTAGATAGGGTTAGTCTAGGATTTTAAAAATATTGAAAAAAAATCAGGTGAGCCAAACCTAACATTTGTCAGAGGCCTTTAGGCAACCCGTCCTCATTTTCAACTTCTTTTTGTTTAATTGCAACCTTCATATGTATGCAGATAAACATGAATATACATACATATTTCTTCTGAATTTTAGTTAATTGCCACATTTCTCTACACTTCAAAATTTCCATAAACTATTAAAAAAATAAAGAAAGAAAACAAGTTACTCGCAAAAAACTGTTTTTTTTTCAGGAATGCATACATACACTTGAATAAAGTTTGCACAGTGGAGGAAAGAGCACCCATCACAATAAAAAATCTCAAACTTGACATCAAATGACACCAAGACTAAAAGATACAAACCTTCCACCCTCTAAGGAATGCAACAGTTTCACCATTACACATACTAAAACGATAACAAGAAGTTACTCGTACTGCCTGCCTGAAGTTAATTATAGAAACTCAAAAAACACAAATCTAGAAGAAATCAAAGAGAATATCCAAAATTCAAACATCCGGTCTAGCCTTTGAACACAGCTGAAGCAAATTCATCAAAATAGAAGGTCGTCACTTCTCAAATTAAGTTATAATTCTGTCCCATCATAAATGGCAAGCCACTGAAATTCATACATAACAAGTAGTTATAAACACCATTCTGTCATTGATACTCTATAAAATAAAAGATGTTTTGATAATAAAAATGACATGCAGATCTCTTGATTAAAAGATTAAATAATAAAAACCACATGGAAGTAAACTGTAATCTATGAGATATAAGCAACGTAATATCTCAACGTGATCATCAAACTAAAGCTGACGATTTAAAAAAAAAAAAAAATTTAAGCAGAGGATATAAATTTTAATTTATGAACAGTTATATCTTATACAATAATCTCTTGTACTTCCAGCTAAAACAATTGTAAAAAATACTTTTCTAATTGTTAACCAAGTTAAAATCCAAACATTGCTTCAAAAAAAATATATTTTTTAAAAAAAGGAAAAAGCAAGCAAAGCATCAAGTTGGATAGTGGAGATACATATACAACTAGGGTGAGAATCGGGGCGGGCCATAGCAGGTCATGGTTTGCTCAACTCTGACTTTATTTTTCAAAGATTCTGTTTGACCCTATTTGTATACTCACTCGAGACAATGTCGGTTCGACTCTCTCTCTTTTTTTTTTTTTTTTAGTAAGTCCTAAGACAAACTTTGGGTTGATATCGGACCGGTTTCGGAATAGGGTGTCAAATAAAAAATGCAGGTCAAATAAGATTTTAAGAATTCATATACAGATATACCTATCAAATATAAAGGTACATCTATGCTAAATTTAAATATTATATACTTCAATATTTTACTAATTATTAAAAAACACAACATTACGAAAACAAAACATAGGAAAATATAGTATAACTTTATTAAAATAAGTTAATATAAAATTATACGTAAGATTTATATATATATGTGTGCAAATTCTTCTAGTTGGTTCTTATATTATTTTCCGAATAAATTGATTATTCTATTGTTGATATAGTTAATTATAATAAATGTAGGAATTTTGAAAAAAAATAATAATAAGATCTAAACATAAGCTTATAATTTTTAATAAATTAGTTATGCAGGGCGAATTGAGACTCTTTGGATGGGGACATGGTCGACCCATGTCTACCTTATTTTTGAATTTGGGCCAAAATTTTTGACAACACCTATACCAAGTCAAAACAAATTGTTGGTTTTACCCGGTCAAAAACGGGTCAGGTCGGGTTGGATTAGAGGCGGGTCGACCTCACCCTATATACAACTAATACTTGAGCAAAAGTAACACATCTATTAACCATCATTTGCACAATTACTGGTTTACTACCAAGGAATGTGTCACTAAATTGACATAAACATTAAGAAAAGGAAAACACCTATTGGACAGCAAACTGCAATTATCAACTAATGCTAAGCTGTACATATCGAGGGAAATCAGAAAATTGATTAGCTTCCTCAATGCAATTTCGAAAAACAGTACGAAATACGTAAATTACAAATCTGTATCAATAGACTTAATTGAAGCTTGTAATTTTCAGTAGTGCTCGCTAAATATACACAAAAATATCTTGAGTTCATTATTCCAACACACAAAGAAGTGTAGTTCAATTTACGGGGACTGCCCTTTCGCATGATTTTTTTCTCATTTCAAAGAAAATTTTCTTGCTGCCCTTTTGAGCTCAGTTTCCTTAGAAGGAAAGTTCATTGTCGCTTCTCTTGTGGAATGTTTTTCACGTCCAAAGAGAAATCTCATTGTTACCAGAAAAAAGATAGCAGAATCGTTAAATATGGTCATAATTTCAGAAGCAAGTGATGGATAATATTTTCAATGCCATATGTACCTTGTCTGCTTTAGAAGGATCAGATGCTTCCCTTGCCTTCTCACACCATCTTTCATAATCTATCATAAGCATCTTGGTTTCAGGTGATGTTAGAAATGGAGAATTCTCTAATTCCCAAGTGCCATGGCTGTAATCAAGGCCTTTCCATTTCACAAACCACTCGTAAACACAACCTGAACTAGAAACAGATTGCCTGCCAATGTGTTCATCCAAATCCTTAGGTGGCATCAGTAACCGCCTCCGAACAAGACGATCTGGTATAGTCCACTCCTTTTTCCACCTTACGGCCTGAAAAAGTATGATGAAATTGCAACAATATTATTATGACGAAGACTACCAGCTGAGAAACCAACTTATCGGTAACATCATAGATAAAGAAATTAATTTAAACATCATCAAAACATTATCTAATTCCCAATTCACTGGGATCATCACAAAGGCATATTTCTTTTCCAAGTAAAATCTGGAAACAAGAAAATCCTAATGCTAGTTTGTCAGGTTTAGTTCTGATGAGTAAAGTATTAAACCTGCTCCTTTTGCTGCATTTTACTGTATTCCGTAATAAGTAGAGGTGCCTCTTCCAAGAGTTGGCCTTCCGAAATCCAGTGGTTATGTACATGTGCAAGGCCTTTGTACTTGACCCAATACTGCTTCTCCTTCTGCATTCCTGACATCACATTATCAACATTATCAGTGATACCATGATGGCAAAATGACATCAATCTGCAACAGTGAGAAACACCAGCGGTAACCAATAAGAATGAGAAGTGTGAATGCCACCAGTCCGAAAGCACATTTTAAGTTATTTCATCTAAACTAAGCATCAACTCTTTACAAAGACAGTAATGACTATGTCAATGGTTCAGCCAGCCTTTAACATCATCAAATATAGTAAAGGAAAAGAGAATAGGCTACCCTGCATAACATTAAAACCTGACTGCAAAAACATATCCCATGCAACGGCATCACCAGTTCAAATTTCCATCAATGTCAACATCTGAAAGAACACTACTGGAGTTGACCAATGTATGAGGAAAATCATTAGCTTAGATTCACCAATACTAAGAAAGCAACATTCGAGTAGACTGATTGGACTTCTATTCAAAAGAAGAATAAAAAAAATTTGTTTGATAGAATTCAGTGGATCGTTGAGCAAAAGCAAAAGAGACAGTGCAATTATTCTTTCCCATTTCCAAATGCATACAGACCTTCAACACCTTTTGCACCACTTCAGCGCTGCCTTGCCTCAAAAAGATTTAATGTTAATATCTATTGCATACATTACCTAAATAGTTATAATTTATACTATTCATTTCTTAAGTAGTTATAATTTATAAAGCGTAAAGAAAAAATTGTGCTTGGAAACTCCAGGGATGCATGCAGCTACAGTTATCAGTGCTTTAAAACAGTAGAACATAAGATATATATCCACTACACAATCCTGATCTAGTTGACTTCCTTAGGAAAAATACATTGAAGCAAGCCACAGGGTATCTCCTTTCCTCTCCTAGTGAACTTTCTTGAACTCTCTAGAAGGCAAGTTCATTGAGCTTAGTGTACCCATATCACCATCAAGGGATAAATCACTACTCAGTTAAGAACTAATTAAGATATAAACTAGATGCACCTGATAATAATGAGATGGTGCAGAAATTACATAAATATGGATAAAATGAATTTATAAATATTCATTCTGAAAGGACACAAAATAATTATCATCTGAATTTAAAAAATCTGCATTAAACAAAAAATTCAAAATTTTGGATAGACTACTTATTAGAATCTCATCTTCAAAAGAACATGGTGAAATAAACCAATTCAGTTACATATTTTCATGTTATCTCCAGAGTATCACTCCTTGTTGACAATTTCTTCCACTCAGTGAAAGATAAATTAAGGAGATACATTAGAGAAACTGCTGATTGAACCTCGAACTTGAACTAACAAAGCAGGAAGAAGCAGTGAGGCAGAGTCTCATATTCAGGTTGAACTCCAGACAAAAATATCACAATCTAATCACGTTACCCTTGTTAATTCCTTTCAAATATCAGACACTGAAAGGAAATTAAAATGAAAAGGAAGAATCTTGACCCCTTACCAGTACAATCTGATCTTTCAACTTCTCTAACATCCCAAATGGATTCCGGTCCTTCAGACACTGAGTGTACACCAAAATCAATCTTTTTCTTCACACAATAAAGACAGTGCCAAGTACCAAATGGAGCATCATCCAGAGGTGGATCAAGACAAGGGAGATGGTAGCTCCTGCTGCAACCTTTTCCATCACAAAATCTGAAAATGGGATCCAAAACACGCTCTCAAACTTTTGCAAGATGATATTTGACAACAAACATGTGGATGGCATATATGCATGCAACATTGCAACATTGATAAGAAGCAAGCAAATATATATTAAGCATATGATGAGCTAGAGAAACATATTCCTTTGTTATAAAGATAATATATTGAAAAGTTACTAGTTTATAGATTCAAGCCGGTTTAACTTTAAAGAAATAGTAAGGATGTGTTTGGCAATGACAAAAACATGTCAAGCTAAAACTTTTCACTCTCCATAATTATCTTTTTTTTAAAATATTTTTTCACATCTTCCTATACAAGTACCCTACTTTCAAATCATTTTTACACAACTACCTATACAACTAACCTATCTATTTTAACTTTATTCTCTTTACTCATCATCACTACTGCTACCGAATCACATCATTCTCTTCGAATTCAAAAACTTTTACGTTAAAAATTTTTCATCTAAAATTTTATCACCTCCCAAACACACCCTAAGATTTGATGGGAAAGGAAATAAGACAAGTCATCAAAGAAACCAAGCCTAACCCTGTAGACACTCATTTGCCCCAAAGAGAGAAACATCAGTTTGCATAACAACTATGCCAACCTCAGCCACCCTAAAACATGCAAGAAAATGTCTTCAAAATGATTATCTATGGCTGCTCCAGTTAACCAACCAATGAAACAACGGATTACCTGTTCCATCTTGAATTAAACAGTTGACAGAACTACATGCAAAAGTTGAAATATATACATTAAGTCTTCAGAGAACAATATGTAATTGAGGTCAAAACATTCCTGCTCATTACTCTTCTAACCAACATCTATTTGGAAATAAGTAAACAATAACAACATGACAATAAGCAACTATTCACAGAATTACATCCAAAAGCCAGAATGTGAATAAACGATTACAGTGATCATGCCACAGCCAAAAGTTAGATTCCCCAGACTTCTATAAAGAGGAAACCAAAATGATAAGGTAAATAACAAGGAAGCAGCTACCCACAAGAGCTTTCCATCATCCTTGCAAACAACACAAACATTACGTTCATGCTCTACTTGAGCATCAAGAGCAGAATCCTGCGCATTGTTAATACTGCTGCATCCTTCAGCGGTTCTGATGTTTTCAATCCCTCGAACACACTGTTGTCTATCCTGATGCAAAGCATTTAAGAGAAGGAAATCAGTACCATTTTCAAAACCACATCAGACTGAATGTATACAGGCAAAGAATTTCTAGAGGAATTTGCACTGTTCACCAATTATCTGATATTGCTATACAACGGTCATGACCCCAGATTTATATGGGAACATTTCCTCCTCTCTTTCACTCTCTAATCCTAACATTTTCAGCTCCGCTATGCGAACCCTATTTTGTTCCTCAAACACAATATTTTGCATATCAAGCATGGATCATTATACAGAATCTATGAAATTTTCACTTTTTTATCGCACACAAGATGATTACAGGTTAAACTCAGTGCAAAGACATTTATTCAAACTGCCTGATACTTTATGTCCAACATCCTCAAATCTTTTTCATCATATAAATCATCATACGGACTAAATCCACATTCAAAGTCCTAATGTTGCCAAAATACATGAAAATCAGAAATTTAAATTTTCATTATCATGAAAAGCCTCTTGACCCAGAAATTCTGATTTCTCATCATTCCCCAACTATCCGCTGCCTTCATATGACTTCAAAAGTGATACAGAGAAGGCCATGAAGCAGAAAGTAGATGCTAAATAATAAAGAAAAGAAATAAGATTATGATAAGGTCATGACATCCAAAAAATTTTCAAGAGAAGGCCTTTTGTATGTTTGAAAATGACAACAAAGAGTTTCATAATGATAAAAAAGACAGACAAACAGGTAAATCTTCAGAAGAGGATATTGTATCAACTCAGTTGACAATTCACAACTCATCAATCCAATGTACTCACGATTCACAATAATGAATGCATAAGAACAACAATTCAAATTCATGATATCTGTAACCTCCCAAAAAAAAAAAAAAAAGTTTCATGATATCGGTCAGAAAATGAGATAGAAAACAACAGAAAAATAGAAACAAACAGAGAATAAAAAACAGACAGCGATGGTCCATTTTCCATTAACATACAGAAATATTTTGACATGTCCATATCCCTTGCAATCAATCAGAGTAAATTATTCTCCACAATTCTCATGCTCATATTTCTGGATAAGTTTTTCAATTCAAACTCAATTTCATTCAAATAAAATTCTAATGGACATGTTCCAAAGTTCATGAGAGTTCAATGAGACATATTGAAAGGAAGAGAAGAGGGGCAAAAAAGGAAATGGAGACAATCATGTTGGGAGAATGTCAACCATACAGTGAAAAAAAAAAAATTCTAGAAACAATAAGTAATGATTGGAAAAATAGGTAGTTCGCCTGTAGTCAAAAAGTAAAATTTCCTGTCATTCCTTTCCTTCCCTTTTCAGCCAAATGATCAAACCCTGGGAGAAATCTCCAGGATACAGTTAAAAGGCATTGAAAATGCCACGTAAAAAAATACAATTTTCAAAAAGAGGGAGAGAGACAGAGATAGAGAGAGAGAGAGAGAGAATTTTGTATAAAGCAATAAAGAAATCAATAATACCATGTTTTCTCTGTGGAAAATGCAGCATCCGAAAATAAGTGTATCAATTTTAATTGAATATATTTTTCAATAAAATGCAGCTTAAAAAGGATTTACAGGGAAAAAACAAAAGAAAACTCTGAAGTTCAATTAATGATGACACCGACCACTTTTAATTGAAATATTAGAATAACCAGGAAGATACATGGGCTACCCAAGGAAACTGACTCAGACAATGAATGGGCAACAAATTTCATGCAGCTGACCCGATTATTCGGGAAACTACTTGTTGATTATTATCATGAATTGAATGTCATTTTAACTAAGAGTATTTTGGTAAAAACATATGGAAAAAATGATGCTGTTATCATATTTGGAAATAGCGTTTACAACCCCACCCCCACCCCAACCAAAAAAACCCTTTTTCCCCTTCCGGGGTTAAGTAGTCATCTCCATCGACTACCCATGCTCCATGTAGAGTCAACTACGCACGGAAAGCATGCTATGGAGTCGAGTACTCAAGGGGGGTGAACAATTGAGTCAACTACTTGAGGGGTATTTAACAGCAGGTTAGGTTTCAACTAACAAAGTTGACATGGATGCAAAACATGTAACAAATTGTTGGACTAAGTGCAAAAATAAAAAAACTAGTTGGCAGAGAAACAAATATTTTACTTTTGAATTGGCATGAATGCAAATGAACATTCGAAATATGGTGAAATTTTGTTGACATATTTGCCATTTTTATAAATATTGGTCATATTTGGAGTAAACCCCAAAAAAATATATTACAATACTAGAGTCATCCGAGAATTATCCAACATTCACAGGTCAGAATCTTATGAGCAAGTTGATAAATGAAATCAATGAATGGGTTAATACAACTGAAAATATAACCAGAAGATCAAGTACTTGAAATTACTATCTTCTTTTCTCACAAAAAAGATTTGATGGAGATATTGTTGACATGACAACTCTAGATCATATTCAAGTAAAACCACCAATCATTTGATTGAGTAGGATCCTGCAAATGCATTATGTGGGGATTTTACATGCATGGACCAACCTACATTGCGTCTCCCATGTTAAATTTTGAAAACAAAAGACCTCCATAACATTGAACTTCAATGTAGAAAAAATGAACCAGTTGCAGAAACCAAAAGACAAACAATAAAGAACAAAAATACTAAGCCTGAGAATTTTTCAGCATTCAATGCAGTACCAACAAAAGGAAGAGACAAAAACATGTTCCAAGAAAGTTTTAAATTAGGGGTGGGGATTGGGGCGGGTCAAGACGGGTTAAGGTGTGCTCAACCCTAACCTTACCTTTTAAAAAATCATATTTGGCCCTTATTTTTATACCAAGTCGGGGTAAGGTCGGTTTGACTTCTACTTTTTCCCATAGGTCTCGAGACAACTTCAGGTTGGTATTGGAACAATGAGTCAAGTAAAAAATGCAAGTCAAGTAGGATGTTTTTAAAAATTTATGAATATAGCATTAATTTTAAATTTAAAAGAACACATGATTGTTTTCTTTTAAATTTAAAGATAAAACTATACTTATAAAGGCTGATTGTAAATAATTTATTGCCAAAGTTAGGTAGAGGAATAAGTTATCGATTTTTTTTAAAATAGAGAAATTAATTTTTTTGATATATCACAAATAGCGGTTTGGTCCCTATTTATCAATAACTATCCAAATGAATTCATGGATGCAATTATTGGCTCACACTGTTTTTGAATGAATTCTTCTTCAGTGCAGTCAAATGATACTGATTATTGGTCTGAAATTAAATTTACTACACCACAAATTGTGGCGATATATAATGATTAACTACCTATGCAAGTTTAATAGCTTGGACAATGAAACAGTCTAATGCAACTATTGCTAAGATGGCTACTTCATCGTTGGTGTGTCATCTTTGTTTGGCATAACCAAACTAAGCTTTGGTGTAATGGCCGCAATTCACGCAGGTCAAATGGGTCAAATATGGTATATGCGTGTCGGACCTTGGCTGGGCAGCCCCCACCGGCCACATCAGAAAAAAATCTATTTTCTTGACCCAACCTGCTGGATAAAAAATCAGCCTCACCCCGGTATAAAATAAGGTCGAGGCCCGTGACCCGCCCAGATTCCCACCCTATTTTAAATGTTCATCAAGCTATCAAGCCTAAGTGGAATGAAAGCTGCAAATTATACTTTCTTAACTTGGAACTTCAAACCCATCCCTCCCTAGTTGACGAACATACTATAGAGGCCTTTTTCATGCATTCTTCAAAAGCTATTTTAAGGGGGGATGCACGCACGCACGCACACAAAATAGACTTAAAGCCTCAATCATTTGTTTGCATCTGGATGAACTTTCCATACCCCATCTGACCAAGCAGACAAAAAAAGCATGTATAAAATGGAGTATTTTTAGGAAGGAAAATGATAAGAGGCAACCAGTTCATTCATGACACTGGAAGTTCCTTTTTCCACAAATACAACCATGCCAGTAACTCTTAACAGATGAAGGAATCAAGTTCTATGTAGCCACATATTGTTCAAGCAGAATTTGATGGGAACATGATGTATGTTGGTCTCCAAAAGTTGACAAGACTGATTTCTAATGAATCCACAGATCTCATATGATAAAATTACTGAAATTTTGAAACAGAATAGCAATTGCTTTTCTGTGAGTGGTGCCAACCATGGTATGTTTCACAGCTGCAACCCACTCACAGATTCTGATTAACATCAAAGGAACCAAACCAACTTGAATAATAAAATAGAATAAGAAGCGTTTGAAAGAAAAGTTTACAGTGGAAAAGTTTTTGGAATGAGAAAAAGCAATGCAATATGATAAGGGTAATGATGAGGAGTGAAGAGAATAAAGTTAAAACAGATAGGATAGTAATATGAAAAGTTATGAAGAAATGATTAAAAAGTAGGGGAGTTGTATAAAAAGATGTGAAGAAATGATTGGAAATAAGGTATTTGTGGAGGAAAAAGTATTAGATGGAGAATTTTTGTTTTGATGAATACCAAATGCACCCTTAAGTAAAAGATTTCCTGGATTATATGTTAATTTGATGAGACTGGACTTTTGGCCATAAACTTTGTACGGGTCAACATCCCCTTTACCAAAATTGATTCCAAACGAAAGACATGATCAAAGTGCAACTTTACGGACCAGAAAGCTGAATATTTTTCAATTGCTTAACTTCCCATAAGCCTCTACCACCGTATGTTTATCAACAGGTGAAACATAGACAGGAGGATAGGACACCCCCATGAAGAAATTTGCCAGAGGAAATCTGTAAACCTCACGAGGTGCCTAACCATTTAAACAGACAGACACTGGAAAGTCATAGGGATTTTAAAAAATAAGTTAGAAAGAGTAAAAAGCTACAAAAGGCAAACAAAAAGCAAACCTCAGATAAAGTGATGCCTCTTAAATCATGGCTCATTCTGGCACTGCAAGAGCAAGTATCCTGGTCTTCTAAACCACTGGCCCAACTGCCACAATCAATGATAAGGGTAATTAAATGTGAACAGCTTTCTGCTAAAACAAAACAGTTCGGGTCATCAAAAAATGTTCGTGAAATAGTTAAAAGCCTAGTGATTATTAATAATCAATTGGTTTTGGGCCACGAAAATTTAGATCTCTTGAATTAAAGGCTGAAGAAAATGAATGCTACTTAAGTCATTCCGGCCCTCTTCTTCCCACTCTTTTGGAGTAAATTTTGAAGTGAACTGTGTGATTTATCATTCAATAGAGGGAAACAACTTGAGAGGTAAATCAGTATTTGGAAATTTTTCCCCTTCGCATGAGATTTCAAATAGAATCATTGGCAAGGAAATAGCTTTCCTCCAAATACAACAATGATAGCTTCAGATAAACAACCAGTACAATGCCTCTGTTTCCATTAGCAGTCCCCACATCCCCCCGGAATAGATGGGTACTGTAAAATTTCCCTCCATTACAAATAAACATCTAGTTCACATAAGATTGGTTTTGCAAAAAATAAGTCATGTTATTTCATTCACAACATAGATTGGCTAAAGATATATACAAAATGCATGAAACCCTGACTTAACAAATATTTAATCAGCCCGGACCCATCCTAACTTACAAAGTGCTGACTAACTGAGTAAAAATGATCTTTGGGCCTCTTTGGATAGGTGTAGAAATGAGTTTGGTCTCAACAACCTTTTTTACATGCTATGAAAAGTTCATTTACATGGAAAAAGTTAACATTGCATCAGCATCATTTACAACATGGAAAAAGTTAACATTACATCAGCATTCCTTCTTCCAAATTATTAGCTCTACTTTTTCAATCACTATGGGTGTGTTTAGTTACACACAAAACATGTCAATGAAAACTTTTCCATCAAAAACTTTTCACTCACCATAACTATCTTATTTTTTAATTATTTTTTCACATTTTCCTATATAAACAACCCTACTTTTCAATCATTTCCACACAAATACCCATACAACTACCCTATCTATTTTAACTTTATTCTCTTTACACCTCATTATTACCACTATCATATCACATCATTTTCTATCAACTTGACAACTTCTACTTTGAAAAGTTTTCATCAAAAAGTTTTTCCTCCAACCAAACACACCCTATATAAGCCCATTTTTCCAATCATTCCCTCACTTTTTCCAATAATTGCCTACTTTATAGTCATCAGTCTATTTTTGTTTTGCATACATTATATAACCTAATAACATCACATTATCATGGCGTGTTGCTTTTTCTCATTACACCCTAGTTGCTTGCATTCCCTTTTAAGCTCTTCTGTACATGTGTGTTTGGGAAGATGTAAAAGTGGGAAAGTGATAATGAGAAAAAATTTGAATGAGAGTAATGTGAAGTGCTAGGGTAATGACTGGAAGTAAAGAAAATAAAGCTAAGATAGATAGGGTAGTCACATGGAAATATGAGAAAAAATGATTGAGACATTGAGGTAATAATAAAAAGATACAGCTAGGTAGTTATGATGTCAAATCACAACCAAGGTGTGTAGGGAGAATTGGGAAAAAATCCATTCCCCTTTTACATGTTCCAACAAATAGGCCCTTATTTGTCACACAATAAGACATTAACAAACAGCCTCTAGCCATTACCTTTCAAAATAAAGGTGCACAACCATCTTTATCTACATGAGACATGTTTATAGTTAAAACAGAAGGAAGAATTTTAGAAGTAACCACCTTAGCTGTTTGGAACAGGCAGTACATCTCTTAGAATTATTGTCCGTATTCCTGCATATAGAAGATTCATTGGCATCTCCATGAGAAGTGCCCCTGCAAAAGATTCCTCTTTTACTGCCAGAAATTTCAGAGTTCGCATCTACAGCATTTGTTTTCCTTTCATCAGGTCTGTGCCCATCAACTGTTTCTAGGTCATTGTCATGAGACACTGAATTTTCAGTTGGGTTAGATGAAAATGATTTTGAGTGTGGCAAGTTTTCTCCAGAAGCATAATCTTCATCCAAGCAAGCATCAGTCACAGCTTCTGGAACGAAAGTAACACTAGTAGCTCCCGGAGAGCCAGAATCACCAGTTGCATCTGGAGAGATAGCAGCACTAGCAGCTTCTGGTGTGCCAACATTGCTGATATCTTCGGGCTGGTCTTCCATTGACTTGCTATACAAATCTGCATCAACAAAATCACCTTCACTTTTGTGGTTTTTAGCCACCAGATGCAATCTTCCCATTTTGCTAGGATCAGAGTGTTTTTCTCCATCGTCACATAGTAAGATCTCATCATTGAGCTCTTCTGAAGCAGAACTAGTAACTTCAAGAGATTCTTCATCTACTTCTTTTTCTCTGCCTCGTGAACGCTTCCCCACATGCTCTTCTCCCCTTTTAACTTTTTTGACTTGCTTAGGGCTGTTAGTTGCTGTCTCAACATCATTCTCTTGACATGAAGCGCGAACATCTATAAATTCAAACATTAAAAAATATAAGCAAAGCGAGCAAAAACTGAGGTATGAAGATAAATTCCAAATGAGTAACTTAAAATCAATTTTAATGACAAAACAACACCAGTCAAATGCATTCATTATCTGACTCCCATCACTATTAGCACAAAGCCACATTAATAAGAGAGATAAGATCCAGACTCAGACCCAGCAGCATTTAGCGATATGATTCCAACTTATCACTGAAAAGATTTTGGACATTTGGTGATAAAACATTTAATGAAAAATATGTTAAATGGTTGTTGAGAAATATAACCATTGATCAATAAATACTAACAAATCAGCTTTTATCACAAATTTTGTACTATTTTATCACTGAAAATTATGCCAATTCATCACTTTTATCACCAACACAAATTCCATACTGGGCCATCTTTCTTTTCCTTATCTTTTTTTCCCACTTTTTGGAACCAGGTTCTCTTAACACGCATTAATATTTTTACATAAATTTATGCAGTTGTTTATGTTAGACACATTTTTAATCATAGAATCAATTTGAAGACCTTACCTTAATTGCTTGATTGACCAAAATATCTCTGAAGAGGACGTAACGGTCTCTAATAATATCAACTTGCATCCAGTAATTTAGTCAGAACAATTTACAAATTTCAAAATTTAAGGTCTATTTGGTATGAGATTTTTACCAAAAAAAGAGCGAAAATTATGGAAAAAAAAAATTAAAAAGCGAGAGAGTGATGTAATACAATAAGGGTAATGATTAGAAGTAAAGAGAGTAATAATAAAATAGATAAGATAATTATATGAAAAAATGTGAAAAAATGATTATAGGGTGCATTTGGATAAAACCAAAACTTTTCACTCTCCATAACTGCCCTATTTTTTAATTATTTCTTCACATCTTCTCATATAACTATCCTACTTTTCAATCATTTTTCCACACCTACTCATACAACTAACCTATCTATTTTAACTTTATTCTTTTTACTCCTCATCATTACCTATACTATATCACATTATTTTACACTATTTTAAAAACTTTTCGTCCAAAAATTTTATCGCTTCCCAAACAACATCATAATATAGAGGTAATAAATAAAAAAAAACACATGAGGTTGCTAAATGGTTAAAATGTCAAATTATATCCAAAAAAAATTTGTAAGAAGTAGTGGGAAAAAAATTCTCTCTTACCAAGCAAACCCTTAATGAAAAATACGAACAACCATGAGACTTTTCCAAGATCATTAGAGGGAAGCAGATTATGACAGTGTTCACGTTGTTGCCCTGCAACAGTCCCTAGTTTAAAATTGGCCAAGTCATGGCTCAAAGCAAGGTGCCAGCCACTACACCATGCGGCTGTGTCAGAAGAGTGACGTGGAGCAACCAACACCAAGGACTGTCGGCCTATGACAGTGTTCACACTTTTCTAATCCACATTCTAATTAGAGTGGGTTAAGGGTGTAAATCGGGTCAGGTTAACTCGGGTTAGGGAAACACGACCCAAACTCGCCTTATAAAATCTTAACCCAACCATATTTCCAACCCTATTTTTTACATCTTAACTGAATCCTATTTTAACCCTATAGAAATCAGTTCGATTCGGGTTAGAAATCGGGTTAATAAATGTATAATATTTTAAAATATTTTTCATAATTAAATCTATTTTAAAATATAAATTTACATGAAAGAATAAAAATTAATCTTTTTATATGAATACTTTACAATTCATGACTTATCCAACGATATAATTGCTAAATAATCTTATTTCAAATCAATAATGCATAGTTAATTTCTATTTATTAATAATTTATTATATTGTATACTGATATATGAAATCGGGTCGGGTCAGGTTGACAATCATCCAAACCAAACCAACCAACTTTTTTAATCGGGTTAATTCAAATCGGGTTATATAATTTATTTTTTTTTAAATGCCTACTGGCCTTTTTGCATCCCTAGAGTGGGTTCAATTTCCCTAGTTGTACAGATAAAATGAAAATCATGCAAAATAGGTAGTGTGAAACCATATAACTAGTAAGGTGGCCTGAAAATTTTGCAAGATTTTTAAAATGTTAGAAAAGTAAAATCTCCCTAGTCCTAGATCGGGTCCATTCCTCTGATGCCATGTATAAATTGAAAATTAAAAGCTTCTAATGAAGAAAGAATCCACTGTGCCAATTCGCTAATAATAAAAAGAAATTCCTAAAATTCTGTGGTAAAGATACTAAAGAGTAAAGACAGAGCTGATAAAAGGTGTGTCAAGTTGGTAATTGGTGTCATTATTTTTACTGTGTCTAGCACCAAAAACTCTAAAATGAGTTTTTAATGTTGGAGTATTCCCTGTAACTATTGTGTTGCATCAAAGATGGTATGTAGTCTAAAGCAATTTTCTGGAAATGATGTGCCACAACGAAGCACAGTTGTAGTTAAAGGTAGGCATGGATGCGCGAATCATTCTAAACATGCAAGGCAAATAAGTTAGTCAAAAGATATTAGACTTATTTTACTTCTTGAGTAGGGAGAATCCTAGAAAAGGTATAGAATGGGAAGCACTACAACAAGAACAATAACCAATATAGAATGCCTTCCAAGTGATGTAAGTGCAAAGGAAATATATGATGCACATAGAATGAAGGAAAAAAAAATGAAAGAAGAATAATGGTAAAAAACAACTTTAAAGAGAAAGTTAAAAATATTTATAAACTTAGTGACAGGAGGTGAAAAGTTAATCAATGGCATTACCATTTAAGCCCCATAATCAGGATTAGATGTCAAGATCAAACAGACAATTTTCAAATCAAAGGGATAACAAGTCAAAAGAAGATAATCGTAGAAAAAAGATTTGTATCAAGATGTGGGAAAAGGAAAACAATGAGAGGCTTAAAGATCTTAGTTATGGACTCTAAAGGAACAAGATAGGTGATGGCATTTTAGACTTTCCACTGGTATATGATTTAGCTTTAACAAATATATTTTCTCAAGATAGAGGGGATAGTTGATAACCTTTACAAGTGCATAACATTTCAGCAATATTGATTTGCCTGGAATAGAATTGTAATGAAGACAGCAATATAGGAGATTATGTAACCATAAAGTGATTAAAATTAAAATAAAGAAAGGACAGTAACTAAAAATATAGGCAATCGAATTTAACAGTCCCCAAGTGTGCACCAAAAAGGTTAGATAAACAACAAAAGATATGTTTTGGCCATAATCATACCCATGAACTCCACTCTCAAGTTCTCCTTTGCCCCTTCATACAGAAAGCAAGTATAATGTTAACAAGGTCTAAATCCTAGCATCAATCAACTGAACTGCACTAGAGGCTTGCTTCTATTTCATTACTTAATGTAACAAGGTGGATTTTGAGACATTTTCAAAACTACCTCTTTATGTAATCTTTTAAATATCCTTAAGTTCAACAAAGGTTTGACCATTCACCTATGGTTACAAAACCAGCTTTTCTCATATAAATGCTGGTTTGGCAAGTAATTTTAATATAAAATTGGCAAATGAAAATTATATACAAACTAAAAACAAAAAAAAGGAAAGAAAAAAAGGGGGGCAAAAAGGAGAGATAATCTAACCCCCAACCCACCTGTCTGCTCAGAGTTCTTTGATAGTGGCTTGAATGATGCCCGGTACTTTCGTGCATCTAATCTCTTCCTTTTCTTTGATAAAAGACCAGAACCATTCTTCTGAGATTTGCTCTCTTCCCTAGTCTCCAGTTTTCCTGGTTTCACATTTTCCTTTTTTTGCTTTTTGTTTTTGGGTTTTACGGTACTTACACGCTTCTCAGACTTTTTTGAATTGGAAGAGCTCAAAGTCCGATTCTTCTCACTTCTACCAGAACTCGAAGACTTTTTCGTACTGGAAAGGCTTGAGTTTGAAATCCTTTGCTTCTCTCCTTGTTCAAGTTTTCTCTTTGCTGGAGTTACTTGAGTCATTTTCTCAATTCTCTCAGATTTTCTTATCGTTGGGCTTGTTGGCTTCTTTGTCTTTGAATTAATATCTCTAGGAGACCTTCTCAAACCAAATGTTGTAGGAGAGGCAGACGTAGAAGCAGGTGGACTTTTACAATGCTTTGATTTTCCTCCTACTTGTTTCTTCTTTGAGCTGCTGCTGTCTTCATCGTTCATTCTCCTACTTGGTCTACTAATATTTGTCATTTTCACTAGGTATTTACCTGAAAACGTGAGATTCAAAACTTTCTAACCTTCAATAAATTCACATCGAAAATTGAACTCGGGATCATCTCCAAAACAAACCGTAAATAAGAAACAAGCAGTCTAAACCAACAAGTCTGCTTCCAAATTCCACAGAAAATCTAAAAAAGCAATTCACGAGTCCGAACAGCAATTAGAATGTTTCGAGCAGAAACCCGTTGCCTTCAAAATACATTGCAAAGTCATTTAAACCTTTCCCCTTTTCCCTGCTTTTCATGGTCGGATCCACTCTAACAAATATACTTAAGAAAGCATCCTCCTTTGTAAAAGCACAAGTGGGATGCATTCTACCCGCATCCGCCTGCCGCAGCAGAATCGGAATTTGGACGGAACGGTATCACAGGCAGGAGGCCCACGATGCAATGCCGGAAGCCAAATCACTGCATGCGCTCCGGTGGCATCGCTACTCAAAAATCCAAGCGAAAACGAAGAGGCAGGCACAAGATCAAGACCCGCGAGACAATTCTTTCATATAAATTTTTCTTTGAAAATTACCGAAAAACAAGAAGTTCTGAGGAGATAGGGAGAAGGGAGGAAATTAGAAAATAGGGTTAGGAAACATTACCGACGAATCAGATCGCCAGCGGAGGACGATTTGTAATTCCTCTGCCGCTGCATGTCGGGTCGGCGTACAGTTCCTGAATCCAGACGGCTTTCTTGGCGGCTACGGATTTCTGCTACAGGAGAATACCGGTGTGAGTCCGCAAATGGATAAAACTTTGGGTGTGTTTGGTTGGAGGTAAAACTTTTGATGAAGGGTGCGTTTGGCAATCCATAAAAAATATCAACTTAAAACTTTTCAATCTAAAACTTTTCACACTCCATCACTATTATATTTTTTAATTATTTTTTCACATTTTC
>JAXCLR010000001.1:83859076-83874296 GCA_035584095.1 Annona squamosa
TGTGTAGAAAAATGTGAAAAAATAATTAAAAAATAGAGTAATTATGGAGATTGAAAAGTTTTAGATTGAAAAGTTTTCGTTGACATTTTTTTATGTGAAACAAACGCACCCTTTGTATGAAAAGGGGCGGAGAGAGCAGAAATGGTTAAATAATGTGATAGATACATTAATTGTATTGGTAGTTGTGTAGGAATAATTGAAAAATAAAGTAATTATCTAGGAAATATGAAGAAATTATTAAAAAATAGAATTGTTGTGAAAAGTGAAAAATTTTAACTTACAACTTTTCCTTATTACCAAACACACTCCTTATTACCAAACACACTCTTTTTATTAAAAACAATAGTTGCGGGGAACACTGCGCGCGTCGGAGGAAGCTTGTTGCTAGTGGTTGCGGTAAGGGTGTGTTTGGTTTCCTTCAAAACATTTTTGTGAAACTCAAAACAGATTGGTCTCCTGTGTTAGGCTTTGGCATAAGAGTGGGTTGTTAAGGATTAAACATAATCATAATCTTAACAATTTAAAATATTTCAATGTTAATCTTTTTATTAACTCATTTTAAAAAAGTTCCATCGTAATTAATTTAATAAACATGCTGGTGAGTTATTAATGAGTTGAATATCAAACAATTTAAAGTTGAAAATGAAAATAAGGCAGCAACGAAAAAATGAAATTACGATTACAATGGAAAAATGGAAATTAGATAGCACAAGAGAAACTTAGCAGAAAAAATAACCAATGAGTTTACATTTATATACTTTAATGGATTAAATAAGTTAAATGGATTACTAAATGGGTTGATAAGTTATAAACTCTCAGTTTTAATTCGTTTATTTAATTAAATGATTGAATGGGTTAGTGGATTATAAACCATCTATTCAAAAATCTCAACTCAAACCCATTAAACGGGTTTGATAAGCAAGTTGATGGGTAGAGCATTGTAATATTCAGACCCAAGTAAGGTTTATAATATGCATTTTGCATAAAAATATAAATCATACATGATTTAGCTGAATTATGAATGATTTTCTTTGCAATTAGGGCAAATAGTTATGAATGTTTATTATAAGCCGATAAGGGTCAATATAATTAAAGTAGTATAATGATGATTGAAAAGTATTAGTATGTTATGAATAATTAATTTAATTTTCATGATGTGATTAATGGAAATTAAAAGGCTAATTATAGAGTTAAGTTGAAAAATGTTAGAAAATTCATAATTTGACGTCTGTAAGGCGGATTAAGATGAAAATTAAAAGAGAAGTACATAATTTCGTGCTTAATCTTATAAAAATGTTGTATTATGAATATTTTTATGGGTTTAGGGTAATAATTGTTCATTTCCGTCCAAAATCCAAAGATAATTTCAAACGACTATAACTTGAGATAGAAAAGTAGTTTTGAGACAAAACTTAAGATGAACGGATAAAACTATATGGCGAATCTTGTGGATGAATTTGATTAAGCTAATTATCATAGAAATTGCTTAATCATAAAAAGACAAAAGAGATTTCTTGGGGAGCAAGTAAATAAGGAAACTTAAGAAGGAAGCAATGTATGTTTCTTAAGAAACAAGCAAAGAGATTTCTTATAGAGCAAGTAAATGAGTTTTTTGGACAGCAAGAAAGGTAAAAGACTTAAGGAGCAAGCAAACACCCTTATAAAAGAGACAAGAGGGGCAGCTTTGGGACATCCTTAGCATTGAGAGAGGAAAAGAAAGGATGTCCTAGGCGTTCATAGCTCCATCGAAAAGGAAAGACAATCTTCAAAAAATAGATATATAATTATCTTTAATGTTCATATGTATTGAAACTGGAATAAGAAAGAAAAATATGAACGAAATAGTAAATGGACGAGTTTTAGCATGAAAATTTGTTTGAGAACTCATGACAGGGTGATTAAGAAATGGCGTAATTTTTAGCTCAAAAGGGTAAACAGGTTGTAAATTAAAATTCTGAGAAAATCAAATTGAGCAGAGTTGCACGGCTGTCAAGATCAGTTGCACCAAATGATTTTTAATAATTTTTATACAAGGTATTTTGAGCTGAAAATTTTATATGATATAGAAGACATCATGAGTAACACTAAAACAAAATAAAAATTGGTTTTTGATAGGTATAAATATACCTAATAATTAACTTGATTTGAACTATCTAAAAATAGATGCTACTATCCAGTAGGGTAAAAATATCGAAATAAATATAAATACTTCATATGTTATGCTGAAAATATTTATTTTGGTCAACTCATGTAGTTATTAAGGTATGACAGAAATTTTAAATTTAAATTTTTTGATTTGATTATGATTCAAAAATCAAAGAAATCAATATGTCTGATTTCAACATTATGGATAGATTGAGGAATAAATCAAAATAAATGTTAAATGTCAAATTTTTGCAATGAAATTTTACTTACAATGGGATATAAACAAGTATCATAAGTGATTATGAGAGTTTAATCTATTAGAGGTGGATTTTAGAAAGGATGAAATTTAGGGTTACGTAAATGACCCGATTTTCACATTTTTATGATGTTATGAAGCATGAATTATGCTGATGAGTTTATAGATGATTTAGAGGTTAAAGTATTCTAGATTAAATGTACTTTGGACATTAAAAAGGGCTTGAAAAAATTTGTCCTAAATTTGATTTTTGAGGCATATACATAAGGACGTCCAAATGAGGTAAAAAGGAGTACCCTACATGCTTTAGATGTTACTGTTTTGGAATCAACTAAATTATTGATTTTAAATATGTGAAAATTTTTTAAATTTGGGTTAAGAAAAGTATGATTATTTGCTCAAATTTATGGATTAAAAATCTATTAAGACTTAAGTATTGAAAGAGACGTTGAAAAGATGAAAAATGGGTCATACTGTAGCTGTTTTGGAACACTATGATAAATGGATTAAAATTTCAAAAATAAACCCTAAATTATATGTTAATTAAGGAGTTTAATCATACTGAATTGGGATACAAGTTTCTGTTTTGAAAAAGTTTGAGAAACACATAAGTTTGTGACATAAGATAAGTGTATATAGAAAGATATGTATGGACAAGTGATGAATGACTTATGTGATTGTCAAAGACTTATGAGTAAATCATATATGTGTGTGTGTGTGTGTGTGACGATTGATAAAGGTGAAGATAGATATGCATACCAAAGAAAGAATTATTTAAAGTTAATATGTTATAGACCATATGGGATAAACCCATATGACACGTATATGTGAATTGAAGAAAAAGACAAGGCATGCAAACACAACGCATGATGAAAATGTATAAGGCGGTCAAGTCTACTTATCTAAGAAAAGGCAAGGAAATGATGGAAGAGCAAAAGGATCGTCACAGCTAAGCAAGCAAGACCTTTGAAAATGATATTTTATTCTCAAATGTTAAAGTGCTTTCAAGTTGTTTTACTAAAATGTTTCTAAAGTTGTTTAATGATGGTTATTCCTTCATCTCTTTATTACTCTTTGAAATGATTGGTTAAAATCTTTCCTATTTTCAAATGGCATGCCAACATGAATTTGAATGATGTTTTCATAAAATGATATTTAAATAGATGATGCAAAGAATTCTCTACATGAGAATAACAAGTTACCATGTGTAAGAGGTATATAATACCGGAGTGACTAAAAGTCATGCATGGAATGAAAAACAAGTAGACTAGTCAAGACAGGAAGTAGGACAAAGAGTTCACCCTTAATGCTGCCAAGTTGGAAGGTCCGGCGCCAAGGATAGAAAGAATCATGTTATGAAAGGATGTTTCTCGAGCTAATGTAACCTCACATGAAGGATTATGTCATGAATGAAAATAATGCATTTGCACATCCAATGTTTATAAAATGCCCAAAAACTGAGATTTACAAATGGTTTATATGAATGGTTCACATGAATGATTTTCATGAATGATTTATGAAAAAAAATGTATTCCATTAGTAGTTGATCACTTGCTAAGTGTCTCATATCGAATTGAGAGAAATGCATTTAAACGAGAATGAAAGGCATTTGCTTATTGAGTTTCGACTCATGTTTTATTTTCCCCCCTAAGACAGGTGCAGTGAAAATTCAAGTGATGAAAGGCATGTTCTCGCTGAGAAAGGAAAAAGAAATTTTCAAATGTTTGTAATCCTTTGTATGTGAAAGCATGAACGAATGCCCTAGGGATATGGTACTGTTAGTACATATGTTCAGGATATCTTACATGGGTATTATATGAGTGAGATGGTAAAAAATTTAAAATATTCTGTATAGGTATGATATGACTGAGGTAAGGAATGTCTTAAATGATTAGTGCTTATATGCTAAGAACTGATAGATGTATGTATGTATAAAATGATAAGGACATGATTAGGTCAAGAGAACCTTTAACGTAAAAGAGCAAGTTAAGATGTTATGGATGAAATGTGCGCTTGATATGTGCAATTGATTACAAGCATATTGTTGTTTGTAAGATGAATGAAATGAAATATAAAGAAATGAAATGATGATGCATAAAAGAAATGAATTTTTTTTACAAGATCTAATTAAAAACCCGCAACGTGATCAGGGCAACAATCCTAATTCATATTTACCAATCGATAAGATTTTAGAGTAAGATTGTGACGCTCGGGCTGAGGCACCCCAACCATGATCATTAACATCCCAACATGAGCATATTTGTTCAATTTAGTATTTAACTTGTTATTTCATATGTAATAAACTGAGCATATAAATTTTATATCATTTACTTCTACTATGTCAATATACTTATAGATGACTTGAGCAATACAAGAGGGGAAATGTTGGTGCCCTTGCCCTGTTTCGATGATTAACTTTGAATCTAATCCATTAATTGTACGGAAAATTGGAGTTGAAACTCGGGTTAAGTGGCTAAAATTTAAGTCAACATTGCTTTTATTTTATTTTAAAAAAATTTAATCTTTCTTATTTTAGGTTTTTTTGGTTTAAGTCTTATCCTACTCTTTCATTTCAAGTTTCAAGTTAA
Organism: Annona squamosa; assembly: GCA_035584095.1. Taxonomy (NCBI): domain Eukaryota; kingdom Viridiplantae; phylum Streptophyta; class Magnoliopsida; order Magnoliales; family Annonaceae; genus Annona; species Annona squamosa. The sequence continues at coordinate 83,864,066 of JAXCLR010000001.1, forward strand.
CTATTTGAAACAATTTTTATATCATATTCAAAAATTATAATTTAGAAAACTATAGTCAAAATACTAATAATATGTTTTAGAAATGGAACTACTAAATATATATTTAATAGTTATCTTTTACATGCCTAAACGATTGATATGAGTGTGTATAGAATAGCATAAGTGGGAGATCCAATATTCGAATGCTGAATAAAGGCATTGGCGTCATTACCTATTGAAATTGATTTTAGGTATGGAAACCTTGTTACTTATTTTACCCTATTTGCATGAGATATATATTTTACCCTACATTATGGTTGAAATTTTAGAACATGCTCTGTATAAGAACTTTCAAGTAAAGTATCTTATAAGTCCTACCCATTATGTACTTTACCCACCCTGCTTAAAATTATTTATTTCATAAATTATATAATTTGTATGATGGAAAATGGTACCAATTGAGTGCTACACATTTCAAGAGCATTGGCCATGTTAACTTTTGGGGTTGCCTTTATGAAATCCTATTTATTTTTAATTTTTGATGGTTGAAAGAAAATTCATTGCATTTGTTGTATTTAACATTATTATTATTATTATTATTATTATCATGAAAACTTTTTTATTCATTAACATCAATGTATATAACTCCATCTATAAATATCTCAATCAATGTAATAAAATAATTTAATACTAAATATTAATTTTAAGTAATATTTTTAACATTTAAACCGTCTAAAATCCCATTGCTAAGTAGATAAATAATCCTATTACGTATTATGATATTTTAATATATATAAGAAAAGATCTAAGCATTTTTTTTATTTACACATGAATGTGTTTATTTTTGAGTAGACGTGGCATATATCATATTGAATTTGAATGAAACTTGGCCTTCTAACAAAACAAATGGTATTAAATACAATGAATAGATTGTATTTTGTACTAATTATCAACATTGAAAAAATCAAACGAGTTATATGAAATCATTTTTACGTGTCGTGTTGACATTTATATATAAGTTTTTTTTCCTCCCAAATCTAACTGTTGACACCCCACCTTTGGGCCCAAAGATGGATAAGTTGATACAAGCTCCAATCCCATGCAAATTCAAGACAAAAAGAGGTTTAAGCTAGCTAAACGGGCCTTTCCGAGCTTGGCCTACGGGAGTGAAGCTCCACCAAGCCTCGAAACCGACTTTTTCAACAAAACAGGTCCGGCCCACAAAGAGTGAAGCTCCTACAAGTCACCTCAACAGGCTCCACAAAGCAGCCCACCAGAATTAACTCACCAGACGTAACAAATAGGCTTAGCCAAGCTCTAGCCTGCCAGATCTAGCCCACCAAGCCTCAGAAGTAGGTTTCTCTACAACTTTGGGCCTCTACAATGGTCCACCCAAAGCAACAGGCTTAGCCAAGCTCAAGCCTATGGACCAAGTCCAATCCTTCAAGAGGCCCAAAGTCCATGATCCCACCTCAAGCTCAAGCTCATGGATCAAGTCCATGACCTCCAAGTGGCCCAAAGCCCACTCCAACATCTATAAAAGAAGGAGCACCCCATCGCTTGGGACACACTTGGAGAGGCATCCTAGAGGGGAGGACGAGAGTCTACAGCAACATGCCGATATCCTGATTTTTCAGCTCTATGAGCTATGAGCTTCTCTTGCATGTTCCCCCTTTCCATCTCTCCCATTCTATCAAATCTTTTATTTTTTTCCTTTCACGCCGTGTAAACCACCTCGAGCAGGTAGATTTTGCCATATTTGCTTCAACCCGAAGGCCGGAATCCAAACTCTGTACGACTAGTGCTTTATTTCATTAAATAGGGGCTGATCTTCTTTTAAAAATTAGTGGCGACTCCGTTTTTCTTTATTTTTGCGTGCGTGTTTGAGTTAACGCCCCGGCAAGGTGGGTGCATGCGGGTTCACGGATTCCAGCATAATACGTTGTCGTTATGCTGCTAGATTTGTGACTTGATCCGTGTACGAAAAGTCTTGTCTTAGCCGTTATGCTGTCGAACTCACGAGAAAACACCCGTACGCTAACCTTTCTAAAAAACATGAAGCCTAACGCGTTTTACCCCATGTGGATACAGGAAAACTAAGCCCACACTGTTGTCTCAAAGGTGTTGAAAACTCATCCAGCACGGCCCAAATTTCTAAGGCAAAGAGAAACCATTCCAAGCCCATTGTAGCACTCGCGGCGGGTGTTACAGCTTGGAGACCCCATTGGGGATGGTGTTGTTAGTATACATCAAGCGCAAGAGGAACAAAATCTGAAGATCGGAGCTTCCTCCTCACTGAAAAGCGAGTTGCAGAGGCATTTCCGTCTTCTGACAGTGAGTTTTTGGCATTTTTGCCCAAATCATGCAGAAACCTGACAGTTTTTAGGTTAGAGGCGTTCGGCTTTTGAACAGCAAAGAACTCGCAAAGGGGGAGAACTATTGGACACCACATCGTAACTATCCAGACACATAAAATTAGCCTACAACAAGGACCCCCGGCAGATATAAAATCAATTAACGCTAAAAAAATCCAGCATAAAAATCACATTTTTTCCATAACTTGAGTGTTTTCTAGTCACATTTTCAGAAACGCTTCAAGCGAACTGGTCATTCTTCTAGAAACTCTTCAAGCAAACTAGGCATTTTTCCAGAAACGCTTCAAGAGAACTGATCCTTTTTTCAGAAATGCTTCAAGCGAATTGGTCACCTTTCTAGAGGCACCTCAGGCAAACCAAACCCATGGACCTCGAACATTCTCACGTGCAGAACTTAAAACGAATAAAATTTAAAAAAAACTCACAAAAGGACTTGAATTTGCAAGCATCAATCCAAAGGTTGATTTCATTGTTATTTGTCCACAAGTACTAATCTCTTTTTATTGATTGCTCAGGTTCTTCACCATAGCTCGAAGGCAAAGCAAGTCAACCGTGGATCGAAGTCCTGTGGTTACTAGATCAAGAGCAACTAGGATGGAGTCAATCCTCACACCACGAAGATTGGAATCACCAGTTCAAGCAGTCCATTGAAGCCTACATGGAGGCAATGGACAAGAGGATGCAAAAGTTAGAGGAAGTTCTGTCAAATATAGGACAACCTCTAATAGGCGGTCAGAACACAATCACACCACCATTTTGTTTTCAAAACCTGAACCCAGAACAAGACGGAGGACCTCAGCAATCTTCCCGCAAGTCACGGAATGATCACTATAACGAAGAGTTGGTTTTAGAACAATGCCGTAATGAAATCCAAGACCTCAAGAACTAACTCCAAAGCCAACTGAAAGAAATGGATGAACGAATACAACAACATCAAGGAGAGGGCCTACCCTTGGCCAACAATGAAGACCTATGTCCGTTCCCCGACACCAAGCTACCCAAGAAGTTTGAGATACCGGCTCTACCCGCATATGAAGGAGATTCATGTCATCTTAAGGCCTTTTGCGGCATCCTACACCCCTTGGTAAAAAGCGAAGAGGTCTTGATTAGGGTATTCCAATATAGCTTAAAGAAAGATGCATTAGAGTGGTATACGTCACTTGATTGCTGGTTGATTAAAACGTGGGAACAACTCTCCTTGGTTTTCATGGACCGCTTCTCCTATAAGCTAAACATGACTCCCAAAAGAGCTGATCTCGAAGCACTAAAACAAACGGGGATGAAACATTCTCCGAGTATGTGACTAGATGGCGGGCATTGGCGGCAAAAATGAAAAGCTTGTTGCCTTTGGATGAGCAAATCTCTATCATCATCAACTCAGCACACCCGGGCATCTCGGAATATCTCATTTCTCACCCTTATGTCAACTTCACTCAACTCCTCCAAGCTGGGGATCAAGTGGAGGCGGGAATCAGACATGACACCATCTCTCCATGGCCTTACCAGGAGAACACAACTCAAAGAAAGCAAAAATCTAAAAATGGTAATTCCTCAAAGACCCCGGACGTGAACGCCATAGACACCACCCCTAAGCCTTTTCAAAGAAAAGCACCCAGAAGTTTTACACCTCTCGCCCAATCCTACACCGATATCCTCAACATGTTTATCAAAAAAAATACTTGTACCTCTAGCTCCAAAACCTCTGCCCAATCCCCTTTCCAAAAATTACTGAGAAAATGAGTTCTATGCCTATCACCAAGGAAAAGGCCACATCACCGAAAGATGTTTTACCCTCAAACATGTCATTCAAGATTTAATAGATGAGGAAAAAATCAAAATTTCACAAAACTCTCATGAGGATGTAATCCAAAATCCCCTACCTATGCTTGAACCAAGCATGATCACTCTACAACGGACTAAGCGAGAAACTATCACACTACAAGGAGTAGCTCCCCGAAATTTCCATAAGCCTCAAGAAAGGTATGACCAAGACTACCTTGTGTTGCTGGCCGTGAACAACTTGAAGATTGCTCCTACTTATCAAGAGCCTATGGTACTAGCGGCCAAGCCGAAGCTAATATATGACTCACACAAGGTCTCATGGGAATATCCTCAATGCTCGGAGATAGACAATATTTATCCTAATGACCGAGTCTACCGACAAGAACCGGCTCGCAACGTGATCACCAACCGAAGAGAGAACCGTCACATGATGTGACTTCACAACTCAAGTCTTTGCCGGCTTAAATATCCATATGAGAACTATTATATATCTCAACAAAGCATAAAGAGACTTTCACTAAAGTGCTAAGCGAGGCTCATATAACCACAGAAGTAATCCCTGATACGGTGGCTCACATGATAGGGCAAATAATGGCCCCTAACGCCATTACATTCACTAATGAAGAGCTTTCCACGGACATTAAGACAACAGCACAAGTCTTAATGTTTGCCCACTGCGAACAATCAAGAGGCTTGGAATCCCCACAGACTAAATGAGACCCAGTGACTACCATGTAAGAGCATTTGATAATTCGCAAAAGACGGTATTGGACGAATTAGATATAGAAAGTCAAGTGGGACCCGACGCCATGATCGTCCCTTTTCAAGTATTGGACATCCCCGCATCTTTCAACATATTATCGGGAAGACCTTGGTTGCACCAAACCGGAACCATCCCATCCTCTCTCCATCAAAAGCTGAAATATATATCGGCGGGATGGCTAGTGGTCATCGAAGTCGACCCTGAGATTTTCATCCCGGCAGAATTTAAAAATTGTCATGAAGTTCCGCTTATTGAGGTGTATGAATCTTTGGATCATCTCTCTTTTAAGATAGATGATATGCATGAAGTCCATCATATCCCTTCAAAGCAAATACTCACACTCCACTACGTTATACCTTTGGCCGAGAGGCAAACAACAAGGTTCAACATTAAATATCGAGGAAAGACAGTGCTACTCAATCCTTAACAAAAGAACAACAAATGTAGCCTCGAATATAAACCCAAAGAAGACAAGTTCAAAAAATTCAACAAAGCAACTTGATTCATAAGCGCGGGGTGCATATTACCCGAAGTATTGAAGACCTAAGAAGTCTTAATGATAGCTCATGATGGCACGCGTGAAAAAATGTCATTATGTAAAGAAAAGCCAAAAATTATATGTTATGCCAACTTGCTCAATACCTAGTTCTAGCAATTACATCACGTATACGATGCTCATCTAAAAGAAAATGAAACAAACGAAGCAAGAGATGTGGGGTAGCATTCGCTTGTCCTACAAATTGCTAAAAATCTCAGAAGATAGTGGAGTTGATGAAGAGTTGCACGGCAACATAGAAAGACATAAAACCAAAGACGCGATTTTGGACTACGAAATCATCAACTTAGGAACCCCGGAGTTACCCAAATGTCTTTTTATTAGAAAGAACTTATCCACTGAAGAAATAAACCAAATGCTCACTTTTTTCAAGCCTCGACTAATCAACTTCGCATCACACTATCCACAATGGCTAGCTAATATTGTGCCCGTGCCTAAGAAGGATGGAAAAGTCCGAATGTGCATCGACTATAGAGATCTCAACAAGGCTAGCTCGAAAGATGACTTCCCACTCCTCATATCGATGCTCTAATCGACAACACGGCGGACCATACATGATTCTCTTTCATGGACGGATTCTCCGTGTATAATCAAATCAAAATTGCCGAAGAAAATAGAGAAAAAACCTCCTTCATCACTCATTGGGGGACATTTCACTACAAAGTAATGTCATTTAGCTTGAAGAATGTCGGAGCTACCTATCAGCGCACCATGATAGCCATTTTCTACGACATGATGAATAAAGAAATAGAGGCTACGTAGACAACATGATAGTTCGGTCCTACACCTTTGAAGAACATCTAAAAGACTTGAAAAAATTATTCAACAGAATAGAGAAATTTCAACTAACGATCAACCCACAAAAATGCGTCTTTGGTGCTAAAAAGGGGCGCTTGTTAGGCTTCATTGTTAATAAAAATGGAATCGATGTGGACCCGGGAAAAGTTAAGGCCATACTAAGCATGTCACCTCCCGCAACCGAAAAGAAGATAAGGGGATTCTTGGGCAAACTAAAATACATTAGTTGGTTCATAGCCCGAATAGCATCCACTTGTGAACTAATTTTCAAGTTGCTAAGGAAAGACTTTCCCAAAGAATGGAATGAAGATTGTCAGATCGCCTTCGATAAAATCAAAGCCGACTTGGTTAATCCTCCAATCTTGGTGCCGCTCAAAGCGGAAAGTCCTCTATTGTTATACCTTGCGGTCACTCCAACGACATTGGGGGCAGTGCTAGGACAACCAGATGAATCGGAACGGAAGAAACAAACTAGATATTACTTGAGCAAAAAATATACCCCAATGGAAGTCAAATATCCAGAAATAGAAAAGACATGTTTGTCCCTTGTATGGGCTGTGCAGAAATTAAGGTAATATATCATGTCCTGAACCATATTGCTCATCTTCAAAATGGATCCGTTGAAATATTTTTGAAAAGACCGTGTTGACAGAAAAGCTAACTCGATGGCAATTGCTCCTCGAGGAATTTGATATAATATATGTCACAAGAAAAACTGTCAAGGAACAAGTGGTAGCAGATTATCTAGTCGCACAGGCGCTCCCGGACTATCAACCGCTACAAGAAGACTTCCTGGATGAGAAAATACCACTTGTGGAGCAAAATGAAGAAAATAATGCTTGGACCTTATACTTTGATTGTGCATGAAATGCTTCGAGCAACGGAATATGAGTAGTACTTTGCTCTTCTGACTAAGTCCCGATCATGATATCAAGGAGATTGGTTTTCTCGTGTACAAATAATATCGCCGAATATGAAGCTTGCATAACTGGAATATGGAAAACCTATAAGCTGAGGGTAAGAAAACTTCAAATCTATGGAGACTTGCAATTTGTAATCAACCAAGCTAATGGAGAATGGGAGACCCGAGATGAAAAGCTAAAATCTTATCATACGGCATTGTCCCACTTTGTTTACTCATTTGAAGAAGTTACTTTTAGCTATGCACCACGGGCTCAAAACCAATGGGTAGACACACTTGCAACCTTGGCATCGATGATTGAAATACCATATAAGAAGGGAGCTCAAGAAATCATAGTGCAAACATCTCAACAACTCGTATATAGCTTGCAACTGACGGCTGACGCTGAAGAAACTCAAGAGGAAGAAAAGTTATGGTATCGTAACATAAAATAGTACTTGGAGCACCAATTATTTGATAATCACATCACTTCTGCAAAAAAAAAACCGTTAGAAGATTAATCTCTACGTACATAATACAGGGGGCAACATTATACAAACGGTCTCACAACAAAATGTTACTACGTTGTGTTGACCGACAAGAGACAAAAGAGGTTATGACTCAAATCCATGATGGAGACTGCGGAGCACACATGAATGGGATCATGATGGCAAAAAAGATAATGTGCCAAGGCTACTTTTGGATCTCAATGGAAAAAGATTGCTCGAAGTATATACGGAGTGTTTCAAATGCCAAAAGCATGAAAATTTCATACACTCACCCGCATCGGACTTGTACTACCTATCTATCCCATAACCCTTCTCAACTTAAGGAATAGATATAATCGGGAAGATAACTCCTAAATCCATTGGCAGACATGAATACATATTGGTGGCCATAGAATATTTGACTAAGGTTGTGTTTGGCAATTCGAAAAAGTTGTCAAGTTAAAACTTTTCAATCCAAAATTTTTCACTCTTCATAACTACTCTTTTTTTAATTATTTTTTACACGTATTTCTATACAACAACCCTACTTTTCAATTATTTCTACACAACTACCAATACAACTAACTTATTTATTTTAAATTTATTCTCTTTATTCATCATCATTACCCCCACAATATCATATCATTTTTTACTGATTTGACAACTTTTACATAAAAAAATTTTTATCAAAAGTTTTACAACTTCCCAAACACACCCTAAATAGGTTGAAGTAACATCCTTCTCGACTATCAATGTGGCGCAAGTCATACGCTTCATCAAAGGGAACATCCTATCAAGGTTTGGACTCCCATAAGCAATCATCAGTGACAATGGAACAATTTTCATCTGTAAAAAGGTTCAACAATTTTTAGCTCAATACAAAATACAGCACCACAAGTCAAGTCTCTACCGCCCTCAAGCCAATGGAGTTGTGGAGGTTGCAAAATAGTGGAAAACTACCAAGATTTGGCAAAAAAATTGTCATACGCCTTGTGGGCATACCGAACCTCTATCCGGAGTGCCACAGGATTCTCACCTTATGCCTTGACCTACGACATGAAAGCAGTCCTACCCATTGAAGTAGAAATTCCGACCTGGAGAATATTAAAATAAAGTGAAATGGAAATGGAAGAATTGATGCAAATAGACCAATCCCAACTGGATCTACTTGGCAAATAGAGAATTTAAGCCCTTCACCACACCCAAGCATATCAACGGCGAATGGCACGGGCTTATAACCGATCGACAAGATTTAAGAACTTCCAAAAAGGTAAACTCATCAGAGGATCCTATTTGTTCATCTTTCGGATAAGAGAGATAAGTTTAGGCCTCATTGGGAAGGTCCGTGGGTTATTGCCAAAGTATTGTCAAATGGAGTTTTAGCTATTTCAAGATCCGGAGATGACGGAAAGGCTGAAATCCTAAATTTGGACCATATCAAGAGGTTCTACCCATAAAAGAGCTCACCATCGAAATAATAATACGGTAGCAAAGCAAAAGGAACATCCAGAAATCGTTTTTTTGCATCTCTCATGAAATCAAAATCAATTCACATGTGAAGAACTGCTGTTGCTGGAGACAGGCTCGTTGACCTAAAAAGTTTCAGGGTTTCGCATCACTGCTCGCAAAGCAAACTTTCAACAACCCAACAGACGCCCCCAACATGACCAAAAGGGTCGGGAACTCAGAAACAGGGGGCAAAAAGACAGAAGACGAGTTGCAATTGACCCTTAACCACTTCTTGATCCATTCAAAGCAGAAAATGCAAAATTTGGCGGAAGATTCATGAAGCCTACAATGAAGAATGCAACTTGATGGCTTAACATTCAAAATCTAGATTCATGAAAAAAAAGTGGCACTGATTGCAGATTCCTTTAAAGCTCACTAAGCCCAAAATCAAAGCAAAGAAAAGAACCATTAAGATTTGGCTAAAGAAAAGCATTCCATTTCATTCATTTCCAAAGAAACATCATGAGCCCAAGGAGAAAGATCTCTCAAAGTATATAACTTTTCAAAAAGAATCCCAAAAAAGAGGAAACAATACATGTGATGGCTATACAATCCACTAGCCCACTCCTCCAACATCCACAAAAAGAACAAAAAAATACATAAAATATTGGCTCTAACGCCTTGCGTTCATAAATTGGTTGAGGTGCTCCAAGGCGGCTTCATGACGATCTAGCATCCCCCCTGGTGGCCAAGGCATCGGAGTAGTGTGAACACAAAGAAACCAAAGCTCTCAACTATGTATCAAGGCTTTGCACATCCCGGTAAATCCGCCAAAACCCCATGAAGAGATCCGCAGTTGATACGACACCATTCGTGACAAGCCCCGAAAGACGCATACCCGTAGCAAGCTAGCTCATTGATGCGCACCAAGTGCTTGTCGTTAAGAGCACTGTGATCACCAGTTTAATTAAAATTTACCAAAACACGTTAAAACTAACACTATGCGAGTGATAATATAGAATAACGGTGAGTCGGGTCGAATCCACGGAGAGGCTATATAATCTTGAATTATTTTAAGGCAAAAATAAAAGAGAGAAGTGAAAGAGGGTATAGAGAAGAGAAAGAAAGAAGCTAGAAAAA
>JAXCLR010000001.1:83874396-83884421 GCA_035584095.1 Annona squamosa
CTAAATTAACATTTATATAGTTTGAAATTTGAATGATTCTGAATGTTGAGTAAAAATAGATATTCCTAAATTACCATTTACACAGTGTCTATTTACTTTAATTTTAACAATTAATTCTTAAATAATTAATGTTGTTTTCATTTGTTTATTTTTAAAAATTCATTCTACCTAAAAATTCATTCTACCTGTATATCAAATTTATATATTAAATAATAAGTAAGGATTTTTTCTAAAAAATATGAAGTAGAGAATTGTTACCGGCACAGGGAGCTAGGGATAGCTGGATAGGGATAGACGTTGGCAATCGCAGAAGACGCGGAGTCGTTCGGCACTTTGGTGGAAACACGAAGAGAGTCGTTCGAAAATCGAACACAGAGACCAGAGATCGAGTCGGCGCAGCAGACGGAGAAAAATCCAACTATCCGAGATAGCGAGACTTGAGAGGCGGAAATGCAAAAAGACAAAAGGCAATTAGGCGCAGCGGATGACGGAGAACTAAGAAGAGAAGATGGAGAAAAGGACAGAAAGCAGTCTGCCGTTTAGCGTAGCAGATGATGGAGAACTGAGAAAAGAAGTCAGAGAAAAGGGCTAAAGCCTAAAACAAAGAGCGAAAAGCCTGAATCCGGTTTCTGTTTGCCTGAAAGTGAAGGCTTAAAAAGTGGGCAGAAAGTGAAAAGTGAGCGGCGGAAAGCAAGCAATTACTTTGCTATCAATATCATGACTTGAGCAACCTTGGTGAAAGTTTGCCACCATTGTAGGAACATGTCTACGAGTGCACATTCCAATCTGCATTCTTGGCAGAGATTTAGGCCATCGGTAAAGGCTTGGGAACCGAGAAATCTTATACATCAATCTCATGGCTGTAAAAGTGAGTGGCAGAAAGCTGAAGGCTGCTGAAAAGTGAAAATCGAGTGAGGCACGGGAGCTGACAAGCTCAAGAATTGAGATTGCACTGGCACTCGCAATCTGACAGTGGCGCACTGCTAAGTTGTGATTGATAATATAAAATAATAATATTTTCAAATATAACCTTGGGTTCGGGCTTACCTTAACCCGAAACCGAGCGTTATTTGGATTCAGTTCGGGTTCGGGCTGAGAAATGCTAAGTTTAAACACTGCTCCTAGCCAGGTTCGGCGGGCCAAATTCGGGCCGAACCTAGCCCAAGTTGCACCCCTAGGACTAGCATCCTCCACCCTCATCTGATCCCAGAATTTTCATAGCTCTTCCAAAGGGAAAGACTCAGAAGAAGATACCTCAAGTCCAGTCAAAGCTAAGTAGTCCTCCACGGTGATGGGGTCAAGGGAGGAGAGAACAACACCTTCCCGAGCCATATATGAGAGCCCTAATTGCATCTCTACGTCCAAAAGGGAGATCCCTCATTCTCCCATAGGCAGATGAAAGATATGAGTCTCTGGCCGCCATTGCTCTATCAAGAATGTCTTTAAGGCTCGAGGAATCAAGACCGGCCTGAGGCTCGCCAATCTATAAAAGGGAGTTTAATTCAAGATGTCCCGGTGAGCAGCGGACAACTTCTCAAACCAAGAACGGACTCTATTCCATGAATGATAGTACGTGACGTGAGAGTCGATCTACAAAAAAGGACAAAGCAAGGGGTCAGCTAAGCATCGAATAACATGTTCAAAAAAGAAGAAGAAAGAAAAATATATACTTTGCCCGCCAGCACCACCTCAATAGAATTAGCCTCGTAAGGGACAAAGAAAGGGTCTTCTCCCAAACTAGGGCGAACAAGAGGCGAAACAAGCAGGAAAACCACCCTTGGAGCAATTGACTCCTCTTCTTATGCCGGGGATCCCTCTTCCTGAGCGGGAGCCATCTCCTTGTCAATTGGTGGTTCCTCATGAAGATTGTCTTCCTCGATAGGTATATGCCCCTCTTCTTGGCTAAGAGATCCTTCTCCTTGAACAAGACCATCTCCTTCTTGAGCAGGAGGATCATCTCAAACCAGGTTGCCTTCTTGAACAGAGAATTCCTCCGCCAGCGTAACGAGTCCCTCATCAAGGAAAGAGGAGTCCGTCGCCTGAGCTTAAGAACTACTTCCTCGGATAGACGATCCGCCCTCTAGAGAATAGAATTATGAGTGTTAACGGATCGGGTTGAACGGGTTGGAGCCTAATCCTAATCCTAACCCATTTAATATATCTCAGCCCTAATCCATTTATTAACCCATTTACAAAACTTCAACCCTAATCCATTTACAACCCATTTAATAAACGAGTTAACGGGTTGTTAACGGGTTGTGTTTGTTACTAATTTTCATGTTAAAAATCTTCAATAAAGTCTGTAAATTTAAATAAATTAAATAATTTGAAGCTAACAGACCTGAATTTAATTTATTTTGGCTTGAAAACATCAGCGTCAATCTCAAGTCATCTCTTTAATGTCAATACCTGTTATAAATATTATAATATATTATATTAAATAAGTTATACAGGTTAAATAAACGAGTTAGACGGATTGACGGGTTGTGAAGCTTCAACCCTAATCCGTTTATTCAAAAATTCTAACCCAAACACATTTATTAACGGGTTGAAGAAACGGGTTAACGGGTTGACCATGACCATTAATACTCCTAAATAGAATATGTCGTCAGACGACATGTCGTCATGCTCCCCCGAGCTGAACTCCGTCTTGACCGAGTCTGAACTGACTTCTAGTGGAATGAGAGCAACGTCGGTAGGACGGCGAAAGGGAAGCTTGGCACGACAACGGCCGGTTGAGGAAGTTCCCGCAGCCAAAATCGGGCCTTTGAGGACGAAGCCTTCTTGCTTCGCCCCGCTACATCATCCGAAATTTCAATAGGTGTATTTGCCGATCCACCTGGCTCGTTGGGCTTGAGCTGTACCGCTCTATCTCGAGGACACAAGCCATACTCCTTTCTAGATAACATCTTGACAACTGCAGCATAAAAGGCGATGGGTCAACAAGGTAATAAGCAACATGACAAGCATTATGATCCAAGAAAAATCACACTAGGTCAATTTACACCACCTTTTCAAGCTTGTAAAAAAACAAAAGAAGAAAAAAAAGAAAAGAAGAAAAGAAGAAAAAAAAGAGGTTATGATGGAGGTCGCAGCCACTCAGTCTGTACAGATAAGCTATCACATAAACCCAAAGAGATAACTACCCAGTCCAATATAAGCAATATCAAAGGTTAACACACGGTCACAAAAGAAGCAAACATAAATAGTCCGAGAAAGAAGAAAGGTCACCATGACAGCCATGACAAACAAGGACAAGTCCACAAAATGTTTCTACGTACAAAAGGTGACAGTCACATACTGGAGATATCTGCACAGGAGCACCATCCTTTTTCAAGCAATGGGTCCACCACAACTAATGAAAAATGATGTCCAAGTCAAATTTCAACAAAGGGAAGGTAGGGACCATCGCTTCCAAATAGCAACTCAATTATGACGAGAAGCAGTCTCCTAGCATTATTTCTTTGCTTCATATCAATCTCGAGACATTTTTCCTCCACAAACAACAATGCAAGGAATTGTAGGCAAAAGGAAGATGCAATTAAAAAGAAAAAGTATCTACCGAAAGCAAACCAATGGTAGGCATACTTAGAAATCTCAGCAGTGGCAAAATAGCAGATCAAATGTCAAACCCATAACACAAGAAACTATTAAAAAAAACCTACCGAAGCAACGGGGGCTGAAGACGACGACGGTGACTCTGACGGCAACCTTAACTGGTAGTAGCAATGGCAGCGGGGACCGGCAACAGCAGCAACGACTCCAGCTAAAGCAGCATCTTCAACGGCGGCACCACTGGCGCGAGAGGAGACAGCGAACAGACGAAAGCACCATCGGCGTGGGAGAAGATAGCAAGCAGGCAGCGCCTTCAACTGGCAGTGACAGCGGCAGTGATGCTGGCTTCGACAGTGGTGCAGCACAGACCCACGGCAAAAGAGACTCTAGCCGACGCCAGAGAAGGCGACGAAGGAGAGGCAACAACGGCGACTAAGGAAGATGAACCACAATCGACACCGGGAAGATCAATAGACGACCGGAAGCAGACAAGCCATCCAGCAACGGCAGCGACAACCGAGTGAACCCTGAGCAAGAGTCGTCGACGGCAACAGTTGGGGACGATTGGAAAACAGCCAGAAAGCAATCGGAAAATAGGAAAAGCGGAAGAGGAGAAGGGGAGAGATCGGAAGTCGGCAACAACGGATGAGGAAGGAGACGAAAGATGGAGGGCCCACAGCTAGCCTTAAAATGGGAGAAAATGCACAACGACGCCCATCGTCTCCGGAAATTGCAAAATCACCTCGCTCGAGAAAAAATGCAAAGAGGCCCAGTACAATTCCCAGTTTTACAAAACAGGACTAACAAAAATTTTGCAAAAAGGCCACCTTCAAGCCACATTTGCAGGAGGACCACCGCAAGTTTGCAAAAAGACCTAACGACTTGAACACTGTTTAGGTCAACGGGGTGTCTGTTACTTTGTCATTCACTGTCAAGAAGCCTCTGGCAAAGGGGGGCAGCTGTTGACACCCCACCTTTGGGCCCAAAGATGGATAAGTGGAAATAAGCTTTAAGCCCATGTAAATTCAAGACAAAAGGATGTTTAAGTAAACTAAATGGGCCCTTTCGAGCTTGGCCCACGGGAGTGAAACTTCACCAAGCCTTGAAGCATACTTTTTCAACAAAACAGGTCTTGCCCACAAAGAGCGAAGCTCCTACAAGCCACCTCAACGAGCTCCACAAAGCAACCCACCAGAATCAACTCACCAAACGCAACAAACGGGCTTAGCCAAGCTCTAGCCCACCAGATCTAGCTCACCAAGCCTCAGAAGCAGGCTTCTCTACAACTCTGGGCCTCTACAACGGCCCACCTAAAGCAACGGGCTTAGCCAAGCTCTAGCCCACCAAGCTCAAGCCTATGGACCAAATCCAATCTTTCAAGAAGCCCAAAGCCCATGATCCCACCTCAATCTTAAGCTCATGGACTAAGTCCATGACCCAAGTGGCCCAAAACCCACTCCAACATCTACAAAAGAAGGAGCACCCCCCTCACTTGGGACACTTGGAGAGGCATCCCAGAGGGGAGGACGGAAGTCTGCAGCAACATCCCAACGTCTCGGTTTTCCTGCTCTACGAGCTACGAGCTTCTCTTCCACGTTTCCCCTTTCCATCTCTCTCATTCTATCAAATCTTTCATTTTTTTTCCTTTCACGCCGTGTAAACCGCCTAGGGTTGGCAGATTTTGTCATATTTGCTTCAACCCAAAGGCCGAAACCCGAACTCTGTAGATTAATACCTTATTTCATTAAGCAGGGGCTGATCTCCTTTTAAAGATTAGTGGCGACTCCGCTTTTCTTTATTTTGACGTACATATTTGAGTTAACGCCCCGGTAAGGCGGGTGCACGCAGGTCCACAAATTTCAGCATAATACGCTGTCGTTATGCTGCCAGATTTGTGACTTGATTCGTGTATGGAAAGTCCCATCTTAGCCATTATGCTGCCGAACTCACGAGAAAACACCCATACGCTAACTTTTCTAAAAAACGTAAAGCCTAACGCATTTTACCCTATGTGGATGCAGAAAAACTAAGCCCACGCTGCTGTCTTGGAGGCGTTGAAAATCCATCCGGGATGACCCAGATTTTCGAGGCGAGCAGAAATCATTCCGAGCCCATCGTAGCGCTCGCGGCAGGTGCTACACTAACCTACCCATTATTTTCAATTTATTAGGATTTCAAAAATCCGATATAAGTGAGGCCGTAATGAATATATATGGCAAATTCATGGAAGCCCACGCAAATATCCAATCTTGTTGATTTTTTTTGGTAACTAATGGATGATTTAAATTCATAAAAAATAGTAATATATAAAAACTAAGAGGTTCCACACTTCCATTTTTGGAACCAAGAATTGCATTACATTTATTTGTTAATTTTAGTAGTTGCATGTTCACTCACAAAAGGTGTTAAAATTTAGAAAAATATATCTTCAATTCAAGTAAATTTTTACACTAAAACTAAATACTCATTAATAACGATTATATATGTTAAATTTTTTAATTTAAAATATGAATGAAAGTAATTAAATAAGACACGAAACATTAAAAATTACTCACAAGTTAATTTATAATAAGAAACAGTTTATAATGATAAATATTTCAGATTTAAAAAAAAAAGTTTTTAGAACTAAAGAACCAGGAGGTCGCACGGACATGCATTAGATAAAACACTATAAATAACAATATATACAGAACTATTAGTATAAGTAACTTGTATATAAAAATGAATTATGATCTTGTTGGTCAGCGCTAACAATTGGTTTATTAGCCTCGTCTAAAATTATATTCATTTTTAATTTTTTATAAATTTATTAATTTTAAATCCATTTAAAATGACTAAAATATTTTCTTGTTTAAAAATAAAAATTATAAACACATTTCAAAAAATGCAAAACTTGTTTTATAAATTAGATGCATTTAGATAAACAATTTTATTAAAAAATTCAAAAAATGAAAATATACATAATTTCTAGGCCGGGCTAGTTAACAACTGTTTGTATTAGCCCAGCTAAATTGATGACATCTCTATGAAATTTAACTTATCAATGTGGATAAGGATTTCATTAACTTATTAATAAAAATAGCAATTTCATATACATATATATAGATATATATTGTCACTGATTCTACGTAATTAGACAACCAACTGTGGTGGATGTTGGAACAGAATCATAAACATTTGATCTGAGGAGAATGAAAATTGCGAGTGGTAGAAAATGCAAAATACATGCGTCTGGAGGGACTAGGCAATTAAGCAACGCATTTGGTGGAAGGAAGTTGAGACAATTAAATCATTCCAGTGCGACCTGATCCGATTTAATTCAATCATATATGGTATGAATCAACCATGGAAGGCGATGCTAGCTTTGTTCATCAAGCTTCTCTGCAGCTGCTGAAAATCTGGAGAAGGCTCTTTGTATTGTGGAGGCCTCTGGTAAATTAAAGAGGCAGCTCGGATGAGAATCCTAGCAGTCAAACCCCAGATGACGAACTGCCCCACCTCGCATTCGAAATCGAAGAGATGAACAAAATACTTGTAGCCCATCCATTCCTTCTCTTCTGTTCTATGATTCTCTTCCTACACATCAAAATGGGAAAAAATACATTGATAAATTGATATACAGAGAGAGATGATCTATTAGCCCAACGTTAAAAACTAATTTTTTTTTGGCTTTCCCCTTATAATTTTGTTAATATAAATGTATTTAACATGTCAACCAAGTTTTACCATTTTTAATATATGTATATATATATATATTTTTAATTTTAAATATAAGAGTGTTTTAGCCATTTTCGACTATTGAAAATGACTAAAATACTTCTGTGTTTAAAAATATCAAAAAATATATACACATATCAAAAATAGTAAAATTTGATTTATATATTAAATATACTTCAGATGAATTTTATTTAGCTTGGCTAACAAGATTATTTCTTATATATATATATAGGCGGCTGATCTTTTGAAGCCGGCTTCTTCCTGAAGTTGGCCTGGCCCAAAAACTTTTTTTTTTTAATTTTTTATTTTTTCATGTGTAAGTAATCTAGGTGTATTAAATTTATAAATTAAGTTTTACCATTTTTGGATTTTTTAAGTACCTTTTTGGATTTTTAAACACAGTAGCATTTCCGTAATTTTTGGATCTCAGAAAATTACGGAAATGCCACTATGTTTAAAAATAAAAAAAATTACTTAAAAATATTCAAAAATAGTAAACCTTTGTTTATAGATTTAATATACATAGATTTACTTACTTATGACAAAAATTTTAAAAAATAAGTTTTTTGGGCGGCTCTACATAGGCCGCTTCAATATATATATATATATATATATATATATAACTTGGAAGCGAAATGCATACACGATGCGAAGTTCGAAAAAGTAACAACTAATGTTAAGCCCACAATTCAGAAAGCGAAATCCTATTATTGTCGCTTGACCATAGACGTCTTCCATGTTCAAATTATTGTTTGAGCCCATGACCTTCACGATTTTACAAAATTCAAGTTGCCAGTCAATCATGTCATTACTTATTTAGATGATATATTAAAAATCATTTTAATTAAAGATTTATGTGGGCTGCAAACATTGACTAATCTGCAGTGAGTAGAAATTGGCTAAGAATTATTTCATTACTAGAGAGACATTTTTATTGAAATGTCCAAACATTCTAAAATGTTCATTACGAATATGTTTGGTATGAAGTTAAAAAAAAAACCTCTCTCATTCCTTTCTAAACGCATTTTATTTTGATCTAATATTTAATTATTTAATTACTTAACTGCATTTCTCTCTATTATCAATATATCTACGTTCTAGTTATTTTTTCACATTTTCCATTCATTATCTTATCTACTTTATTTTCTATTAGCTCCTAACCATTAGTCATTACCCACCCACCGTTAGTTTTTTGCAACGAATAGAAGACTAATTAACTATGGTCTACCTACCTTGAGGAATATTTCCAAGGGAGCATCGAAAACAGCAGTTACTTCGGCCGGATTGAGAACAGGTTTGAAGGCTGTCCGATCAGCCAGTGTACCAACTACCGGAGTGACTTTTAACAGGTGCTGCTTGAAATCAAAATGGCCTTTGTTAGTAGTATTTGTAATTATTAACTATACACACACATATATATATACATAAATATTACATATGCCATGTGTTTTCGGAATTTTATTGAACATTCATCTTACACAGAATATTGGAATCCGATTCTTGCCTGTTGGACCAGAGTATATACATGGCACATATGCAGGTGAATTAATAAAAAGTCCGAAGAAGGTTGGATGGCAAACCTTGGAGAAAAAAGGTTCAAGCAATGCTACCACTCGAACTAACGCAGGATCCAGTCCAATCTCTTCCATAGCTTCTCTCAGTGCAGTTGCAGTGTCATCCGAGTCGCCTTTCTCCATCTTCCCACCTGGCAGTGCTACCTCCCCTGCACACGTATAAAATTAATTTCCCGACAAACCCAAAAAATATTTATCAGTTGATGTCAACCTGCAAAGCGCGTACTCGTGTTCAAATCATTGGAAATGGTTTAGATCCCCTATTAAAATTTTGAAATCAACTATATTCGAATTTTGAGCAGGGCAAGACCATAGATAATGGGATGATGAAGAAATTAGAAGGGCCGACGTTCATGCACCTGGATGGGTAGGCAGATTGTAGGAGCGCTTGGTGAGTATGGCACGGAGCTCTCCTTGGTCACCTTCAAATAAGCAAATGAGAACAGCGGCCCGTCCTTCCCGGCTTGCCCCAACAGCGGCGTCCATGCAGCTTTCTTTTCCTAATTCCTTTAGTTCTTCTCCCGACAGTGGATAGGAATGGCCATGAGTAATTGGTTTGTAAGTTCCAAGCTGCTCTGCTACTAGTTCGAGAGAAGAGATGGCAGCAGGGCCGACGCAGACGCACTCGCTATCAGCCATGCACGTTGCAGAAGAAACAATCTCACTCATTAATTGATGTCCACCTTCCAAACTCATATAGAGTTCTGCTTTTGTATGAGCATGTAGGGAATGAAAAATGCTTGCAGTCCACACCCATGCATAGGGGTCGCAGTCAACATGGAATAGTCTTTGGAATATGGTAATCTGATCTTAATTCCTCCGAACACGATGCATGTTGGGTAGAGGAATATTAATATATCTAGAGTATGATACACATCGTTGCAGACAACTCGGACGTTACACTTTTGTTACTTTTAAATTTGGGGTGTGTTTGGGAAGTTGTAAAACTTTTGATGAAAAGTTTTATATGTAAAACTTGTCAAATTAATAGAAAATGATGTGATGTTGTAGGGGTAATAATGAGGAGTAAAGAGAATAAATTTAAAATAAATAGATTAGTTATATTGATAGTTAAGTAGAAATGATTGAAAAGTAGAGTTGCTGTATAGAAAAATGTGTAAAAAATAATTTAAAAAATAATAGTTATGAAAAGTGACAAGTTTTAGATTGAAAAGTTTT
>JAXCLR010000001.1:83891930-83905448 GCA_035584095.1 Annona squamosa
ATTTCTTGACATATAGTTTACAATGTAAGCCCTCTGACCCTCATATGGGGTAATAACTCCAATCTGCATAAATTTATGGATGAAAATTATCATAGGTGCAGAACAAATCAGAATACAAAAACTAATAAGATCAGAAATAACTATGGGAATTGGCAAAGGACAGCACCTGGCTAGGAATAACACCACTCCTCAGGAATGTAGTTACAATCTTCTCAACGTTTGCAGCTTCGGTTCTATTTAGGTAGGATGTTCCACTAGCGCTTATCTCCTCTTGTCCCATCTAGTGAAAACATTGCATAACCAATGAACATTGGGAGGCAAGTGAAAAGTCTGAGAAATTTGAAAGCTAGTTTCCAGCACACCTGAACATAAAAGAACATTGGACGATTTGGTACAGGCCAAGGAAAGTCAATTCCAGATGATTGTCTTTCATTTATTGTCACCCCATTCTGAAGTGTACCCTCATAGAAGCTGTTGGAAGGAAATTCAGACAAGGAGGGATGCATGCGATATTGAACCTGTAATCCAAGAAAAAGTAAGCTGGAGAAGGGGAGAACATAAAGAAATCAAAGTGATAAGATCCATAGAAAAATCATTTTACTTACTTAGAAACTATTTTATCTACAAGCATCAGCTAGTGTAAAATAATATTAATATAATTCTAAATCTGAAGTCATAAATGAACTCTTCTACTAGGTAGCAGTCAAATATTGGTGTACGAGAAAACTTTGGTAGTAGAAATTGCCTTTTATTATTGTAGATTCAGATTACCAACTAGTTGTGAAGAATTTGTCATGATATTGTCGATGATTATTTCCAATTAGAGGTGCACCACCTAAGTTCCAAATTATGCTTAAATATGGGAAGTAAGCAGAACAATTTGTGATCATTAGCTTTCGCATACAGTGGTAATTTTGCCCATTTAAGATAACTGTTGATGACATGAGACTGGCATGTATGACATCAAAGAATATTTAAGCATCGGAAGTAGGCACTTCACTAAGCATGGATGTTCCCAACTGCATCAGCTCTCTGACAAACCAAAAATAACGAGTGAACATGAAACATGAAACCAAGGGATCTCATTATCTGTGATAACTTATATGACGAGTAAATGTAGTTATCATCTATGATAATACATGAAACCAAGGAATCTCATTATCTGCAATAATTTATATGACAAGTAAATGCAGTTATCATCTGTGATACATGAAACCAAGGAATCTCATTCTGTGTGCTAATTTATATGACAAGAGTAAATGTAGTTATGTAACAGCAATCATATGATCACAAAAGGAGTTCTTGGATAAACAAAAAGGATCATATCCACTGCCGCCAGTAGGCATTGAAACATGGATGCTGCCCTTTTAATATGTGATGATTCTTTTCTTTGAATCTAAACCACCTATCATAATATAAATTCTTTATTACATAAAAATATAATAACTGGTTTACATGGAATATTACTTTGTGGAATACAAAACTACAAAACTAATTCAATGATTCATACGCACTTTTTACAGTTCTTAAATTCAATTACAATATTTTTTGGTATATTAGCTTAAAATATGAAATTAATACAATAAATGTTTTGATCTATCTAAATCAGTATAAAGTCCCTAAAAATCTAAGGGTGGCATGGATGCATTGGTGCTGCTGGCAGCATTCAATTATTTCCCAACATAAAATAGCCATATAAAGGCAAGACAAGCATACAATAAAATTGATGGACATTTGCCTTATGCTGCATACACTTAAAACACTATCTTCCTCATCATCACTATAGTTCTCGTCACTATTCCTCATTGATTATCATAAGTACAATAAATTCATGGACATTTGACTTATGCTGCATACACTTTAAACCCTATTTTCCTCATCACTGCTATAGTTCTCATCAGCATTCCCTACACCATGTTGATATCATTTCTACTTACTTTTTACATTTTCCACTATCCGCATTGAACACACTCAAATTGCAAATCACATGAAATGGTTGTGTGAATCAGCATTTTCATTACTAAAAAGACTGCAAAGATGCAAGCATTAAAGCAAAATGTTCTATAAGGCTCCGTCCCTCAATGAGCATTGATCATCAAAATTGCTATGGTTGATAAGCAGGACAATCACATAATGGACATTATATAGTGTATCTTAACAACCAGGGCAAAGAAGTCAACCAACAAGTGGAACATCAATTACAATGCTTAAAACAATATTACAGTAAGATTATCACCTGCAGCCTAAATGGCTTCACACCAAGGAGCACAAGGCGCTCAAACAGAGACTGGGCAAGACCAGCTCGGGCTGCCTTCTTGCACATAATCACTGGACCAAGTTGGCAATGGTCTCCAACAAGAACAACCTGATTAAATATAAAAAATGAGATCTTTAGCAATCATTAATAAGGAGAAAATGCAACGTTTAGACAGGAAGAGGAATTGACAGTTCACATTCTAAAATGTCTTCAGTTTTGGCAACAAGGCTGAGATCTGACAGGGCGTCCAAAGAAAATTTTATACAAACTACTTTCCAACTCCTGAGTTTTTTCATCATAGTTGTACCAAAAACCCACTCATTTTTATATTTAAAATCTCAACTTTGATTAACAAACAAATTAACTCTACAACATCCAATCTTCTAACTACCGTTGTAAATTCGCATGCACCATACATATCAATGCAAGCTTCTTTAGGAGCTACCTGTTTCACTCCAAGAACCAAAGGAATCAGGCACTCTGGTTCTGTTGCCTGAGTAGACTCATCAATCAGAACCTGAAAAAAAGATAAAAACTTTCACATTAATCTGCAGGGCAAAGAAAACTGTGTATGATATTTTGGCCAACTGACAGTTAACCTGGCGAAACCTAAAATTTGCCAATCTTGGATCTCCGGCACCAACACATGTGCAACAAATAACATCAGCACTCTGAGATATCTCCCTTTCGGTTGCCCGTTTCAATGCTTTATACTTCTTTTCATCACTGCTAGACAACTCTCCTGCAGGAAGTGTACAGAAGGAGCATTTAAATATGGAATAAATGACTAACATAGGTAGAAGTAACATATTCTCCATTGCTTCTGAATGTTCTGCTCTGCCATATGCATGAAACTCTAAATAACAAGGCAAAGACTTTTTTGATGCACACATTCACGTCAGCTACTTCATTTCAAAATAGACACACTGGCACTTTTTGGCTTCCGTGGCCTACAACTGATATCCTGATTTTTTCCCAAGACAATATCTAATTTAGAATGTAAGTGAACCATTTGGATGTAGAATTCATGTAAAACACAGTTTTCTACTCAGCCCCAATTATGAGCTGAAGCCTAGAGCAATACTGAATCCTTCATCAACACCATGATTCAGAATATTGACATCAAGCACCATGCCAACTGGCTGAAAAATGTGATATGGTTTATCTATTATCTATATTGCACTATTGGCATCAGCTCACATCAGCATTTCTTTAAGTTAAAATTTACAATCATATATTAACTCCAGAAAGACGTATTCAACAGGTGCAATTAATAGCCTATTCTGACTAAAAGTGTTATCATCCTCAACTAATCTAATTTGTGTAAAATGTCAATGATTGTATCTAATTTTATTATATAAGTAACCAACATATGCTTTGAATTTATATTAACAGCTGTCTTCTCATCCAAAAACAAATAAAGAAACTGTATACTGACCAATTTTAGTTACATGTTGTCATTGGATATCGGTATTTTCATAAACAATTTTGTCAGCAGCAGTTTGACTTCACATATTAACAACGAATTAAATAATATCAAACAAGGGCATGTTTGGATACCGCAAAAACTTTTTTAATTTAAAATTTTTCACTCTTCACAACTATCATATTTTTTAATCATTTATTCACATCTTCTTATATAACTATCTTACTTTTCAATCATTTTTTACAATTGACCTACCTATTTTGACTTTATTTACTCCTCATTATTATCCCCATCATATTACATCATTTTCTCCCAATTCAAAAACTTCCAAAACGAAAAAGTTTCGCCTAAAAGTTTTATCGCTTCTCAAACACACTCTAATTAAACAAAACAAATATTAGTCACCAAGATTTTGATAACACACATTGCTTGTAATGGCCATTGTCCACTCATTTAGTAATCAGTAAGCAACAGAAAGGAGGAAATTGATCAGCTAGGCCCAAAATGCAAGCTAGGATAAATCCTACAATGCAATGCGGGTTCAGAAAACGTTGGAGATCAGTAGTATGCAAAAACAAATTTACTAAGCATACCTTGTTCATCTTTAAGTTGTTGAAGTTTGTGGAGTTCACTCTTTTCAGATGTATCAAGATGCCGGACCTGCATAATATGGTAATACGTGGATTCATTGGCAACAAAGTTGAAGCCAAGTACTAATAGGCCTGCTAGTTAGATCAAATAACAAGGGGAAAAAATTAATTACACCTGGTAGTGCAGCGTTAAATGCTCCACAGGAGAACTTACAGCTTCCCTAGATTTAGCACAAAGCCTGACAACCTGCAACACATACAAGCAGAATAAACAACAATAAATGATTGGATATTGACATTGATAGTATTCTATAAAAAAGAAGCTTGACATTTTCCTTATATGACAGCACTTTTCATAATTAAGCATTACCTAAAAAACAAAAAAGAAACATATTAACACAAAAACAACATATTCACACAAAAACAACATATTCAATTGCTAAAACATATGCAGAACTTCCATCACAGATCAACCAGAAAAGCACCAATGACTAACATCCAGGAGAACCTTCCTGCTTCACTAGACTATCAAAATCATACAACTGACATAAGATCATCCCGATGATTATTAGTCAACATCTAGAACGATTCAGAGCCCAAATGAGATAGAGAAGTCTCATCAGGTCAAGGTTCATTTGGCCACGATGTCTAACTGGGAAAGCACAGTTTCACCGCTGCTTTTGGAAAACCTGTTTTTTTTTTGTAAGTGCGGTCAATGGAATCCCACACATCAAATAGCCTACATAGTACTATTAGTGAAAGCAATTTGAAATGGCTTTCCTACCACCACCACTACTCAACTGGAATAGGAATACCCTGCCAAATGAAGCCTAATAAATCTTCCTAATGCAACAGGCGAACATACTTAACGCCAATAAAGCTTACTACAAGAGTAAAATTATGAGTTAGAATCTTGTTAGCTCAGCTTAACGTGTTAATAAGCTTACGTTAGCCCTGGCTAAAAGGTGTTTTTTTATTTTTATTTTTTTTTGTATTTTCATGAAAATGTTTTCCAAGTTATTTAATTCACATAACAAATTCTAAAAATTTTGACTGTGTATATATTTTGATTTTTAAATCAACATTTTAAGCAATGTTATTAAAACCAAACTGATTAACAAAACAGTCAAAGGACGTTCAACCAGTTCAACTGTTTCTTAAAACCAGATTGAACCAGCTTTACCCATTTATGTAAAATATATGGTAGATTGATAGAATAGAAGCATAAAACTTTATATCTAGAAAGAATGCAATAATTACATAAAAAAGAATGCAACAAAAGTGAAACTGAAATCATGATTTTAAATTTTCAGAATTCATAAAAATTAAATATCAAACATGAGCAGTACATTCCCCTAGCAAGTTTTGAAATATAAGAGAAAATTCCAGCATGCACCCCTGCACCAACAAAAGGATATTAGTGAAAGGAGAAATTTCACATGCATGAAAGCCACTTTAGACTTGCAAGCCAGCATAGTCATTATAAGCAAAGTTAATGCAATTTAATGTAACCACTTAGAATGAAGAGAATTATAACAGCTGATCTCACGGAACGATGCATTTCTATAGGGTTTATCTACATGCATTGATAAATCAGTTTGACCAGGGTTTCAAAACTGGTCCAATCGGTGTTTCGACCAGTTCTATTTGGCTTAATAGGTGGAACCAGAAGCTTGTATGAGTTGGACCAGCTAGGGGACCAGTTACTAATTGAGTTCAACCAACCGATCTGTTCCGGTTTTGATAACCGTGATTTTAGGGAGTATTTAAATCATTTTTCACCACTCAAAAATGTTGATTTTTGAAAATAAAAAATACGTACACATCCAAAAAATTGTAAATTTCATTATACGAATTGGATACACTAGCAAAAATATTTCCGTGAAAAAATAAAAAAATTTAAAAATATATATTAGCCCAGGGAAACAAGATCATTACCCTACAACTATAGAGATAGTTTCAGTATACTTCTCCTTCTTGTTTGTTTCCTCATAAATTACTGCCCAAATAAACACCATCATACTAAGTTTCCCATATCAAAGAAGTTTCCTTGAAGATTGGACAGATCAAAGTGTCCTTAACATCTTCTTGCAAAAATCAACTTTGGATTGCACAGATATTCAACTTTTTGCTTTTTCTTTCTCCACCGCCAAAGTTCCACAAACCACAGCTATCACCATGCCACAGATATCATGGTAGCCATATCTACCCATGCTATTCTACATGTTAACACATTTTGCCTCTAACACTGTACTGCTATTTTTAAGTGTGAAATTGTCATTATCAAAAATAAGAAAAAAGTGCAAAATTGTCACGAAGATCTTCTTGCAAATCTCATTTAATACTTTTAATATGTTTTGTATTGGAATCGAAATATTATGCATTGAACATATGGCTTACACTAATGCCTTTATCTTTTATGAATTAATTCAACATTTCAGCTTCAGCTACATCAAACAAGATTACCGATTTTCAGTCATTTATTTCAGCTGTGTCAAATAATTGCCACCTATTAGAAGTCAGCCACTTCTCAGTTAAGTGCCAGCAAAATCAAACAAGCCCATAATAACTATCAACAACACAAATACACAATTATCAAGAACTGCTATTGGTCAATTTCCATAACAATGGAAAATGTGAAAAAGCCATCATCTCGACTTAAATCTCTCAAGGTTAGAGACCAATAAACAAACTTTATCTCATGGACATTGTTCCTTTACTCATAAATGTGCCAAACAGAAGGAAAGAAATGCAAATGCTTATTTCCCAATTATCAAGAGAATAGTGATGATATTGGCATAATAACAAAATAATATCTTCCCAAAAATCATAAATAACTTCAATAATATAAATCCTTTTTCCAAAGGAAACAGGTTACCATTCCCTCACAATAATATTAACACTTAAAAATGCCTCACCTTTAAGCCAGTTGCACTTATCTTCTCAGCAAGTTGATCAACCGCCACATTACTAGGAGCACAGACCAGAACCTGCAAAGTGGAGTCTCAGAGATGATTGGTCCAAAAGCAAGAAAAAATACATAAGCTAAACAAAACTTCGAATCACAAAATAGCATTGTTACCTGCCCTTGGCCTTGTTTTGCCATATGATAAACAATGGCAGCTGAAGTGACAGTCTTCCCAGTTCCAGGAGGACCCTGTATTAGACTAATAGGCTTCTGAAGGACACTCTTCACAGCAAAAACCTACAAGTACAAATAATGTAACCAATGATCCTCCTTGAGCTCCGTTTAAACAAGAAGCACCTCAAATACAGCCTTAACAAATGACAGTGATAAACAAGTTTTAACAGATTCTTTGTCACGGGAAGAGTTGTAACAACCTCCACTGAACTTATATTTTGGAAGCAATAGCATGCACAATACAGTGCAAAAGCACTTGGTAGACAATGTTGGCTCACAGCATATTAATGCCTTGGGGGAGGGATATTTTTCATGTATTTATGTTAGGGATTGCAAAAGAAATTACCAAGGAATTAGTATCCATGCTAACGTAAGGCCCTCTGTTAATTTCTTCTTCTAACCTTCCTTCCCTCCTTTGAAGAACATCAAGAAACCTCAGAAGGATAAGGCAAATAACTAAACACTGTTTCAGTTTATGACTTATGTTGTCTCCACATTTTCTTTGGTGCTAGTGTGTTGGGCATTTTAATTATTACACTTCCACCTATAATTGTTTATTAAAAATATCATAGCATGTAAGTAAATTTTTAATTTGAGGAATGACAAGGACAAAATAAACATGTATTACTTCCATGGTCAATCATGTTGTACATGTAAAAATTCAGTCCTACCAACTGAAAAAAGTTTAGTTCTGTCAAGTACACATTTATCAGTAAACTTTCACCGAAGTGCTAAGTAAATTCCAGCCATATATACAGTTCACGAACAACTCTATGACCAAAAGCCTATATGAAACAAGCATGCATTCAAGAAAACATACTTGAGATGCATTTAATTCTGGTAGTCCTGGGGCACCAAAACGGCGAGGTAATGTATTACGAACCACCTGAAGTTCAACTTCATGGCCTAGCAAATGATGGTATATGTACCTGCATCAGGAAATATGTTTTCGATAAAGGAACATACACTTCCATTGACCAAAAATGACATCAGAGAACTGAATAGTAAGTTGAGGCAAGAAGATATAGGATTCACTTGTTTAAAACTTTCAATGGTAAGTCCTTGAATAAAGGATTTGAATGGTGCTAACAACCACAAGGAATTAAGATGTGTGCAAATGTCATACCCCACAGTGTGCAAGTATGCTTGTAAAGTATCTTTCTCAATTAGAAATTTGTGCATTGATTATCAATCAGTTTGTATATACAATCCTCATGCATTAGGATAAGCATGTTCGCATTGAAATGCAAGGTGACAAAGCTGGAATCAGGAACAAATAAATTTGAGAGGACCTACTCTCAGCAACAAAGTGGGAATAGAAGATGCATATACATACTAGTGTATGCGCACGAGAGACCATGCAAGAGTAATTCATGGGGGACAGAAAATAGTTTGGTGAGGCATCAATGACAATTATAATACCAATGACAGTAAGCTAGCTGTTTCAGGAAGACAGCTCTAAGGGAAAGTGTGGGCAGATACACCCAATGATGATCCAAACCAGCAAGAAAAAATATCTATGATGGCATAGCATGTAAAGAACAAAAAAATAAGTTCAGGGATCATGATGAGATGCCAGTCAAATGATCTAACTTTTCAGAATGAAGTTAGAGACGATGACAAGGAAACAGAGAAACGGCCACACTGTTGAATGGCATGAAAATACAACAAAAAGCAATGCAATATAATATATGCACAAAACATCACAGTAAAAACTGAGAACAAATGATCATTCAGCCATTGGCGAAAAACAATTGCTTCATGCAAACAAATAAGCACCCACCCACTAACACTGGTTTCATCCACAGCAAATGTCTTCATTGCTGCTTGCATTCGATCAAAGCTTGTGCTCTTCCAAACAAAGTCAACGCTAAAACCATGGTTCACATCAACAGGAACTCCCTGCATATGATCGGCAGTCAGCACTGGAGCCGGACTGAACAGAAAAGGTAAAAAAATAAAAGATGCACCACAAGTAGAGGAAGCAAAATAAGCACTACCTGACTGGCACGAAGCTCAAGAGCAACCTCCTCTTGTGCAGTTAGCTTGATCTGAAACCACAAATCAAGATGAATGCCACTGAATATAATTAAAAGCAAGACAAAAACATACTTAACCACTGATACCATCAGGAAAAAAAATTACTTAGATATCACATGCATGAAAATCTGATGAAACATTGATATCTCAAAAACAAAGCATACCACATGGCCCACAGACTGCCAGGCAGGATGAGTTGCGTCCCCTGGATAACGAAGCCTCAGCTCATCTCCTGGAACAAGACGTAACTCATTGTCTTCCTACAGGCAGGAAAAAAAATTGACTTAGGTAACAAGAAAAATTTAAGACAAAGGAAATAATAAGACATTATACATGGATAGTTAGAAAATCTAAGAATGATCAAATTCAATGACCTTTGGAAAGACAAAGTACGCAATTCGTTTCTTGTTAAGACCAATATCCCATCGTATTGTCACATTGTCCTTGCTCTGAGACTCTTTCATCATCTGAAATATGGAAAAGAAACAGCAAAAATATGAATTACACCTTTTAGATCATTGTAGCAATAATATCATTGCAGACACAATAAATGATAACATTTATCAATAATAATGGAGTAAAGAAGAACAGAAAAGACCTTATCATAGTCAGCTTCAAGTTTAATCAGTGGCGCAAATACATTTTGATACTGCAAACAAACAGAATAAAATCATTAAAGGACCTAGAGATCAGGAGAGACCACTAAAAAACTAAACATTAGGAGGAATTACCACTGCAGCTTCCTATAAACTAAAAAACGGACACACTAAAGTTTTGTCCTTTCTTAAAAATTAGGATATTCTAACAAGTGAAATATGAAATAAAGCACCTGATATGCATCTTCATACTTCAATGCCACAGGCTGAGGCTCTTCATCTACTCCAGGCTTCTTAAGATCTTCTAGAGAAGCATCAGGATTGGTCTTCCATAGTTCCTCCACTTTATTTATTTGTTGAGCACTGATTTGGCGTGCTCTCAACTGCTCTTGTTCAGATGGAACCTAGAAACAAGCAATTTCCATAACTCAAAATGATTTTAAAAAAGAAGTCCAGGTAACAGAATTGACTGAAGAAAATAGTGAAACTGTATGAGTAAGGATACCTTGACAAGCCACTGCAAGAAACACCTATCATCAATCAGAGGACACCACTGACTTAGGTCCCAATTCATATCCTTCAGAGCATTCACACTCAAACAAGGTTCTCTGCACAAAAGGACAACGACGCTCTCCGTCTTTGCAGAGATAAAACCAAGAAGGAAAACATTGCGACAGCCACAGTTATAACATTCAAGAATTGTTTCTCCCAATGGGCTGTCTTTATGAAGGCAAACTTCCTTATGTTTGGCCCGAACCTACAAGACACTCAACAGGTCAAATTAATGCACATTAAGAAGACAAAGATAATCAACATTATTAAAAAATAATAACAATAAACAAGATACATGACTTCAAAACTACTGTCATCTCGAAATGATTGACCCAGTAATGACCATCTTCCTAACTTTTTTCTCTGAGCCCCAGATCATTACGGGATCATCAAATGACCTATACAGGCATACTGAAATACCTGCTGCGGCACCAGGAGTCAAACGGACCATTTCAGACCCAAAGCAACCCTCAACATTCCCATTATAATAAGGCCATAAAATAAATCCTTTTTTGATTGCCATGACATCATATCAAATAAAAAGTTTTAAATCGACTACACCAGATGAAATTAGAAGCAGTATCATGAAACACCCAACCATTATTTCAGCAGTATAGACATTAAAAGAGATAATCCTAACACAAGATTCACAATACGTTTCATCAAAAAATAAAGGGGGAACTCTGCTCAATAGTCAGAGGTGCCGCTTTCACAATGAAATGCACCCCCACAAATGAACAAACATATGCATAAAAATGTTTTCCTTCTTGTTTGAAAGGTCCGCAGAAGCTTACTATTGTCTTTTTGATGAAAGGAAACATCTGTCAAATTCGGGAGATCCAAATGCAAGAATTATAAAACAAAAGGCACGAATTTTGGAACATCAATTAGCACTTTCATGATTCCACCTGTCAAAAGAAGAGGGATAAAAAGACAAGGAAAATGCAGCCACAAATATAACCTTCCATTTCACCCATAAGGCATTTATATATACCACCATCTCTATACACCTAGGTCTTCCCATTGATCTCTTATGACCTTCTGCTTACAGCAATTCGCATTTGAGTAGACCACCCAAGCCTAAATTTCTTCTCCAGCAAACGATTGCAATTATCCTTGCACCTATTAAAATGCTTTCATTTCTAATGTTATGGTTATACTTTCCTGTTCCCGCAAAGATTGCTGCCATCCATGCATACATTAAAATGTTTGCATTTCTAACGTTATGCTTCTCCATACAGTCGCTAATCAAAAACAATATGCGAATTTTTTTAAAAAGAAAAAGAAGAGACCAGAGCTGAACCAATAAAAAGTCTGAGAGAGAGAGAGAGATGGATTAGAGTTTTCAACGTACGAGGTGGTTGACAATGTGCGAGCCTGACGTGTTCCCCCGCGAGTTGCAAAACCACTTTCGACAAGATGGCACATTGCACCGTACAACACAGGCCGGATTCTGCACTCCGCAATACCGGCAGGCATGCTCGGTGAGATCCCCCTTCCCGTATTCAAAATTCTCGTCTTCGCCTGTCTCTTCAAAGTTCAAATTGCCCATCCCCGTGGCAAGGGCATCCACCGCAGCCTGATTGCTGCTGCTGCTGCCTCCGCTGCCTCCAGCCCCACGGCCTTTCGACGAGCTTCCCGGAGCAGAGGAGATGGCCCCGGCATCCGCCTGCAGATCGGCCGCGGCAGAGTCGGTGGGGTCAGAAACGGCATCGTGAGACGGAGTCCAGACGGAGGACCTGATTGGCTGCGAGAGCTCTCGGAATTCAGGGTAATCAAAATCGTCTCCCTGCGTGTTGAATTCAAGAAAGGTGTAGGCGTCTCCGCCCGTGTCCGGCTGGGATGCCGTCTCGTAGAGATTGGGAACGACCGTTTGGGAAGCCATGAAATCAAAACCCTAGGATGAGGGTTTTTGTCGACGAGAAAGAAGAAGGAAAATGGTGGATGTTAGGGTTAGGGTTTCGAAATGGGGATTTTGGCAGTTGGGGGAAGGAGGGGAGGGGAGGAGAGGAGAGTCCTATCGCGCACTTCCTGACTAATCGATTTGGCCTGAAGACACGGCTCCAGGTCAATTTATTTACTCGAGCAACTTAACAGGACGGTCCATGAGCAGGATGGTGGGCCCGTCTTTTCGACTATCACTGATGCCTTCCTGTGCTACGTCTACGTGAGGGCTTACGGGCTTACGAAGTAATCCATGCCGTTCAGCGCCCCTTGATCGCGATTTCCATGGGATTTTTTTCCGTACACTTCCATCAACTTTTATAAAGTTTATTTTGCAGTATTTAAATTATTTTTTTACTTCTCCCCATACAACTATCTACTTTTTAATTATTTCTATACAACTATTTGTATTTCTAATTTTTTTTATTTTATTCTCTTTATTCTTTATCATTATGCTCATCATGGAGTATTATTTTCTCTCATTTTTTATCATAAAGCATCATTTTCTCCCATTTACAAAAACTTCTACACCAACAACTTTTCATTAAAGATGTGTTTAGCAACACACAAACCTTTTAATCCAAAATTTTTCAATCTTTGAAGTTACTTTATTTTTAATTTTTAAATTTTTTTATACAATTACTCTACTTGCCAGTCATTTTTACGCACTTATCTATACAATTAATGTATCTATTTTAACTTTTTTCTTTACTCATTGTCATAACTTGCATATATTATATTATTTTTTACTAAAGGTGTGTTTGTTTAGGGTAAAAAAATATCAACTAAAATTTTTCAATCTAAAACTTTTCACTCTTCATAATTACTTTATTTTTTAATAAATTATTTACATTTTTCTATACAAATTACCATACTTTTCAATTATTTCTACATAACTACCTATACAACTAACCTATTTATTTTAACTTTATTCTCTTTACTTCTCATCATTACTCCTATTATATCACATC
>JAXCLR010000001.1:83905548-83924904 GCA_035584095.1 Annona squamosa
ACATCATTTTCTACTGATTTGACAACTTTTACATACAAAACTTTTCATCAAAAGTTTTACAACTTCTCAAACACACCCAAAAGTTTTACCTCCAACCAAACACACCATAATTCAAAAACTTTTACATTAAAAACTTTTCGCACGAAAGTTTTGTTATTACCTAGACATGCTCCAAAAGTTTTAAACTTTCCAAGTACATGCTAAAAATATTTCAGATCAAAACTTTTCAATCTAAAATTTCCCATTATGTAATTATCATGTTTTTAATTATTTCTTCATATATTTAAATATAACTACCATATTTTTCAATTATTTTTACATTATTACTCATATAACTAATATATTTATTTTAACTTTATTCTCCCTACTTATCATCATTATCTCTATCATATTATGCCAATTTTTTTATATTTTAAAAAATTTTACACAAAAAATTTTATTCAAAGTTGTATCATTTATTAAACACACCCTTAAATGAAATGTTTTTGCTTGAAAATTTTCGAATCAAAATAAAATAATGTGATATGGTAAAAGTAATGATAAAAAATAAATAAATAATTTATGCCACCAAGCAATTGCCCTGTTGGTAACCAATGCACCTGAGTCCAACTTTCTCCTCTTTAGTAAAAGGGTTTTATAGTTGTCCTCTTGAGAGTGAGAGTTTTCACAATTTTCCTTAAGAGGTAGGGTTTTTAATAAATTATCCACTAACATGAGGGTACTTATAAAAAAAAATTTTCTTACCGTGTGAAGATCATAAATGCAATAGATTATAATATGAAGTTATTACTAATAAAAAATAGATAAGTTATTTGTATGAGTAATTGTATTAAAATAATTTTAAAATATAATAATTATATAAGAAGATATAAAAATGATTAAAAAATAAAATAATTATGAATATTGAAATGTTTTAGCTTAACTTTTTTTGCTTGTTGTCAAACATTCAAAACAAAAAATCTATGCAAGGGTCAACAAATTTGTTATCATCCGTTTATCTAAAATAGGGGATGCTTGTATAAAATCTTATATTTTTATTTCCATATAGTCTCCTCTATTTTCAACATTTATACTGTCAATAAAAAAAAATCACTGTATTTATTATATTTAATATCACTTATATTATCATGAAACCTTTTTATTTGTCTAATGTTATTGTATATGGGATTCATTTACAAATTATGAAATTAATGTAATAAAATGATTTAATAATAAATATTAATTTTTAAGTAATATTTTTAACATATGAGAAGTTACATGCAACCGTCTTTATATAGCCCAATTAGATAAAAGCGAACCCGAACAATGACACGTAAGTATATAACCCAAGTTAAAATCCGATAAGGCCTGCCAAGTACGTGCTTCTGTGATCTTTTACTCCCGCGGATGTGAATTTCTTTTACATCTCATCCCATTCAACCATAACTGCATTTATAAAAACTTAACCAATCTGATATTTAATTTTATTTTCCAAACCCCAGCTCCGCTGTAAATTAAACCTAATAAAAATCCATTGAATTAATGTTTTAAATTGGTTAATCGACACTTGAATTAAGAGAAAACTGGAAACAAAAAACTAGAGAGAAAAATAAGAAAATTTCTTTTTTGTGATAAAAAAATTTATATTATTTCGTTGTTATCACTAAATGATTAGAAATTTTTATTTATATTGGGTGTGTTTGTTATTAAAGAAAAGTTGTTAAGTTAAAACTTTTTAATCTAAAACTTTTCACTCTCCACAACTATCTTATTTTTTAATCATTTTTTCATATTTTTCTATACAACTACTATACTTTTCAATTATTTCTACACAACTACTAACACAACTAACCTATCTATTTCAACTTTATCCTATTTATTCCTCACCATTACCTCTATCATATTACATCATTTAACAACTTCTAGTCTCTAAAACTTTTTATCAAAAGTTTTATTCATTCCCCAACACACCCATTGTATTAAATATATTTATTCAAATATTTTCATAGTATGTATTAAATATTTTATGGAGCTCAATTTCCTATATATTTTTATTGTAAAAATTTGATGAGAATTTATTCTATATATCATGCTCAAAGTATAATTTAAAATAGTCTCTCCTTATCAAGTTTAGTAACAACAAAATTTAGCGACTATAGAAACAAGTAACGTTCTTGTATATCCCACGTATAGTTTTCCCGTCTCGCTGCATCACTTGTGTATAATTTTCGAGTCCTATTTCATTTCGTTGCATCACCCGTGTATAATTTTCAAGTCCTATTTCTTTGCATCACAATGCATTAAAATTTCAACACACTTTATTCTAAATTTTGTTTTTTAACTTTAAAATTTTTTTTATAAACCACTAGTCTACATAGATTTAACTTATATGTTAAATTTTACCATTTTTAAAAATGCTTATATATTTTTAGTTTTAAACACGAGTATTTTAGTAATTTAAAAATGACTAAAATCTTCTTTCTAAATAAATATATACACGCTTTTAAAAATGGCAAAACTTAATGTGCAAATTAAATACACTTAGATAAACGATTTTATAAAAAAATTTCAAAAAGTTAAAAAAGAATTTTGCACCTGAATGCATTAAAATTTAATGCATCGAGATGCACTAAAACCTTGCAATTTTCACCCTTTTCCATGGGGACAAAAGACCATTGATTTTTAAAAAACATGAAAAACGATTTACACAAAACCAAAAATATTAGATATATTAACTAAATGTATGAGTAGTTACATGAAAATAAAAGTAAAAGACTATAAATGAAAAACAGGCTCAAAACCCCTTCATTGTATATAAAGGTTCACTATATACGTGTGTGTTATATCATTACTTACACTTCTATTGATAAAACGCTACTAACCGACATAAAACATGGTTATTAATATAAAATAATTTTGTAAATTTGTAAAATAAGTTTTCTTGTGCTCTACTTTCATACCTGCATAAAAACTAATTCAGCAATAAATTTTATTTTCCACATTAGAGCAGCGAATCAAGTGTTTTGAGTATAATATCACCCGCTACCTATTGGGCGACCCAAGCAATGTTTTGCAAATCACAATTGCGCAACAACCCGCTCGGCATTATATTTTTTGGAGCCGTAAGATTTAATAATTTATCAAAAATATTTCCCACCAGGCCATGCAACAATGGAAAATAAATAAATAAATACATAAAAGAGCACCGACAAGCAGTTAGCGCGAAGCTTTCGATGAAAACAGAACAGGAAAAAAAAAAAAAGATCTTATGTGTACTGCCCACTGAATCATATATCCAATCGAAAGAAATTTCAAACTTGAAAATGCAGCAGAAGATGCATTTGATGACGGGTGGCCCACTTTCTATAAATATTTACTTAAACCAAATATTCCACAAGTTTTTAGCGGATCGGATGCGCCCCCACCCCCACCAAAAAATAAAAGTGCATGAGCTTCGCATTAAAGACTTCTGTTTCGTTCAATTAATAAAAGGTCCAAAAAGCAGTTATCGATTAGGGTCTGCGTAGGTCTGGTCATGGGATCACGACTTGCTCATTCACTCGTGGAAAAAAGAATATAACAAAAGAGTGGTAATATGAAAGTGTGCAATAACTCTTGATCCAAAAATGCATTTATGGTACAGCAATTTAGGTGATAGGTGGCGCTGAGATATTTAAATCATCACAAGTACAAATAGCGCCCAGATATTCAAATGATCAAAATCCTCCTGGATGATTGCCACCACATCATAACAATAATTTACAAAGAGGAAAAAAATCAATGACATATTACAGGCAGCAACAACTGGCACTGGCGCTTCTGAACTTCTGATCAATACCATTGAGTCCATAGTCAACAAATAAAGCACACGTTCTTGCTCCGTGCCTGATCATTATCCTCCCTACCTCTCACAAAGGCCCTGATAGCAAGATGCTCAGAAGCGTATGTCATGAAAGAAGCCAAAACCAGCCCGCCTGCAACCATCAGGCCTAACCTGTAGAAATGAAAAGTAATCCAAGTAAAAAAAATTTGGTACTTAATTCTTCTCGTATTAAAACAAGGGATGGGCTTTTTTTGCATATGCAAAAGGCTTGCACAGTGAGGAATATTCAATTCCTTGCTTTTTATTTTAAAAATACATATTTTTACAATTCTAAAACATTTATTATCTAATCAAAGTGACTTCTGGCATCATGAACTAATAGTTGACTACAAATGGATGAAAATAATAACTGGCTTGAGTTTGACCTAAAAAAATTCTCAAATAAAAGAAAAAAAGAAAAGAAAAAGAATTGCATATAACTTTATGATGCAACTTGGTTGCATATGAGCAAAAGCCCGAAACAAATAACAGAGATGCATACGACTGTTATATGACATCAGGTACAAAATAATATGCCAATTTTCTTGACTGGGCACGTTTGGATACAAACTCTGGCAATCTAAAGTTTCCAAGATCCCTAGTCCAAGAAAATCTGCTTGACTAATGGAAAAAATTGATGATTTGCCTTTGGAGGTTATGAACCACTGAATGCCTACGGAATTTGGAGGATTTGCTCTCCTTTTTGTTGGTTTGTGTTGTTGGATCAGCTAAGAAATGCCAATAATCATTAAAATCAAGAATTTTCATAAAAAAAATATATATATATATATATATACCTCACAAACAGAGAAGTGATCCCCAACATGCATGGCAAAGAGGGAACAGCAATAGCAAGAAATGCCATGCCCATCCAATAAAACCCAGAGACAGCATCGCAACTAGATACCTGGCGTTGATGACCTGAATCAGGGGGAGAA
This sequence comes from Annona squamosa, assembly GCA_035584095.1. Classification (NCBI taxonomy): domain Eukaryota; kingdom Viridiplantae; phylum Streptophyta; class Magnoliopsida; order Magnoliales; family Annonaceae; genus Annona; species Annona squamosa. Next base: position 83,910,328 of record JAXCLR010000001.1, read on the forward strand.
AAAGAAAAAGGAAAAAAAATGAGAGAGAAGAAGAGGTAACACACACTGACCAAGATAAATTCATACATGCTCAATCGAGCAAATGCAACTCAAGATACCTTTGCCAGAATTGTATTCTGAAGATTCTGGATACTCTGAGTAAGTGGGAAATGATCCTGTTTGAATTGCCGTAGTCTTTCCCCATTCGTAGACCAAATATAGGTATTTTCCAAATATTATCAAAAAGCTAGCATATGTCCACTCATACATTAAAATCAATCCTGTCCATGGCGTCACTTGCCGAGGTACAACTGTGAATGAAAATCCAATGGATGCGAAGGCAACAATAAAGCAGCAAAATACTGAAATCACACCTAAATAAGCAGGCAGCTTCAATTGTCCGCCATTTGGGAACTGCTTGCACAGAAAAGAATAAAATTTTATGCGTAGGAAAAGATGGTTTCCCATTTAACAAGATAAATTAAAAATATCAGGAACCAGATATCCCGTTGAGATGTGCATAATGAATAGGCGATCAGAGAGGGACATAAAATTTGCTTTCAAATTTGACCAAAAACGTATATTCTTGTGAACACGGTACAAGTATCCGATGGTCCACCTTCTGTTCTTACATGAAGATGAGTAAAATTACTTGGGAACATAAGTACATATACTTGAAACAACCAGTTAAACCATGTGAAACGTTCAAAAGTAACAGGCAAAGAGAGCTCTGTTAGCTGTATAACATAACGTGGCACAGTTACATATGTGAACGAAAGCAACTATGACGGGATATTTGTCCATCATTTGCAACTAGGCCATCACCATGACGTAAGAAAATCACAGACTGGAAAGATCTGCAATCCAGTGTAAAGTGAAAAGGGTAGAAGTTACAAGGAATGAAACATGATGAAGGACCCGAAAATGGCTGAAATGAATTTAACCTTTGACAGTATGGAGTGTTAGATTAGAATAACTTCAACAATGTTTTACTGTACCAAAAAATATAGCACAAAAAGTCATCTGCAGGTGATGTTCGTGTTTTACAGTAACAAAAAAATGCAGCAGAAAAAGTCATCTGGAGGCGATATGTTCAGGAAGCAAGGGGTCAAATATGCCAAGTGATATTTTACTCTTGGGACCTAACTGAACCAGAAATCTCAACCAATACCACACAGGCACAAACCAGTAAAATGGTTATTTCTGCCTACAAAAAACTTCAAAGGGAGCTTTGAATTTCAGTAACAAAGACCAAGCAGAGATTGAAGGATCCGATTACAAGACTTTGGCAGAGGCAGAGGCAACATAAAGTTCGAATAGTCAGTAGGCATGCAAGATTTGCATGGTGAAATTTTCAGCACTTCTTCAAATGGAGAAAATTTCATAGCAACACGTGCTTCAGCCATAGACAAAGACTAGGAAAATTTTAATTATTTAAAACTCTTTGGGGAGACTGATGGGGATTTGGAAGTGTCATATTTCAAAAATACTCATCATAGCCACAAGTGCAGACCAGTCCATTTTTAACCGTTTCTATTTGAATAACCATATCCTAGTCTAAAGCTATAGAAAATACTGAATAGAAGATAATAAAGATTTGTTGCTTTCCTTAGGAGATATTAGTGCCTTTTTTTGGCCTTTGCTTCTCTTAGAAGTTAGCTAAGAATAATGCTCAACTATTTTTAGTTCTCCAGCAAGTCAGTTAAATTTATTTGCTTCCTTCATTATCAATACAACTTTTGAGTGCATTAGGAGGCAACAATGTTTGGTTATAAACAAAGTTTCTTTACTTTCTTTACTTCTATCTCTTCTTCTTTGTCTTTCTTCTACCTTTTTACCTACCCCGTTGAGTCTTTCTCTAGCTTTGTTTCTTTCTCATAATTCATCTGTGGTGTCTTTCTTTTCTTCCCTCTATTAAGAGGATCCTCTTTCTTCCAAAATCTTCCTTCTGTATTGATTCAAGGCTACTTGTTCTACATCAACTTGGTATTAGAACTAGGTTTTTTTCAAAAAGTTGCATGCAGAGTGAATGGTTCTTTTCAAATTCTTCAAAAGATTAGACCAAATTTATACATTCTTGATTTCCTTTTAGATATGAGAAATAGTTCAACATTTAACGTGGAAGATTTAATGCCTATAGAGGCACCTTCTGGCCTCTTTAATTGCCTAAAGGTGTGCCAAGTCAACAAACTTTATTGTCTAATTTTGTGTTTGTTCTATCACAAGCTCAATTTGCACCTCCAAATTATGCTGAAAAAATCCTCAAAAAATGAGATTATTACTTCTCCTTCAAGCGTTTATCATTGATATAACTGGATACATATGCTACTTAGATATCTACACAAGAGTAATAAAATTTGGATCCAGATTTGTTAGAGCACTATCATCAAGATAACTACTTTGGTGGTGAATTCTTTCAAGCTAAAGAGATTGATGAGGATCTAGAAGTGTCATATTTCAAAATACTTATTCTAAGCAAAAGTAAGAGTTGTGATAAGTTTCATTTGACAGAAGTTTTCAGTTTTTAAACGTTTCTAGTTGAATGACTGCATCTCAGTCTATATCCCTAGAAGAAACTAACTAAAAGATACTGAAGATTTTCTGCCTAAGTACTTTCCTTGGCTATTGTTTTTTTCCTAGGGTTTGCTTCTTTTAGAAGTTAGCTAAGAACAGCGTTTGACTATTTGTAGTTTAAATTTCCAATAAGGTGGGTAAACGTATTTGCTTTCTTTTGTATATAACTAGAAATTTTGTGAGCCCCAAAAGGCATGAAAGTTTTGTTATAAACAAAGCTTCTTTGCTTTCTCTACTTTTCATCTCTTCTTCCCTACTTCTATCCTTGTCTCTGCCCCTTTGAATCTCTCTTGCCTTGTTTCTTTTTCTAATTCATTTGTGGTTTCTCTTTTCTCTCCTCTTCCAAAGTTTTCCTCTTTTTATTGATTTGGGGCTACTTGTCTTACATCGGAGTCTTTGTGCAAAGTGTCTTAGAGATAGGGAACTGAGCACCAGTCTCCATTTATTTCACTCAGATGAATAGAAAAGCAAAAGGTGAAATGAAACTGATGAATTACCCAAATCACAAGCAGCACTGCAAGATTTTTCTATTCTCGACTATCTAGAAATTTTCGAGGCTGTCTTCATCCACATTTTTTTTCTAGTTTTTCGGTCTAATGCTTTTCTTTATGCTGGAACTTTTTATCAGTTTCTGTTTGGTTATACTTGGCCTTGGTCAAAAATTTATTTCCCTTTGGCTGCCTTCTATTCAGAACAAAGGCAAGGCTCTTGAAAGAAGAGTAAAACTGACAAAAAATCATTCATGAAAAGAAAGCAGAATGAAGATGACCTGTTGATTTGAATTGGCAATAGATGACGATGCAACACTAACAGCAGAATAAGTAGCAAGACCACCAACAGCTTTGAACTTGTTGAAGAGATGCCTTGCCTGATGAAAGATGGAGCTTCTACCAAAAGCACCGAACAAATCCCTGAGCTGCAATAATGATGTCAATACACATCATGTCCACTCATTTGAAACCTAAAATGCGTCTTAGGGCCTGTTTGGCTAAACATCAGTGAACAAGTTCTCCTTCTACAGCGCAGCTTGTTAGCAGAATGCACCCTTGGATAGCTATCCGCAACAGGAATAAATCAACATTTCCCTATGTAGGAAAGCACTTCGGTGTTTAGGACAAACAACATGATACATACTCAGAAGTGTCCACCTCTTAAAATGCATGGCCAGACAGGCCCTTAGAGATTGATGAACCTGTTTTTCAAGAGTCGGTATAAAAGATGCTAACCTGCAAACAGGATCGGTAATAACAAAGAAACAGGACAAAAATTGGAAGGATAAAAAGAAACTTGACGAGAAGTTGTTCTGTGGGGTTCCTGCCACCCACAGTTCCTGGAAGTGATTCCTGGAGATTTTCCCGAGCATTCTGCAGCATCAAGCATGCACATGCATCAGAAAATTCAAGCATTTTTATAACCTGTTTAAATTCAACTCATAAACACTGATTGTGGCGCATTCTGCAACCAATCAAAACGGCAAAAAGGACAACTACCAAAATAAAGTAAATTGAAGAGAGATTTATTAATATGAAAACCTGCCAGATGTCAACAGGCTTTAGAAGCCAGGCAGTCCACCAGTCCCATGGCTTAAGAGGACCCAGAGTATAGTGAATAACCTTCAGTTCTTTCTCATCCACCATCCACTGCAGACACAGAATATAAATATCAATAAGATAAATCAGATGACAATTTAATTGTTGATGGTTTATAGCAGTGGGAGTCATCTGAGTCATTGTGATTCCATTTAGTGATCATGATTACTATTGAACTAAGGAAGCGTTTGTTAACACCTAAAACTTTTCATACTAAAACTTTTCACTTTGTACAACTATCCTATTTTTTAATTATTTTTTCACTTTTTCCCATACAACTACCCTTCTTTCCAATCATTTCTACACAACTACCTATGCATATAACCTATCAATTTGAACTTTATTCTCTTTATTCCTTATCATCACCCCTATTATATTACATCATTTTCTCACATTTCAAAAACTATTACACCAAAAACTTTTCATCAAAAGTTTTATCACATACCAAACACACCCTAAATACTAAACATTGAGGCTTTTACAAAAGACATCTAAATTTGAATAGATCAAGCACACCACTAGCAAGTAATGCACTCTAGACTCCATAAAATGAGTCATCACTAACAAAAGAGCACCATAAACATCAAGACATATAAGACAAAAAGGGACATTTTCGCTGACTGCAAAATTTTGACCATGTATGGGCTTTCCAATTTTTTGGCCTGAAATTCTGAATGGAAGCCATTGCCTTAGTTTGATTCAAACCTTGAACCTCATGCATGCACAGAATGGTCCATACCACCTGGCCATCCAGGTGGTAACAACTTCAAATTTTTGATCGCATAACAATGCACAAGATTAAAAAACTTTTAAAAAAAATACTCCCATTCCATAACTCCAGTAGTTTGTAAAAATAAGTAGATTGATGTATATTTGGCAAGAAACATATACAAGTAAACAGGTTCATTGTAATTTTGGATGGCCCAAGCATAAACCAAGTGTGCTATGATTGCCATCATTAGGCACTGGACCAGTAGTCTTGACTAAGGTAAAGGAACACAAGGATGTTTCTCTTGATACCATGGCACGCAAAACAAAGCACAACGTTGGATAAAGCTGGCAACTGACTTGAGACATTTGCTACATCAATTACCATGAAAACAAACAACATAATAATTTACACACACTAAAGTTAAACGGCATTGACTGTGAGATGGAGACAAGAATTAGCTATCGAATTTTTTGGAAGTAACAAGATACATCAAAGCTCAGATGTATTAAATAACAAAAATTCTCGAGAGTTGGCTACAGTTTTATCCAGATGAAATGCAACTCAAAACTGTCAAATAGCTCCCAGTGGCATCAAAATTAGTCAAGCATTTTCAAAAGGACATCCACATGTAAAGAAGCCAATCTAAGAGCATGAGATTTGCTCTGTCAGGTACTCAGATGGAACAAAGAAAATAGGCTATAAATTGTAGCTTATAGGGATTCCAGAATGATAGCAAGAGAAATGAAATGGGTAAAGCAACATAAAAGATGAAATTATGGATGTCAACAAATTGATGGGAAAAAAAATACTTGCAACTAGTTGAAGAGGAGGGAGTAATTTCCTTATTAGTGGATGAGCGCCATAGGTAAAGTTTAGAAGACAGGATCAGTAAAGAATTGGTGATGATATGAACAGAGCATAAGGGATGCCACATACAGAAAAGACATTTAGACATAAAAGACTTAAATAAGCATGCAAGAAAAGATGAAAGGGATAAGAGAGGGATCATGGACGTGTGGTTTTTGGCTAGGAAAAAAAAAATAAGATGGCATATAATCCAGCATTGGCAAACATTTTAAAAAGATAAATGAATATTGAATAATTTTTCTAAGTGGATTATTAGTCAATTGATTTCTTTCTAACTAGAAAGGTGGATTTATAATTATCTGGACGACTTTAAATTACAGCCAACTCAGCAACATTGGCTAGCAGGCATGTATATTTATACCAAAAAACAAGAGAAATAAGGGAAATGATAAGCTAAAATTTGTAACTTCAAAAAATGAAAGGTGATTTCCAAATTTATCCAAGAAAGAGGGTATTGAAAATAAGTCGATTGTCTTCAGAATGAGACGAACAATCCTTGAGATAGGTCAGAAGAGATGTTCTCTGAAACTCCAAATGGAAGAGCAGTTTACAAGGCCGTGGAATGAGATAACCAAAAAGCCATCAGAAAGAATGACCGGATCAGAGAATCGTAAAGAGCTAGAAATAAGGGAGGTCATTTTCAGAAATGTAATAACTCTAAAGAATGCTAAGAAAGTAGTATAAAAGGCGACCAAAGACTACTTAACCATGTAAATTTCTTAAAGGATGAGAGGAGATCAGATAAGCAATGGATTCAATTGGACATGAATTTGGGGACTGTAGCTTCTACAGTTAGAGGTCAAACAGCTTATTTTCTTATATTCTGCATTCAACAGTGTATGCGTGTGATACTGTGATTATTCTGTATCCGACAATGTCCAAGAGAGAGAGGTAAGTTTTATGGAGCAGACAGACAACGTACTAAAGTATCTCTTGTCAAATGTTCGACCCACATGAGTATTTGACTATCATTTTCTGTAAAGATTAATGTAAATGTGCCTTTTACACTTATAAGTTTAATTAAATTACAAATAATCCAATATAAAAAGTGCAAATTGTCTCTACATACTAATAAAATTGGCTTTGAAAAATCATGATACTAATTCTCTTCATGAAGAATTTTTGCTAGAAAAAAGTATTGTCATAACAGAATCAAGCACAGATATTTTGTGCCAACATTTTCTTTTACGCTATAAGGCTGATAACTTTGATGTTAATAACAGATCAACGAAAGAGGAAAGAGCCACTTTCTAGATGAAAACTTCAGCTAAACAAATGTCCTCCAACAATAAAGATTCAACAATCATATCTATAAAATAAACTGTTTTGCAGAACTTCCATACAGATGTGCAAATGGCTAAAGGATGACCAACATGAAATCCCATGTATGGATTTCAGTGTGAAATTAATGCCAATTGTTTATAGGCACACCTTACAGCATGATTTGGAAAAAAAAAATATCGCATAATGAAATTGCAAATTACAGTTGGTTTTATTACTAACTGAATTTGCTTGTTACAATTAGTTCCATTGATATTTGAATCAAATGCATAATACTATAGAAGTACACTAAAATCGAAATAAGCCCATGGATTCAATGGGGTGACCCAATCTGTAAATTGATTGAATTGGCCACTAATATAGATCATTATAGCACTACATAATAGATGCTAGGTTATGCATACAAAAGGGATAACAATGTTTTGTTGTCAAAGGGAACTTCAAGCCTTCACCTACAGAATTTTTATCGTGTCAAAAAGTAAATTTATCTTAAGTACATTACTCACCTTATTGGCTAACATATAGAGACCAACATCTGCATTATAGAGAGTTGAAAGCCTCTCCATTTTAGGCACTGGTCTAGAATTTAACTTCTCTGATGATAGACTAGGATCAAAGACTTGTGCATTTGCAAACCCAACATAATATGAATTTAGAAAGCCCTGATCACCTGTCGGAAATAAATTTACAATAACAATGAGCATTAAACCACATCAAATGATCAAAAGTAGGGGTGCATCTGAGGTAAGGTACCTGTGGGTAGACCCGTTGGGTACCCTAAAATGGATAGAGTGGGTTCCAATTTTTATACCCCCAGGGTAGGATAGGTTCCAAGTAAAAAAATATCTATCTCAATTAAGGTACAGTAGGTTCTAAAGTGCAGGTACCCAAAAATGACCTGAATTACTAATATATGTTCAATATATATTTTATGAAAATATCTTTTAGATTGAAAGATAAAAATCTATTCTTTAAATATATAGAAACTTGTCTAATTTCTCCACTATTTAGTAGACTTAATAAATATATTTCAAAATTTATATTATTAGCATCTTAATTATAGATTTTTAGGTAAGATATATAATAAAAATATAATTTTAAAATATAATATAAAAACTATTTTAACAGACCAATTTATAATCAAAACCGACAAGACCTTAAAAGTAATGTGGGATAAGCTTAGAACTGATACAACTTAAAATAAGGTATGGTAAGGGTAGGGTCAACCCTAAACTGGACCTACCCAACACAAGTTGCACCGCAAACAAAAGATATGACTGAGATGAAAAGGTATAAGAATGAAATGCATAGAACCTCCTGTGTAAGAGTGCAAGGTTTTAACTTTGCTCATCATATCTTTGAAAACTACTTCAGATGGCTCAACAACCATGACGCCAGAGTTCAGCCTTTCAGAATGCTTCAAATTTGCACAAAATTTTCCACATTTAAAGAGTTCGTCAATGTTTTTAAGCACAATAGTATCTGCATCAAGATAAACAACTGCAAAAAACAAAATACTCAGTACATGCCAAGACAATCGACAGGCATTTTTTATTAAAAAAAATCAGAGAAGTTATTAAATACAGTATGCTATCACAGTAGATAATTATTATATCTTCAGAAAGCAGACGAATCCACATTTTCTTCCAAAGTGTATAGACTTTAATGCAAAAAATTTAGATAGCCCATCATTCATGAGCTCATAAGTGAAGCTGATGATGATGAATGTTGCTGAAATGAGGAACCGAAAAAAAGGAAGTACTGAAGAGAGCACTGGCAAGGTCCAGGATTAGTTTTAAACACTTAGTCTGACTCTCCAACAAACTAGGTTTTCATTATCGAACTTGCTTTGGTCACTTCAATGGCCTCTCCAGTCCCGAAAGATCAAATGTTATCAAAATTGCAACCCCTTAAGCACAGTGGACCTTCCAGCCACAAATTCCAACAATGTGCTCTTAGAAATTAATACTTTGCCCTTACTGAAGCTTTAGTTCTTAGAATCAACATATTACGAGCTAGAAATCATTCATTTTTTTCTAGAGTTGTAGTTATATTCAATGTTTCATGACAATGATGAGTGTTGATGAAGGTCGTATCCATCAAAATTACAATCATTCATTACCTTTTCTAGAGCCGTAGCCTGTGGTTAATGTTCAGTGTTTCATTCTGATGCTCAATGTTAATGAAGGTCATATCCATCGAAGTTACACAAACTAAAGGAGCAAAATATACAGATTTATATACAAATCAAGGAAAGAAAATGAATAAAGAGAAATTACGTACCTTTCTTGTAGTCTGTCATGTTGAATATTTTTAGTTTGGTGTAGACTCCCCAAAACCTCTTTGGGCGTATGGAATTTGGGTTAGCCAATAGACTTATAACTTCCACAATCCAACCATCAGCCTATAATACATTCCCCACAGTTACAAATAAACATTTATCAAGAATAGGCATCCGATTATAAACTAACAACGAAAAATAAATGCTTATCCATAAACAACAAACTACAGGTAACTTTGGGCCATCGGAAGATGACAAATTAGTGTTCACTTTATAGCCCAGAATGAGCTTCCAAACACGTTCAAGCAAATCCAATACCAAATGTAAACAATGAGTTAATTTTTATTTAGTAGACGAATAGCTCTATAGCCCATAAAAAATAAAGTTATGTTTGGGACCTAATTCAGTGCAATTCAAAATCAAATCCCTAATGTGATATCTAGTCAGTGATTGAGTTCTTGGATTTACATTTTTGCCCACAAACCTCTAAAAAGGCTCCTTTCATAGAATTGTTTCCCGTTCAGAAATTCAATTCTTTGTAAAGGCTCCATTTAGAGAAATCGTATTCTATGCTGGAATGCAATTACAAAATATCTTATGCTCACAATGTTCTTGGAATCCGCTTGACAGTTGACATAGAATATGAGATATGTAAATTCAGCAAAGTACAGATACCAATCCCCGACCCATTTACAAGCTGAATGCACATTTGATTAAGACCAAGATCCGAAAAACATGTAAACATGTAGCGAGTCTCATTATAACCAAGCACCTCTTTAATACCACATTCCCCATGTTTGTTTTTTAGCGAATATTGTTTCGATGATTGTTTCAATGCAATAACTAGTAGGAAATCTAACAGATACAAACACTAAGATACGACCTAGCTGAGAAATCCAGTTACCTGAAGAACCTTCTTTGCGTAGTCGGAAACTCCATCTGATACAAGAACCACCATGTCCTTGGTGGAGCCTGTGTCGCGGATCGACTTCCCGAGAACACGAACACCGAGGAGAAACTCATCCCCATAGAGAAGAGTAACATAAGCTTCGTCTTTCGACAAAGACCCGGCGACCCCTCGATTTCCAACTCCAAAGAAAACAGTCAACAATATCGCGACGCAGCCGAGCGTCGACGCAGCCGATCTCATCCTTATTCGAATCCGAGGTAGAAATCTTCAGAATTACAAACGATGAAATTCAGAGAAATCTCTTTTTCTTTGTTTTCTGTTTTTTTTTTCAGGGGCGAAACATGAGAACCAAAAAGGATCAATAGGAACAATTGCTACAGCTGAATAGGAAGTCTAGAATTGAAACCCTAGAAACACAGAGAAAATTTTTTGAGACTTTTCATCTTCCGCGTTTCGTGACAGAGAAACGGAGGAAGGAAGATTCGATGCATGGCCCTCTTCATATGCTCCGCCGTTCAACCGCGGCGCGCTGTTTTCTTCTGACCGGGAGTGTGCTATCTTCCGCCGGCAGTGCGCAACGCCTTTCCCGGTTTCCATTCTAGAAATTCAAAGAGTTTTTGCAGCATCGACCACTTAAATTTGCGAAATAGCGTCTTCAGCCACAATTTTGAATATTTGCAAAACTAATCATCTCAGTTTAAGAAATTTTACACATAAACCCTTCGCCTTCCCTATTAATAATTATCTTCTAAATTTCGTGCAAAATCTTTGACGTCCATCCGTCTATCGCTTATGCCTGCCTTGGGCTTGTATCATGGGCTAACCTGGACCGGTTCTTTCTTTTACATTCGTAGACGGGCTCTGAACACTGTCTTTCATTTGTTCGGCCCAGATTGTCCCCTACAACCCTTAGGGGACGTTAGGAATATAAAAGTTGTTTGAAATGTGGTATTTGATGAGAGTAGAAAATGAAATATTTTAAAAATTATGTGATTTATATGAAATGATAGGGGTAAAATTGGAATAAATAAGTTTGTTGGAAGGTAGTTGATAGGAAAAATGATTAGAATATAAGGGTAAAAATGAAAAAATACGATGATCGATTAATTAATAATGTGCTTTGAAATCCGTGCCTCCACCATTTTCCTCCAACATTTCCCATCCCTTATTCCCAAACGTTCCCTTATTGTAATACCAGCCATGCGTTCAACCCAAAATATATTTTTTTCACGGATAATTAAATTTATATGTATTAAATTTATAAATCAAAATTTACTATTTTTTGGATATTTTAAGTATTTGCGTTGGATTTTTAAACGCAATGATATTTCCGTAATTATCTGAGAACATAAATGTCACTATGTTTGAAAATCCAAAACAAATACTTATAAATATTCAAAAATGGTAAAACTTGGTTTATAGATTTAATATATCTAAATTTACTTATCTATAAAAAAAATATGTTTTTAGGTCAGACACATGGGCATGGTTGCCCCAGTGAGTCCAACCGCAAAAGATAACGGCCCTATAAGCAATTGTCGTGATTTAGATATTGAAAATACAAATTTTAAATGGATATTTAATATTAAATTATTTTATGAAATTATTTTATATATTTGTAGATGGAGCCTAAGACAATGATACTAGATGAGTGAATGGATTTCTAAGACATTATAAACAACGTTAAATATAATATGTGAGTGAATTTTTTCATCCAACATCAAAATATTAAAAAGTAAGAGATTACACTAAATAATGATTTTATACAAGCATTCCCATATTTCAATAAAAAGAGTTGCGAGCCCGTGTTGCAAATTCTAAATTATAAAACTTAGCTAATCTATAATCAAGCAACAGTGTAAAGAGTCTGTGATTTGTTAGTCTAGCTAACAATTTGATTTTTTTAGCCCAGCTTGAAAATCTTCTTTTTTTTGCTTTCCATATAAACTTGTTAATATAAGTCTATTTAATATACAAGCTAAGTTTTAAAACTTGATTTGTATATTAAATACTCTCAAATTTACAAATTTATGAAAAATAAAAAAATTAGACGAGCTAACACGTCATATCATGAATATAAACTTTGATTTAAAATTTTTTTATGAAAAACCTCCCGTGATGTTGCCGATATAGGTTGTAGGGTTAGAATTTTCTTTCCAAGCCCAATTTACAAATTCACTAAATTCATTAGGTTAACGAATTTAAAATTTTGGTGATTAAAGTTGTTTCAATTATATCACTTATATTGGATGATTAAGCACCAAAATGAGTTATACTTTAGGAAACAAATAAGGAGGTTACTGCTTTTGCACAATATTTGAATCTATTCTATAAATCCACTAAATTCACTAGGTTAACAATTTATAAATATAATGCAAGTAAAATTGTTTTGATTATATCACCTATACTGGATGATTGAGTACCAAATAGAGTTATACCATACAAAACAAATAAGTAGGTCACTGCTTTTGTGCAACATTTGAACCTATTATATATATGCAACATTTGAATTTTTTTCACTTAGGGTATATTTGTTTATATTCAAAAATTTTTAAACAAAAACTTTTCATTCTCTATAATTATCACATTTTTAAATTAATTTTTACACATTCTTATATAAACACCATATTTTTAATTATTTTCACACAACTACTAGAACTAACTACCTATTTTAGCTATATTATTTTTAATATTCATCATTATCTATATTATACTACATTTTTTTTTCAAAAACTTCTATTCTAAAACATTTCATCAAAATTTTTATCACTTTCTAAACACATTCAATATATTATTTATCATTTTTGTTTATTCGAGTTAAGTATATATGAAGTATCTCATGTAGAATATGGAGACATATTGCTCCACTTACAAAACATTGAGACACAACTCCGCTTGCAGAGGACTAAGATTAAAACCCAAACTTGTCCCAAGTAGGGCATTGTCCCATGCTAGTTATGTCGAATGCTCGTTTGCAATATAGTATTTATCCTTAGGTTATTTTTTTCTTATTTATACATCAATTGAAAAGGGTAATATTAAAAAATTCAACACATTTATTTTTATAATAGACAAAAATTTGGAAATTCACATGTGCCTCTAATTTCGTACCACTTTTTTTTGGGTGAAAACGACTAATTCATTTAGTCAAAAAAAAAAGAGTCAAGATGCAGACTAATGACAATTTCGTACAACTTTGCAACAACAAGGAATTGATTATATGCTCCCTGAAGCATTGAGCTCTCAATGCTCTTGGGTGCGTGCACCCATTTTAAATTTTTTTTTTAAATTATTTACAAGATTGTTAATCTAGGTGTATTTAATATACATAAAAAAATTTATCATTTTTTGAGTATTTTGGATATTTATTTTTTATTTTTGAAAATCAGTTCCATTTTTGGTAATTTAAAATTACTAAAATATTATCGATTTTCAAAAATAAAAAATAAATATCTAAAATACTCTAAAAATGATAAAAATTTATATATATGTTAAATACACTTAGATTAACAGTTTTATAAAAAATTCAAAAAAATAAAAAAAACGAGTGTATGCACTTGGGAGCGTTGAGAGCTCAATGCTTCTAGGAGCATACAACCACGTCCTGCAACAACATCCATATTATACATTAAATATAACCTATGCTGGGCTTTAAATAATTTTCTAAGCCGATACAAGCATATCTCAATGTCCATTTTTCCGCTAAGCAATAATTGAAAAAAAATGTACTTATGAAGATTTGTGTCCTAATATAAGAGATTAAAAAAAACAATTTCCAACATTTGAAGTATTTTACTGGACTCGAGTCTAGCTGAAATGTTTTAGACATGACTACTGTTAGAAAAAATATATAAATTTAAAAACTTGTTCGTTGAAGGAATGATTTTATACCCATCTTGGGATGCACTCGTCAATAAAAAATGTCAAGCTAAAATTTTTCAATTTAAAGAGGTAACTATTTATAACTATTTTATTTTTTAAATTATTTTCATATCTTTCTATACAACTATACTTTTTAAAATTATTTATTCACAATTGTTTATATAACTATTCTATCTATTTAACTGAGGGTGCAACTCGGGCTCATGAAACTCGGGTTCACCTCAACCCTAATCTTATTTGTAAAACTTTAACCCTAACTCTAACCTTAACCCTTTTTGTAAACCTCAACTCTAATCCTATTTTGGAAATTCAGGCTTAGGTTGAATTCGGATTGACATTCTCCTATTAATATGTCTTTGTTGCTCATCCTATATAAAGGTGTTCCGGCCTCATGAGAAACAAATAAAATTCATACATCCTGTTTTTGGTTGAATGTAAAATTGTTTTCCCTGCGGCTTTGAGAATAAATGCTTAATTAATTTTCCAGCAAAATTTTAAAGCA
>JAXCLR010000001.1:83925004-83942270 GCA_035584095.1 Annona squamosa
CCCATACAACTAACCTATTTATTTTAACTTTATTCTCTTTACTCCTTATCATTACTCCTATTATATCACATCATTTTTTATTGATTTGACAACTTCTACTTTAAAAATTTCTCACCAAAAGTTTTAACTCCAACCAAACACACCCATAGTTTTTATCATAAACCTATTGTATAAAAAATTTTAAAAATAATTTATTTTACGAAAACAAAAAAAATCAAATACACTTAATAGTAGAAAGAAGGAAACCTGTTTAGAGCCTTCTCTTTGCATCAAGTAGAATAATAGTTGTATCTTTTTTATAATATACAAAAATAATTAGAAATTATCTGTATGAATTTCAATAGTTCTACTCATTTTAGAGCAATAACAAACTAATTCAAAAATCAAAATATTAAACAATGTGTAACAAGTTATCAATAACTAACATAAACACAAACAAATGAAATAATTTTTTGAAATTGCAAAAATATTTGAAATACAATCATTCAAGCTATATGAATACCTGTTCAAAAAAATACAAAACAAACACATCTTTTTTGACACTAAAACGCATGTTTGATGTTCCTAAATTACCATTTACACAGTTTGAAATTTGAATGATTCTGTATGTTGAGTAAAAATAGATATTTCTGAATATTAGTCTATTTTGTTTTTATTTACATTATTTCTAACAATTAGTTTTTAGATAAGTAATATTGTTTTCGCTTGTTTATTTCTAAAAATTCATTCTACCTATATATAACTACATTACATGAAATTTTCCCCCTCTTTTGCTCTCATTTTCAAATAGGGTTTCATTGCACCAATTTCCCATAATTAATCATGGCACCATTAATTTGTATATTAAATAATAAGCAAGGATTTTTTCTAAAAAAATATCAAGAACGAAACTGTAACCGGCGTGCGATCCTGCTGTTGCCCATTGGCATGTTTGGACTAGAAGCAGTCAAGCAGATGGGTGGCGCAGGGACCCAAGGGCACTGCCGGCGCAGGGACGCAAGGGAGTTGCCGATGCTGATGTAGGACGCTAGCTGCTGGCGTTGATGCGGGATGCTACCGGGGCTATTTGGACGCTGGTTGTTGGTGCAGGCGCATGGACGCTGCTGGGGCTGATGCAAGAAACTGGCTGTTAGGGATGATGCAGGAAGCTGGTTGTCTTGCGCTAATGTAGGGATGCTGCCGGGGCAAGAAGCCACGAGTTGAAGGACGCAGTGCCGCCACCAAAGAAGAAAGCCAAGGGTTACAGCCGATGGCCATGCGATCGCGATTTTCGTTTAGGAGTGGGAAGTCATTCGAGAATAGGGAACTTGGGAGCGGGCGGGAAGTCGAAAGCAAAACTAAAAGACTGCCAGCCGCAGAGTGACAGTGTTGCTAGTGTAGTTGCAGGCAGCTGAGTGATATGATAATATGATATGGATCTATAATATATTATAATAAAAAAATATACATTTTGTAAATAGAAACACGGGTTCGGGTTTACCTGAACCTAAAACCAAGAATGGTTTCAATTCGGTCCGAAGTTAAGGCTACAAAATGTTGAGTTTAAGCACTGCTTTTGGCAAGTTCGAGCCGAACCTTACCCAAATTGCACCCATAATTTTAATTTTATTTTCTTTATACAAAATCATTGGCAATATCATATCACATCATTTTTTTTTCAAATTTAAAAACTTTCGTATTAAATTTTTTCATCTAAAAGTTTTATTATTTTCCAAATACAATAAAAAATAATATTATGTTAGATGGTTTTGGTTGAAGATCACTGGGTTTTTCGTAGAAGATTGTTGTCTTTCACGGAAAACATATGAAAGAGCATTTTAAAGATGACTAAAATGGAAGTTATTGACTTCCGCGGGGAAAACATGATTAATATGGAAGATTATTCCGCTATATTCATCGAAATTAATAAATTACTTTTTTTTTATACTGAAGGTGCATTTGGGAAGTTATAAATCTTTTAGATGGAAAATTTTTTGCTTAAAAATTGTTAAATTGAAAGAAAATTATGCGATATAGTAGGGTAACAATGAAAAGTAATGAAAATAAAGTTAAAATAGACTGATTAGTTGTGTAGAAATGATTGAAAAGTAAAATAATTGTATAAACAAATATTAAAAAATATTAAAAACAAAAAAGAGAGATTAAAAAAGTATTAGTTTGAGGTTTTTTACTATTTCCTAAACACATCCTTAACAAATTACTGAAATTATTACTACCACGAAAATGCCACTATTTGGGTCTGATTAGTTGGGCCGTAATGCTGCGAAAATGGTGGGGCAACACGCTGGGCTTTCAAAGCTGGGTTCCAAAAACGGCTATTAGATTTTGGAAGCGGAAAGTGGACAAAAAGGATGAGTACTTTTCGGCTCATCAGGTAGGCCTGAGCCCTATGGATTATGATCATATTGCATCTTTCCAAGCGCATACACCTATTTTTTTAATTTTTTTTGAATTTTTTTACAATAATGTTAATCTATGTGTATTTAATCTCTGTATAAATTTTTACCATTTTTGGAGTATTTTAGATTTTTTTTATTTTTAAAAATCTATGGCATTTTATGTAATTTTAAATTATTAAAATGCCACTGATTTTTAAAAATCCAAAATAAATATCTAAAAATTTCCAAAAATAGTAAAAATTGATACATAAGTCAAATACACTTGGTTAATAAGTTCATGAAAAAATTTTCAAAAAAAATAAAAAAAATAAATGTATGTGTCCGGGAGCATGCAACACTGTATGCTCTCGAGAGCATATGATCAGAATCTGAGCCATATGTCCAATCTAAACAGCTACGTTATTTTTGCGTATTTGTTCATCCTCATCACATGTATCTATTCACTCCCCCAAGCGTAAATTAAAATGGGTGATTAAAAAGTGATAAAAAAGTGTAAATTAAAATTAGTGATAAAAAATTTGTGAATTAAAATTAATTTTCTTCTAAAAAAATGATCACAAAGCCTTGCAATATTTATTAAGGGAGACAACTCCCCAAAACAAGACCCCCACAACTTAGGAAACCAGACTCCTGCATGCCGAAGGAGATTTGATACTACACCAACTCTATGACTGTAATATGCATGAACCAAATGAGCTACTGCAAGATTGACATGTTTTACAATTATTAAAAGTTATAAAATAAAAAAATTTTAATTTAAAACTTTTCATTTTCCACGATTATATTATTTTTAATTTTCATACCTTTTTATATAATTACCTTACATGTCAATCATTTAACTAAAATCACTTATGCAACTATCGCATCAACTTTAATTTTGTTATCTTTATCCTTCATCATTATTCCTATCATATTGTATAATTTATTCTATTTTAAAAAGTTTATGAATTTAGAATTTTTCTTTTAAAATTTTTATCAAATATCAAATACACCTTAATTTCAAGCTTTTTTAATATGAAACTTTTTCTTATGTAATTTTTTTCATTTTTAATATATTAATGTTTGATAAAAAATTTACTCATCTATTATATTTATCATCATTTATATTATAATAAGAACTATTTCATTTGTCTAGTGATATTATGTACGTTCAGTGTAATAAAATAATTTAACATTCAATATCAATTTTAAAATTATATTTTTAACACCTAAATTATTTAAAATATTATTATTACTTGGATAAATGATTCAAGCTATATGAATACCTGTTCAAAAAAATGCAAAACAAACACATCTTTTTTAACACTAAAACACATGTTTGATGTTCCTAAATTACCATTTACACAGTTTGAAATTTGAATGATTCTGTATGCTGAGTAAAAATAGATATTTCTAAATATCGGTCTATTTTGTTTTTATTTACTTTATTTCTAACAATTAATTTTTAGATAAGTAATATTGTTTTCGTTTTTTTTATTTCTAAAAATTCATTCTACTTATATATAATTACATTACATGAATTTTCCCCCCTCTCTTTTGCTATCATTTTCAAATAGGGTTTCATTGCACCAATTTTTCATAATTAATCATGGTACCATTAATTTGTATATTAAATAATAAGCAATCAAAGAAGAAAGCCAAGGGTTACAACTGACAGCCATGTGATCGCGATTTTCGTTTAAGAGTGGGAAGTCGTTCGAGAACAGGGAACTTGGGAGTGGATGGGAAGTCGAAAGCAAAACTGAAAGACTGCCAGCCGCAGAGTGGCAATGTTGCTAGTGCAGTTGCAAGCAGCTGAGTGATATGATAATATGATATCGATCTATAATATATTATAATAAAAAAATATACATTTTGTAAATAGAAACTCGGGTTCGGGTTTACCTGAACCCGAAACCAAGAATGGTTTCAATTCGGTCCGGAGTTCAGGCTACAAAATGTTGAGTTTAAGCACTGCTTTTGGCAAGTTCGAGCCGAACCTTACCCAAGTTGTACCCATAATTTTAATTTTATTTTCTTTACATACCATCATTGGCTATATCATATCACATCATTTTTTTTCAAATTTAAAAACTTTTGTATTAAATTTTTTTCATCTAAAAATTTTATTATTTTCCAAATACAATAAAAAATAATATTATGTTAGATGGTTTTGGTTGAAGATCACTGGGTTTTTCGTAGAAGATTGCCGTCTTTCGCGGAAAACATATGAAAGAGCATTTTAAAGATGACTAAAATGGAAGTTATTGACTTCCGCAGGGAAAACATGATTAACATGGAAGAGTATTCTGCTATATTCATTGAAATTAATAAATTACTTTTTTATACTGAAGGTGCATTTGGGAAGTTATAAATCTTTTAGATGGAAAATTTTTTGCTTAAAAATTATTAAATTGAAAGAAAATTATGCGATATAGTAGGGATAATAATGAAAAGTAAGGAAAATAAAGTTAAAATAGACTGATTAGTTGTATAAAAATGAATTGAAAAGTAGAATAATTGTATAAACAGATATTAAAAATATTAAAAACAGAAAATGGAGAGTAAAAAAGTATTAGTTTGAGGTTTTTTACTATTTACTAAACACATCCTTGACAAATTACTGAAATTATTACTACCACGAAAATGCAACTATTTGGGTCTAAATAGTTGGGTCGTCATGCTGCGGAAATGGTGGGGCAACACGCCGGGCTTTCAAAGCCGGGTTCTAAAAACGACTATTAGATTTTGGAAGTGGAAAGTGGACCAAAAGGATGAGTACTTTTCGGCTCATCAGGTAGGCCTGAGTCCAATGAATTATGATCCTATTGTATGTTTCCAAGCGCATACATTTATTTTTTAAATTTTTTTGATTTTTTTTACAATAATGTTAATCTATGTGTATTTAATCTCTGTATAAATTTTTACTATTTTTGTAGTATTTTAGATATTTATTTTTTATTTTTAAAAATCTATGGCATTTTATGTAATTTTAAATTATTAAAATGCCACTGATTTTTAAAAATCCAAAATAAATATCTAAAAATCTCCAAAAATAGTAAAAATTGATACATAAGTTAAATACACTTGGTTAATAAGTTCATGAAAAAATGTTCAAAAAAAATAAAAAGATAAATGCATGTGTCCGGGAGCATGCAACATTGTATACTCTCGGGAGCATATGATCAAAATCTGAGCCCTATGTCCAATCCAAACAGCTACGTTATTTTTGCGTATTTGTTCATCCTCGTCACATGTATCTATTCACTCTCCCAAGCGTAAATTAAAACGGGTATTAAAAAGCGATAAAAAAGTGTAAATTAAAATTTATGATAAAAAATTTGTGAATTAAAATTAATTTTCTTCTAAAAAAAGATCACAAAGCCTAGCAATATTTATTAAGGGAGACAACTCCCCAAAACCAGACCCCCACAACTCAGGGAACTAGACTCCTGCATGCTTAAGGAAATTTGATACTACGCCAACTCTATGACTGTAATATGCATGAACCAAATGAGCTACTGCAAGATTGGCATGTTTTACAATTATTAAAAGTTATAAAATAAAAAAATTTTAATTTAAAACTTTTCATTTTCCATGATTATATATTTTTTAATTTTTCATACCTTTTTATATAATTACCTTACATGTCAATCATTTAACTAAAATACTCATGCAACTATTGTATCAACTTTAATTTTGTTATCTTTATCCTTCATCATTATTCCTATCATATCGTATAATTTATTCTATTTTAAAAAGTTTATGGATCTAGAATTTTTCTTTTAAAATTTATATCAAATATCAAATACACTTTAATTGCAAGCTTTGTTAATATGAAACTTTTTCTTATGTAATTTTTTTCATTTTTAATATATTAATTTTTGATAAAAAATTTACTCATCTATTGTATTTATCATCATTTATATTATAATAAGAACTGTTTCATTTGTCTAGTGATATTATGTACGATCAGTGTAATAAAATAATTTAATACTCAATATCAATTTTAAAATTATATTTCTAACACCTAAATTATTTAAAATATTATTATTACTTGGATAAATGATACAATATTATTGATTATAATATATATGTGAATAAATTTAAGTATTTTCAATAACTTAGACATGTTATTTATTTTTCTTGTCAAATGTGACCAATGCGCATGTTTCATTTAAACCAAACTTAGTTTCTAATTAAACAACTAATGTTAAATACCGTAAATATAATAGAGCTTACATTAAATATACAAATATTAAAAATTAAAGGTTATACGAAACTACAGGACGATTAAAACCAACGCAGGCAATTCTCCGATTCCGACCCATGCTCATACATGTCGGCCGCCACACAGATACTCTTCATTGTGGTCAATCCCAACCTCTATCACATTATTAATTTCAACAGTCTGATTATAGATATTCTCAGAAAAATGGAATGTCTATATGTGATTCATGCGATAGGTGCTAGCAATAAAAAAAAGGCCTTATCTCGTGCGAAGGCAAAAATTTTATTTTTTAGAATAATTTTGTTGTTTATACATATGTAAGTAGTACTTGCAATAAAAAAACAAAAATAAATGTTTAATAATAATTAAAACTTTTTACCTAAAGCTTTTTCATATAAAACTTTTCACTTTTCAGTTTTTGCTTTTAATTTATTTTTTAATTATTTTTTCACATTTCATGAATAAACTCCTGTAAGTTTCAATCATCTTTACGTAATTACATATATGACTAAGCCATATATTTTAAATTTATTTTTTTTACCACTCATCATTATATTTATCATATCACATCATTTTTTTTAATCAATTTAACAACTTTTATACTAAAAACTTTTTAAAAAAATGTTTCGAACAGCCTCCGGCAGGCATAAAAAATTAGCAATGTAATGTTCGTATGTGATTCACGTGGGCAGTACTTAAAGTTTTTTTTTTTTTTTTTTTTTTTTGAAAAAAAGCTATCGATTCCTGCAGCCCCACACATGGCCCACTTGAATTTAAAAACATTAGTTTAGAATTACACGCTACCAATTAATTAATAATTAGTTTTGGTTGGAGCCTTGGAGGGGCAGCACTGTGACAGCTAGTTAGATTCAGCGATATATATACTGAATTCCAAGTTTCGTTTCTCTCAAACTCTACTTTTGTATGACCCTGTCTATTTTTTTCCACATTAGTTATTGATACCAAATGTAATTTATATATAATATTATTTTTATCAAAACTAAGACCCCATTATTTACCTAGTATTATTGTATATGGAATATATAAGCTTCATTTATAAATGCAGAAATATTAACATAACAAAATAATTTGATGTTCAATATTAATTTTAAAATTCTATTTTTAGCATTAAAGTGTATAACTATGTAGAAAAATAATGTTATAAAATATCATTATATTATAATATATATGCGAATGAATCTAAGTATTTTTATAATTCTCAAAAGAATAAATATATTTTTAAGCAGATGCGGCATATATACATCTTTAATTTAGATGAGTTTTAATACTTTAAATAAATAAATGATGGTAAATATAATAAATAAACTAAAATTTTATCAATTATTTAGATAATTAAATAGATGAAGTTGTGTCAAACCACTCCTATGCAACCTATGTAATTTAGGATGTGTTTGGAAAGTTATAAAATTCCTTCATAAAAAGTTTTTAGTATAATAGTTATTAAATTGAAAGAAAATAATATGATGTAACAGGGGTAATGATGATGAATAAAGAGAATAAAGTTCAAATTGATAAATTAGTTACGCGGTTAATTATGTAAGAATAATTGAAAAGTAGGGTAACTATATATGAAAATGCAAAGAAAAAAATAAAAATAAGATAATTATAAAAAGCAAAAAATTTTAAATTAAAAAGCTTTAAAATGACATTTTTACTATTTGCAAAACACACCCTCGGGGTGCAGCGTTCCTAATTCAAGTTGAAAGGCTGGCGACTGCCTCCGCCATCATGCTCAGCTTGGCGGGTTATCCCATGCATAGCATGTGTGAGGGAAGCATGCAGGCCCGCGGCAGATGCAATCATTAATCCCACGTGCACCTCATGCGCATGCATGCAACTCATATTCATGTCAGTCGATGATTTTCCCTGCCGTCCTTCCATCATCCGACGTCAGATGTTCTCTTGCATTAAGGCGAGAAAAATAGCTGTAATTATTTTTTATTGGTGTGATACACCCTTGTGACATATATTAGAAATCAAGTCTTTTTATAATTCTCACGCTTGAAAAGGCATCTTGTAAATATTTTCATAATTATGGAGGACAATTGTTAAAATACTCTCATTACCGAGGGACATATGATGTATACATCACCACACTGTTGATAAAATGCGCTCAAAACACTTCCAACACACGTATGCATATTGGTGGAAAAGCAAGTTAACAACGAGTGCTGTAATTTTTTTTATTACGTGAGAGAGGAGTCAAACCCTCGAACCTGCGGCGTCTACTCACCGTGTGTTATTAGCTGAAACACAAAAACCACTGTAATTGACCAATAGTCAATTCCAATATCTTGTAGCTACTAATTAATCAACTATGTTTAGTGCCAAAATCATGAAATTAACTTCATATATAGAATTAATTGTGTGAGTTTAGCTAGTTTTTTGAAAAACGAACCAAGCTAGGAGGTCCAACATGTCCAGTCGTAAACCGCAGAAATTCTGGTCTAGTTTGATGATGGTTTAGATTTTTGATAAAAATCGTTTAAAAACAGTTGGACCAATGGTTGGACCGTGAAATTCAATCCAACTGCAGTTCGGTTCCAAAAAAGTGAGAGAGTATTAGAGTGTGTTTGTTTAAGGCAAAAACATGTCAATTAAAACTTTTCAATCTAAAACTTTTCACTCTCCATAATTATTCTATTTTTTAATTATTTTTTCACATTTTTCTATACAAACTATTATACTTTTCAATCATTTTTACACAACTACCCATACAACTAACCTATCTATTTTAACTTTATTTTTTTTATTTCTCGTCATTACTCTTATTATATCACATTACTTTCTATTGATTTGACAACTTCTACTTCAAAAACTTTTCATCAAAAGTTTTACCTCTAACCAAACACACCCTTAATGTACCTCTTCATTACAGTAGTATGGATAATTTCTTTCGATGCACCTTATTTCAACTACGGTGTAGTGTACATTTTCTGAAATTTTATTCTATCTATCTTAAATAACACAATAGAATATTTAGCTACTTCATTAAAAACCAATACTTTTTGCCATAAATATATGAAATAAGTATGCATATATTTTATTCTATACATATAAAATATCATACTATATACAATTAATTTTAAAATTTATACAAATTTAAAATAAATAATAAAAATAGCATCTTATAAATATTTTATATTAATGTTATGGTTCAAAACGTTTTAAACTAATGGCTGAACTGATCCAACCTTGAACCAAACAAAAAATAATTCAATTCACGGTTCGGTTTTTAAAACACTGGGTCTAGCTTGACACTGTATCATGTAGAAGTTAATTTTCTACCACGCTAATTAATGTTTTCATCCGTCGTTATCTCATTATCTTTTATGTAACGGCCGAGTTCCTCAAATTTTCGAAGTCCTCAATTATATTACATCTGGCCCGCCCATGCGATCAAAATCATATTCCGAACCGTCGATCCAACACACGTCCTATATTGTCACACGTGGGATTATCGTGTGCGTATGCATATGAAATAAATTAAGAGGCAGACATCGCGACAGGTGGCCGTTTTAACAAGCTTTTTTCTACAATGATCATGTCGCATAACCAGTGACTAGAGCAGTATAATTAATAGATATGATGGATCCTTGAATTTAGCCATCAATATGTTCATGATTGAAATGAGTGCGTTTGTATGTGATTTCGCAACACGTGACAGAACATTTGAGCAACTGTGAGACGGATGCATTGTATCTGGGTTACCAGTAATTCCTTGGGCGTTTTGGTAAATGCAACCAAACGAAATGCAGTCCGTTCCTTTTTAAAGTGTTTTGCTCGTATGGAACCCCTCTAATTCATTTCATTTTTAATATTTGTGTCGTCAGATGGAAAATTCACTTCATCTGTTTACTTTGAATTATTTATATTATGATAAAAATTTTATTTGTCTCATATTACTATGCATGACCCTATTTACAAATATATAAAATTCATATAATAAATTAATTAATGCTAAATATCAATTTTAAACTTATATTTTAACATTTAGACCATATAAAATATCATTGCTGTGTACATAAATTATTTTATAAAATATTATTATCTTATAACATGTGTAAATAAATATAAACAATTGTCATAATTTACATATAAATATATATTTTTCAAAAAAATATAACTCATGATCATATTTGATTCATATTAATTTCGGTTTATTAACTAAAAAATAATGTTAAATATAATAAATTTAATATGTTTCCCATCAAACATTAATTTATTAAAAATAGAAATGAGTTTATGAAATTATTTCTATTAACATAATACGTGAAAGTAAGATTGCTTTTTAAATTCCAAAGTAATTTATTGGCTCAATAGTTAATGGATTAGATTAACTTTGCAATCTAAATTAGAATTTAAAAGATTTAACTAAGATACAACTATTACATTAATTCATGTACAAAATTGGGCATAAGCAAAATCTTTGTATTGCTAAGATTTTATTTTAATTTTTAAAAATAAAAATACTGCAGAATTATAAATATTTACACAATAAAAAAATCTTACTGAGGTCCACATGTTTATTAAAAATTAAAATAAGGGTCTGCTTTAGCAAACATGGAATGAAAACCCTTAAATCAATCAAAGGTGAAATATCGGATCAATCAAAGGTGAAATATCGGATTTCGAATCTGATTTTGCGGCATGTCACATAAAGTCCCATTCTGCAATATGGCATGTCTGCTGTTGGATGAAAATGGATGAATCCATACCATTGGAGGTGCATTTAATAACAATAAGGCAGTATTTAATGCAAGGGAAGGGGCTACCATATTCTACGTTGATGTGGAAAAAGAGTAGACATGCGGTTAAGTTGATGTGGCAAAATGCAGCACCTGAGCATTGGCTTATGCAGCCGAGGAAGACTTCTTCTACCAAAGCTATTCTTGAATCCAGCCACACCTCTCTCCTGCCTTCACTTCGAACGACGTTTTGTGTTGGACCTGTCGCAGAGACGAGACCCTACCGTCGAACAATAGCAAGAAGGGGAAAATGTAAACTAATCGGATATGCTTGATTCCTTTTTTAAACCCTATGGTACTTGAGAGGCCTTGTCGTTATCCATACTTTTTATAAATTCCTTAATGCCATTTTGAATTACTAGTAACTAATAACCATCCTTGTTGTTCCATTTTGCAGAAAATCAAACGCTGGTCTTAATAGCAAATGTGAGTGTTCTGAACCATAGTATTTTTACTATATTGAAAGAACCCAGTTGTGGAAAGCTGGCTGGATCAAATTGTTTAAATTTCAACTAGAATCCTAATAGACCACACTTTTGTTGGGTTCTTGAGAGTTCCTTACAATACTTGCTCCCATGAGAGAAACAACCCAACCCCATGCAATTTTAAACTCTTCCTTATGAGCACAACCCACAAAACCTATAAATGCAATTCTTTTGATTTTGTGCCCAAGAGATGATTGAAGTGGGAAGATTGCATTCAAAGGTGAGAACTAAAGCATCAACATTTCCATCAAACAATCACCAAAATGCATGTGGCAAGGGAAGGATAAACAAATTTGCTGCAAAGAAGGAATCCTGTTCAAAGAACCATGTCCTCCAATTCCAAAATACAATATTTCTGACGCATGATAAACAATTTGTATGATAGAAATTAATCATTGAGCCATCAAAACCAAAAGTATTGAATTATTTCTAAAGGGGCTCCAATCAGAAAAACCAACCAACTAATGAACCATCTTTGCATCCCCAAAAAACCTGAACTCATCATGTCTAAAATTCAAGAAAGCCAAAATATTTTTAGGCCAATGGCAACAACATTAGCCCTTAAGCGGGAGCGATATCTGTTTTGGGCTTTAGCCCGTACGATTTTGTTTTTTTGAACACACACAATACTCAAAAGGTTCATCTAATGGTCTCCACTTATACGTCAAGCTGCCTTCTTTACCCTATACAACGTAGGATATTTATATCCACCCCTCCTAAGGCACCAATGCTTTCACTGGCATTAGATATCATAGGTTGATTTTGATATCATTATGCAACGCTTTGTCTCTCAAGTCATAAGTATTGTTGATAAGGTTAAATCATCAGCGCCTCCTCTACTCAACAATTTGGATCATGTGCACATGATCTTTCACTTAAAAAGCCACCCTTGAAAGAATTATTTTTTCTCCACTTTATCTGTTGAATGTGTTCGTTGGCGTCTCAAATCTTTCTCACTTCTCAGATTTTTGGCTTCAACGAAACCCATGTTTGCGAAGCTCTATTCATTTTGTCATACATGATAAGAAACCTATCCTCTATTATATATATAGCCTTGTTATTTAGCTAGAAAAATCCCACTTACATCAGTTATGGTTACAAAGCATATAACATGAATGTAAAATTGTCTTGATACTAAATAATAATTTTAAAGTTATATTTTCAACATCTAAACTTATAAAATATCGCTTTTACATAGATATATGATTTCATAAAGTATCGCTATATTCTAATGCGTATGTGAATGATTTTGGGTGTTTTTATAATTTATACATAAATATATATATTTTTTAAGCAAATGTAACCCATGCACATAATTGATTTTGATACAACTTGGCTTTTGCTAAAAATGATATTAAATATAATAGATAAAATAAATTTTTATTAATTTATATTAAATATAAATACCAAAATAAATGGACTTTCACAAACGGCTTGTATGTTACCTCATTGTCGAATCCCAAACAGGTGCCTGGGTGCACTTAGCTTTGGTGCATTTAGGAAAAAATACTTTTATTTATTGTTAAAGATTTTCATAAAATTATTAATCTAAGTGTGTTTAACATATTTATCAATTTTTGTCATTTTTAAAGATTTTTAAAAACTAATCATAATTTAGTAATTTTAACACATAAATTAATAATTTTATGAAAAAAGTTTTAAAAAAATGAGTTGAATACACCCGCATGCATTTAATAATAACCCGTCGTAGTGGTGAATGATATAAATGGCGACCGCAGGTGCACTGGTATTCGGTGCTCCCCCCAACACTGTGGAATTCGGCGAGGCGAGGTTTCTGACTTTCTTTATCAAAATTGACCACATGCGAACTTGGCAATGATTTCTCCCCAGAAATCCAGGCCTGCCGACAGTTGCGGGCGACTCGGATGTGAGAACACAGGCCTCCCACTTCTACGGTCCAGATTCGCATACATGTGACGAGAAACTTGTGGATGAAATGATCCGTACAATCGTGGCGGGTGGGAGTCTATCAAGAGGATCGCGTCGCGAGGAAGGCAGTCGGAGTGTCGGACTACTCATTTGGAAGAATCTGCTTGGTAAAAGATTTGAATTAATCTCTGTTTATCTTTTTTATTATTAATCTTTTTTTTATCTTAATCACTTAATTAACATTAGTATCGATCTTGCCAAGCCGGGATAATGAATGCAGCTATTAGCTCGGGTTATAAACCATATTTTTATTATTTTTTAATCGTTAAAATTATTAATTTAAGTGTATTTAATCTATAGATTAAGTTTTACTCTTTTTCAAATGTATATATTATTTTAATTTTAAATAAATACTTGAGAAATTAAAGAGTAAGAGACAAGCGTAAGAATTTTAGGTATATTTGGGAATAGGTAAAATTTTTGGTAAAAAATTTTGGAGGGTAAAAGTTGTTAAATAATATGATATGATAAGGATAGTAATGAAGAGTAAAGATGACAAAGTTAAAATAGATAGGTTGATTTTATAGGTAATTATGTAGAAATGATTGAAAAGTACGCTAATTATATAGGAAAAATGTGAAAAAATAATTAAAAAATATAGTAGCTATGAAAAATAAAAAATTTTAAATTGAAAAGTTTTAACTTAATATTTTACATCCATTGCCAAATACGCCATTCATACTTATATGATAAATGAAGCGCTCTCCATCGTATAATGGGGTTTGAAGAAGTGAATAATCCTCACCTTGCAATACACTATATCCAAGACGTGGACAAGGAGCGGTCTGCAAAGGTTCGAAGACTTTGTTTTGTTAATCGTGTAATTGGGTGGCCCGGATAAATTAAAATAGTTGCGAGGAAAGATGAGACCAAGCAACATTGACTTTATTAAGGGCTAGCTTTCTACTTCTTCCAAAATGATAATCATTCACATAGTCTGCCCAATCAACTTGAAATTAGCCTGCGCGATTCGTGGGACACATCATAGATAATTAGGATCGCCCAAATCCGATTAAGGTTAGTTCGCCTAATTGCCGGATACTCTATTCGTGCTAAACAATTTTTATTATCATCAGCAAAATACACTTTAATATCCTTACCAATAGTGTTTAATTACGCTTGCACATGCGAGTACATACGACGACCATTGACAGAAATACTACACAAATTTTATGTAGTAAGGCTCGATGAATTAGAGAGAGAAAAAAAAAAAAAATCAGCCGATAGGTTCGAATTTGTGGGCATGGCTATCTGTTATTATGTATCCCGCGATCGGATATACAAGCCAGTTGCATTTCTTTTGTAATCACGGGGGGAATTATGTCCATGGCTTGGTGGAATGGAATATTTTACAGAAATAGCGCACGTAGTAATCACGTTTTCTGGGCCAAAACCACGTTTATAAAGCTTCCGAGGCGCTTAACTTTTTCTTTAAAAAAATATCAATTTTGAAGGTTCATTGTACTCTTAAGACTTTCATAAAGATCTGAACAGCCAGCCTAATATTATATAATATTTACATTCTAATTAAAATTGTTTATGATCTTAATAGAACTAGTAATTTCAAGCAAGCAAACAATTTTATTTTGTTACTGCATCTTTGCAATTGATAAGATCTAAAAATAAATGTGTTAATTGCCAAAGGAATTGGTGCAGTTGAATTGTTGTCTTAACGAAAAGATAAATAGAGATAAGTATTTGCATATAAAAATGAAGTCTCAAGAGGGTCAAAGCCTTCCAAAAATTATGAAAAGAAAGATCTTAGTATGTGAACGAGGGTTAAAAAGTATTTCCTTCAGGAAGAGAATATTCAAAGATGTAGATCCTAAAAGATAATTTCAAGATAGAGTTCCAGCATCCTTTCACTTCGTTATATAGCCTCCATTCTTAGAAAGGGGACACTATTAGTAAGATAAATTTCATTATAAATCGGATACTCTGTATATTTTGAGGTGATTTTGTAAAAAAAAAAAAACGATACTACAAAGAGGTTTTGTCAAAACATCATGCATGCTTGTTGAGAACATGGTAAAATAATAAGTTGTCTTTGTCCACCTTAGTCTCCAAGGTTATGCAAGTGGGAAGTTGGACACACATTTTGCAATGGAATGGGATGGTGTGCCTTGTGCATATTCTAAAGCCTAGTGAGGAACTCATAAAATAAAATAGGGGAAAATACTTTGGCACCATGAGCTTTGCTCTCGAGGCTCTTAAGGTCTGGATAGAGCATGTCAATAATAGATCATTTTAGTTTAACAGTTGTTTAGCAAAAAGCGTCTTTACAAAGGCATGTTTGGAAAGTAATAAAATTTTTAGAAGAAAAAATTTTGATGTGAAAATTTTTAATATATGGAAAAATGACATGATATGATATGAATAATAATTGAAACATACAATATTTTTATAATTAAAAAATGACATGATATGATACGAAAATAATTGAAAAATATGGTAGTTATATAGAAAAAATGGGATGAAATGATTGATGAGTAAGGTTATTATAGAGAATGAAAAATTTTAGATAGAAAAATTTTATTTTAAAAAGTTTTTATATAAACAAATCCTAAATCTAAATATATTGTTAAAATTTTTTGCTTTTAACAAAAATAGGCACATAATCAAATTCACTCCATTCAATGATCAAACAACTAATTTTAAGTGCTAAGTTATGATTATATTCTTTTTTATCATGGTTCCCTCTGGCAACAAGTAAAAGAAAAAATACTACTCCTTTTTATGCTTTTTTTTTGGTCATTGTATGATATTTTTAACTATTTAACTAATATACTTTTTTCTATTACTATCTTTACATTTTAATTTTTTCGTATTTTTTTGTACAATTATTTTATTAAATTAATTTTATTTTTTTATTCTCTATCATTATTCTTTTTATATCATATTTTCTTCTTACTTATTAAAAATTTTCACATTTTCACATTTACATTTTTTTTATGATTCCTTTTTACAATATCTTTTTTATTATAATTTATGGACAATTCATCTTACAATTTTTATTTTGTATGTTCTCAATTGATGATGATTAACATAAATAGACTCACGTTCTTAAATGAGAGACATAAAACTTATTTAATAGAAATTCAAAACTCTAACTTCTTTAAAACAAGATCAAAACTATACCAACCAAACTATGCCCGAGCTATCTACGTTTACATTTTTACTTTTACATCCTTGTAATGAAATCAAAATTTAGTGTAATACACCAATCAAGCTTCAGTTTGATTGGTCTCGTTGGCCGTGAGTGAGGATTGAGTTTCACGTTGTAGAATTTTGGCCTATATATTTGAATGGAAGCAATTGGCCTTCCGAAAAAATAATTAAGAGCTTAAGTCTCCCCACGATGGATGGGAGCATAACATATCGGAGCGTAATTCAGTGCACCCGGGTGCACTCAGCCTCAACGCACCCGGGTGCACTGCACCTATTTTTTTTTAT
>JAXCLR010000001.1:83953367-83969894 GCA_035584095.1 Annona squamosa
CACTTGAGCTAACAAGTTTATGAAAAATTTTCAAAAAAAAAAAAAAAAAAAAAGTGTATGCGCCAACCGAAGTCCGGTTTAGCTCACTCAGCGGTCAGTGCTAAAATCTAGTAAGCTCCAGGGTAGCATCACGGGTAAAATGAGCGAACCTTTCGTACCCACGAGGTATAACACCATCTGACACAGTCAGACTTTTCTGCTCACCAATCACCACGTGGGGCCCGGGTGGGCGCACAGGATAAATGGCTGGCACAGCATATCAGGAATTGCGCGTGGATATTCTCATGAGCACACCTAAATTCCATGTATTTTATGCACCTTTTAATGTTAAGAACTCGAATGCTATTTGAAATTTTGCCTCAAAACTTAATTAAGCCATTTTTCGGCTGCCATTTTTTTTTTTTTACTGAAATATATATTTATAACATATCTCAACACATATCACATTCAAAGTTCTAAGACAATTTTAACAATATTTTCAAAGGTAGACCACCAGCTCTCAAATATCAAATAGTGAGATCACCAGCTTCCAACCGAATAAAGAGGACCACAAATGCCCCTACGGCAATTTTTTAATTCGAAATTCCACGTGAAATTCGAACACGCGACGGGCGAAATGAAAGCTTTCATTCCGCACCCGTCGACCAAACGAGCGCATTTAGCGCCGCCACTTAGAAACTAGCAACGACGAAATTAATTTCTTTCCTCTGACAAATTAATCTTCTTCTTTAGTAAAGATTACAAAGGCTTTAAACATAGTCAGGAGTCCATTTTACAGCGAAAACTTATGTGTGATTTTTGCTCTGTCGTCACAGATGGTCAGCAATCGCTGCAGAGTTGCCGGGAAGGACAGACAATGAAATAAAGAACGTGTGGCATACCCATTTGAAGAAACGCTTGGACCGGAGGCAGGCCATTCCCGAAGCTGGAAGGCATGAGCCCAAGCCAACTGTTTCAAGATGCAATACGGCACACTTGGGAGGAGATCAATTGAAGCTTGTGAATTTCCCCACGGATCAGAGATATGAAAGTAACGGCAATGTTCCCACATCCCCACAACAGTCTTACAGCAATACGTCCACCTCAGCCACTGATTCCTCTGTAGTTACGGGCGAAAACGAAAGAACCGCTGCCGTGAAGGCTGAATACGTTGGAGCCACTGATGAAAACTTATGGTCCGAAGCATTGTCTGGCGAAAACACGGCCATGTCGGAGTACAGTGGGAAGAAAGCAGTCGACCCACGAACCAAAATTCAGTTCTTGCCGGCTTCACTTGAAACCGGGCCGCAGAACGAAGATGCTATGGACTTTTGGCTCAACCACTTTCTCAACATTGAGGGCGAGTTCATCGAATTGCCCAAATTCTAGTGGCGGATTCCCGATTGTTTGATTTGTGCTGAGGAAGATCCAATTCAAGGTTTTGACTAGAAGTCAATGGCGTATCGAAGGTCACAGAAGTAGGAGTGGGTCTTGCCTGTTTCGGGAATGCCATAAACTCGAGTTGAGAATGAGTGTGTTCTAACATAGCTAGTGAGAAGATGAAGATCTGTATTCTGTTAGCATTAACAACATTTCAGTAGGAATAGCATCCCATATATGTTTATAACATGTTTAAATTCAAATCTTTCATTAGGGAGTGTAAGTTCATAAATGTCAGTCGATTAGCTTTGGAGGGTATTCAGTTGATTTTTTTGCGAAAAGATTTCTTAATTCGGTTAGTAGGTTGGTTATAGATATCTGAAATAGGTACATCTACTGTAAAAACGGCACATTTCCCACTGGATTTAGGTTGGTTAACTCCAAGATCACATTTCCCACCGGATTTAGGTTGGTTAACTCCAGGACCTAACATACGTTGGGCCAAACAATATTGGAAGTTATACGGATTTGCATTAGGGTGTGTTTAGCAACCATTAAAACTTATCAATCAAAACTTTTTAATCTAAAATTTTTTACTTTCCATACTCATCCTATTTTTTAATAATTTTTTCACAATTTCTATATATTTATCTTACTTTTCAATCATTTTTATATAACCATTCTTATGACAACAAATTTATTTTAACTTTATTATTTTAACTTCTTATCATTATAGCTATTGTATAACATTATTTTATCCAATTTAAAAAAAATTTATATAAAAAAAATATATATATATATTTTAAATTTTATCACTTTTGAAACACACCTTTAAATTATTAGATAATATAAATAAATTTTCTGTAACTAATCAATTGGAAACTTATGGCATCCTCTCAAGTATGGATAGAAAAAAATAAATGCCACTAGCTCATCCAATTATGACTTAAATATAAGATTATAATTCCATCCAATAGGACAACCCTAAAGCAACCTTCAATGTATGAAAAATCATTGTCCATTCATTTATAAGTCCCCATTCAATACGCTTGACTGCATTAAAACTTTAGTGCAACAGAGTGCAAAATGTTTTTTAAAATTTTCTGAAAGCTTTTTGTAACAACTTTAATTTGAGTGTATTCAATTATGTATTAAGTTTGTTCTTTTTGAAGATGTGCATGCATTTTTTTATTTTTAAAAATAGTAATATTTAGTCGTTTAAAAGTCAGAACATGTATATATAATCATGCTTTTAAAAAATAAATATATATCTCAAAAAATGGTAAAACTAGACAATTAAAACATATTTGATTAACAATTTATAAAAAATTCAATAAAAGAATAAAAATGGATTTTGTACCGGATCACAGGAAATTTTTAATACAACTAGTTGCATTGAAACAACATTTTCGATCTACACATACAATGACAGGCACATAAAATCCACCCGGCTAACCTGCAAAGTTCTCTAATTAACTATGAATCTAATCTCTGATTATTGATAATTAATATTCAATAGATCGTGCATAAACAAATCGTGGCAAAACCCTGTAATAATAAACTGTTGTGGTAAATATATCCCTTCTTTCCTACATTCTTCCAGCAATAATCCTCCGTTTCTCACATCGTTTCCCCCCCCCCCTCTTTACTGCCAACTAATACTTGAAAAGCCACTTCTTCTTCCACTACGTACCGCATCCGCCGTGGCTAAATTGATCGAGTAATATCACGAGGGTGTCCCACGTGAAATAAAATAAAAAAATTATTTCTGCTCTTCTCGCCTATCAAAACGTTAATTATAGCAATCCATCCTTTTAGCTATTTTAGCTGCACGAGTTTACTTAACTGCTTCAGTCACATGAGTTAGTAATAAAATTCTGAGCTTATCTTCTATATGGCCAATTTTTCAGCGGTTAGCCGGTTATAGAGTCCATCCTGCCACATAAGTAAGCTCGACAACAGGGTTGAGTGTTTTAGAAAAGGTGTACGTCACACTTAAAAAAGGATAATTTGTAAATACAACTACTTTGTTTGATCAAAATTGCAAATATACTCTCATAGTTTTAGAAATTATAAATAATCCTTACGTAGTTTTACCATAATTGCAAATAATTTCAACACTGTTATAACACAATTATGGGATAAGTATATTTGCAAAAATATACAAACTATGTAGGTGAATTGGTAGTGTCAGAAATTAAGTTATATACTTAATTTTTACACATAACCCACATATGGTTTAACCATAATTGCAAATAACCCTTATGTCATAATGATATAGTAGCGACGTCATAACGGTATGAGAATTATTTCCAATTATGGTTAAAATATATAAGAGTTATTCATAATTTTTAAAATTATGTAAGTATATTTACAATTTTGATCAAACTAAGTAAATATATTTGTAAATTATCTATTAAAATATATAAGCCAATTCTCCACTTCCCATACTTCGAGTTTCCCAAGAACAAGCGGATCATAATTTAAGTTGGGCTTCATGTTCATATCTAAGTTGGGCCTCCGACATTGGCCTAGGATCATCCGTTTTCTCTCCTCCTTGTTTTCACTGACAAAGAAGGGACAGAACAATATTTCCGAGTAGAAAGAGCTTCAATGAGAACACGGTTATGTAACTTTGTTCATCGTCGTCATAGTTATTGGCACAATGTTTTCTCTTGAAGAGAATAACTGAATGATACTTCCTAGAAAGGCTTTTTAATACGGTTGGTCACTTGGTATTAGGGTTGTTAACGGATTGGGTTGGACAGGTTGGAGCCTAATCCTAATCCAAATCTATTTAAAATATCTTAATCCTTATCTGTCTATTAACTCATTTAAAAAACCTCAACCCTAACCTATTTACAACTCATTTAATAAACGGATTAGTGGGTTGTTAACGAGTTGTTTAGTAGACGACTTGAAAGTTTAGACTCTAATAAATGATGATCTTGTAAGGAGAGACGAGAGGAAGCCTTTTTAGGGGACGAGAGGAAGACATAGAGAGGAAAAATAACTAAGGAGTTTACATTTATAAATAGAATTTTAATGTATTAAATTAGTTAAATGAGTTAAATAGGTTGAACATGTTATATGGGTTAAAAAAATTACTAAACAGGTTGACGGGTTATACAATTTCAATCATAATCTATTTATTTAATTAAATGGTTAAACAAGTTGACAGATTATAACTCATTCATTCAAAAATCTCAACTCAAATTCATTTATACACGGGTTGGACAAGCGGGTTTATGGGTTGACCATAACCATTAACACCGCCATTTGGTATACAGTGAAGCTGTTGTAGGCTTGTAGCTGGACTGCTTTTTTTTTTCCCCCCAAATCCATTTTCACTCCAGATATACATTAGATTCTTTCGAGAATAAAATTCACTATAATCGGATCTCTCTTTTTTAAGATTCCGATGTTCCTATTCTGGACACAGGAGGAATTGGAGCTACTGACAATACGATCAATAGCCTTCACTCCTGCGGAATAGTCCGGTGCTCTATTCCTTGCAAGCCGTCCGTCCGTTCCTTTATAAGCCTCTTTAAGAGGACCATTCTCCATATCCTCATTGAAAGGAAACTAGCTATTTGATCGCGTTATGAGATAAAAATCTGAAAATGGTTGCCTGAGTTTTGCATGTTGTAGAAGAGCCTTGCTGTTACAGGAATGGATCGCGCGTTAGCAGGATATGGTCAAGCAGGGTAACTCAAATACACAAACCATTTGGAAAATCAGGTCGAAGATAAGATACAAAATTCTCAACTTATAAGGATATGTTGATCATTATCACTAGTCAGTATGATCACAACCACCAAAAACGACAACAAATATTAAACAGTAAATCGACAAAATAAAGAAGTCCCAGTAGTAGTAACTGCTTTATCAGAAAAAAAAATTACTAAAACAGACGGCCATCCATGTGGATAAGACCACTTAAATAAATGGGTCAGATCTCCCCATCTGACAACCAAGCGGATTAAATCCCGAATAGCCAACTTCGCCAAGTCATCGCCTTCGATTTCAGCCTCCATGTATCCCTTGAAGGACTGAAAAGTAAAGAGAGTAAGAGGAGGAGGAGGAGAAGAAGAAGAAGAAGAAGAAGAAGAGAAATTAAATCAAGAAACTAGCTACATATGTTGTGAGCAGAAGAAGAAGAAGAAGAAGAGAAATTAAATCAAGAAACTAGCTACATATGTCACAACATATATAGATCGATGGCGTGCCTCACATGACTCCACGCGCCAACATCTCCTGATATTCTCGGAAGGATCTCTGCCTCTCGAGTCTCATCTCTTCCCTGAACTGGAGTATGAACTGCTCAGCTCTCGCGTCAACTCCCCACAGCTGATGATCAGCCTCCACCACTGCTGCTGTCGCTGTAGTACTGGCTCTGGGTACTTCCGTCACTGCTTTTGCTGCAGGAGATTTCCGTCGTCCGCTGGCCGCCACTGAAGGACCTCCCGCAGCTAATTTCTCCGGTTTCGCCGCGGAAAGAGTTTTCACTTCTCCGGCGGCCGGTGGCGGAAAGCTCGAGGTTGCCTTCCCAACTATGACTTTGCTCGTCGACGGAGAGCAGTACTCATGCACGTGCTTCGCGACAGGTGGTGCCGATACGGGTTCTTTAAAGAGCTCATCGACGAAAACCGGCGCGAAGCCCTTGTGAGAGTGGTGGGAGGTGGGCCCTACCATGATGGAGCATCTGCTGGATTTGCTGCGAGGAGGAGGAGAGCGACATGGGAGGTGGCTGCGGCTGCGGCGGCGACGAAGGATTGCGGAGGGGGTGGAGTTGTGGTTGGTCTTGGATTTCTTTATGGATTTCGAGCGTTCGAGCTTGTGGAGTTTGGCTTGAAGAGTAGAGGTGAAGCCCTTCCACGCCGCCTTAGCGAGCTGAAACATTTTCTCTAGCTTCATGCTCGGCATTAACTGAGCGGGGCAGAACGGGGATGGGTGGAGGCGGGAGAAGGAAGTGTGGAGGCTTTGTAGTCCCATGCGTGCAAATGCGATAGGTCGACCCGGTGACCCGCCAACTCTGTTTCGACACGTTAAATTAATATTTTCATAATCTGGGATAAGTACTGGGTTAAAAATCTAATCCAAATCCATAAAATTGGATTGTGGGTCGTCTCGACTCGAATAGACCTGTTTTCCCCGTGTATACATTTACTAGAAACTTGTAAGTATCTTTTTATCTTATTCTTTCAAAAAATTCACATTATTTATGGCCCGGCCATGTACTTATATCAATTTGGTATAATATTTAGAGTGGATGTGAAAATTTTATCCGGTTGCCTTCATTGGGTATGGCCCGGCCCGTGATCCATACAACGGATGATCAAGCGGCTGCTGTTGGTGGCTTGGTGCTGATCGCTGAATCGTCTGTGGAATTCTGGAATCTGGAGGCTCTTTCCTTCCATCGTAGATTGCGCCATGGAAATAGGCACCGATATGAGGACAAAACTACTGAAATGCCATTTGAATAACCAGTAAGCCGACTTGGGCATTTGCCGGCTCGCGACCGGTCGGCAGCCACTGCCTAGCAATAGTTTTTAGAAAGTGGTATAGCCAGCTAACGTTGTAATTATCTCATTTATTCTTTAAGACCAAGTAGTTTTTGCGCTTTTATTCAAATAAAAGGTAACATACGTGAGAAGGAAAGGTAACGTTAAGCTATTGCTCGAGACATTGAGCCAGGGGGGCTTATTTTATGCAGTACACAAAAATAGAATTTGTTCCTCAATAACTACACATGATATAGAATATAGAATAAAATTGTAGAATTGACTGTAGAATGGATATATCTAGAATGATACAATATAATAATTTCTATAATAGAAAGAAAATAATGGTTTTCGTATAATAAAACAAAGATAAAATGGAAATGGATAAATATAAAATAAATGAAAGTCATGAAAACCATAAAGTTAATAAGAAGATAAATAAATTAAAAATATTAAATCATAAAATTAAATGGGAAATAAAAACAATTTAAAAATGGGTCCATTTGGTAAGATAAAAAGTGAAAGTAATTTGCAAATATACCCACATAATTTAATGCTAATGACATATATATTAACTTAGTTTTACGAATTATATATTACCCTGTATAGTTTCACAAAAATTGCATGTATACTCATATTAATGGTTTACATCTAACAAAATAAAAGGCCCGTTGAATAAAATATATCATTCTAAAATTACCCTTGAAA
This sequence comes from Annona squamosa, assembly GCA_035584095.1. NCBI lineage: Eukaryota > Viridiplantae > Streptophyta > Magnoliopsida > Magnoliales > Annonaceae > Annona > Annona squamosa. Next base: position 83,960,939 of record JAXCLR010000001.1, read on the forward strand.
AGATGAATGTCATAAAAAAAAAATCGAAATAAGAATGGGGTGTCATTTTGGCTGTTTGCAGCTGGACGTTTCTACCATTCAAAACACCCAAAAAATCTGTCAAAATAAACTGTAAAAATCATTTTTTGAACATATTTATAATCCAATTACCATATTTTTAAAAACACAAATAAAACGAAAGTAATACGTCGACGAAGCAAGCATGCAGGGTAATATATGTTTGCGGAGTTTCTGGAACCAATGGCAGGGGCATGAAGCCACAGATCAGGATAGCCACAAGACAGTTGGCTGTAGCACCCGAGCCATCATACCGAAAAAAAATGTTATATCACTTAACAGAATTGGTAATGGACGCATTGTAAAAATCATTTTTTAGTTGTACATTTCTATTATTTAACAGATCAGCAGCCATCTGTTGCTCGAACTTGATCAATATATCAACGGCTCAAATGGCCGAATTTGAAAAAATTTGGGTCGCCAGTGATGGCTGTTTTCATGGCCATCTGTTGCTCGGAGCTTAAGAAGATGCATGTACCAAAAATTTTCTCACTGAGCCTTAATTTTCAGTTGATTTGGACGGCCATTAATGGAGAGAAAAAGTAATGGGTTTTTCTCCTTTGGTTTGGCAGCCATGGACGACTTCTTCATTGAGGAAGATAATAAAAATTCTGGTAATCCAGCAAACTATTTCAATTTGTGCAGGTGTAGGCCGAGTTTTACAATATGTCCATTTTGTCATTGTCCAAGTTTTCAACCCACTTACTAACGATTGCTGACGGTAGAAATGGGTACACGTACAATTTTGGTTAAATTATATGATTATAATATGTAATTTGTGAAACTATGCGAATATATTTGCAATTAGCATTAAAATATATGTATATCTTCGAATTATCCAAAAGTAATGTAATCTAATAAAGGTAATGGCAAAAATGAGAGAACAAAGATAAACATTATAAGAAAATCTATTTATGTAGCAATTTAATTTAGTACACAAGATTGATAATATGTTACATCTAGATATAAGCAAGTAATGTTCAATTATCCCATTACAGTGTATACATTGAGATATATGATCAAATACAATAAATGTCGTAGAAAGTTGCACTTGGAGGCATTGCATATACCTCTTATACGTAGCAAATGAGTATTTGCTGCCTAAAATATCTATTAACAATATCCATTGATTTTAGTGTTATATGCAATGAAATATTATTTTGTTGTCTAAAAATTGTTGCATAGTAATTTTTTAATGAAACTATATAAGATAATTATATTAAAATATTAAATAATCTATAAAATAAAAGTTATAATAAAATAGGATAGTCAGTTAATTAAAATGTTACTGTATATTAACAAATTAATAAAAAATGGAAGAAAATTTTTCTAATTCTCTATTGCAAAATAAGCTCTTAAGAAATGAATATGGAACGGAGAAGATGAGGCTTATTCCTTATACCAAGGCAACAAGCCATGTGCAGTGACCTCAAACATATACTTTGTCATCCCTTCTTTCCTTTTACACACACAGTCCCACGTCAATAAAATTCTCTTTGTATATAATCTTCTTTATTTTTAAAATCTTGATGATGGATAAAAATTTACTGTATGTATCGTATTTAGTATCATTTATAGTATCTTAGAAACTTTTTTATTTTTTAAAATTTAATTGTATATGGATCCTATCTATAAATTGTTAAATCAACATAATAAAATAGTTAAATGCCAAAATATCAATTTTAAAATAGTATTTCAATATTTGAATCATCTAAAATATTACTACCATATGGATAAATAATTCTATAAAGTATTACTATATTTTAATACATGTGCGAATGTATCTAAACATTTTTCATAATTTACTTATGAGTATATGTTTTTGAGCAAACGTAGCTCATGAACATATTTGATTTGGATAAAAAAATTATCTCTTAGATAAATAAATGATGTTAAGTACAAAGAATAGATTAGATTTAAAATTAATCATTTATAACTTAAAAAATAAAGGGGTTACTTGGAACTGCTTATATGTTTTACATATAGGCAGAGCCCATATATATATATATATATACACATACATATATACATACATATCGGGATTCCCAGCAGGTACACTCAGGTGCACTTAGCTTTTGTGTATTCAGGTGAAAATACTCATTTTTAATTTTGTTTTAAAATTTTTTACACAATTTTAAATTACTAAAAATGCCATTAACTTTTTAAAATTTCAAAAAAATATAAGTCTCCAAGAGTGGTAAAAATTGATACATATATTAAATACACTCAGATTAACAGTTTTATAAAAAAAAGCTTCAAAAAAATTAAATACACTTAGTTACATTTAATAATATCCCTATTTATGGATATCTCTCCTTCCCCTATATTTTGTGTTTGCCTCTCTTGAATAAAACAATAAGATACAACATCCCATTGAAAATTGAAATAGTGTGCCCTATTTCTTAAGTGTATATGGAAAAGAAAAAAGTTAGCTAAATAAAATAAATAGGGTAATGAAGTAATATAAAATAAGTAATGATTAAGAAAGAGTAAATAAAGTTAGATAAGATAGTGTGGGAAGATACAAAAGTAAAAAAAAAAAAGAACAGAAGAAATGATGGTTGTGTTGACGGAGTGATAAAAATTTTATTAAAAAATTTTTGTATAAAAATTTTTGAAATGTGAGAAATAATGTCATATGATATGAGTAACCATGAGCTGTAAAGAGAATAAAATTAAAATAGGTATGTTATTTGCATGTAGAGTTGTGTAGAAATAATTGAAAATATGATAGTTATATAGAAATATATTAAAAAAATAATTTTAAAAGGATAAATATAGAGAATAAAAAATATTTATATAGAAAAATTTATGTTTAAAGAATTTCAATTGTATCCAAACACACCCATTGTTTTTTCTCTGCTCTTTCATCGGTGCACCCTTTTACAACATAATACTTACCATTATTTAGGAGAGTTAGTGGCTATGGTCAACGCATAACTCACTCGATCAATCCGTTTATAAATGAGTTTGAGTTAAAACTTTTGAATAAATGATTTATGTTTCACTAACTTGTTTAACTATTTAAATAAATAAATAAATTATAGTTAAGAATTTACTAATTCATTTAGTAACATATTTAACTTGTTTAATATATTAAAGTCTAATATATACATATATAAAAACGTGAACCCGTTGGTTGTTTTTCCAAGCTAAGTCTTCCTCTTGACGTCTAATTTTCTTGCTATTATCTTAATTCTATTTTATGTTGCTACTTTTTTTCATTTTCACCTATGCCAAAAGCACATTTTGACTTCTTCGTGTGATATCATTATTTGTTGGAGTTCTTGCTTTCCGATCAATTGTTATATAATTTGTTAATAATTGGCTAACTCATTTATTAAATAAAATAGGATTGAAATTTTTAAATAGACTAATAAATGAATTAAAATTAAAAATTTTAAATGAGTTGGAATTAACATTATACTTAACCCGTCCAACCCATGCATCCAATAATGCCACTACCCTTAATCCACGATTTTCCCATTCAGGCAATGAAAGCGGCAAACGGGCGCAGAAGCAGATGAGCTGGCGACATATATTCGAGTCACGTAGTAAGCACGCTTCGGTCGACGGGTGCCGGGTGCCCAACAGTGGCATAATTGTGATTTCGTCCAACCCGGAGTGCGCTTGGGGAGCTTCGATTCCCACTCTTGGCGGACTACCCACGCAACGTCGTTGACCCGACGGTTCATTTTCGTGCTTTCGGCCTCCGGGGTCTTCCCACTCGCCCGACCGGCCCTGATTGGAATTTTGACGTCTGAAACGAAAGAAATCAAGGGGAAAAAAAAAAAAAAAAAATTCCAACCCGAAAAATTTCCCCGAAGAGATAATTACTAGCGAAGGATAAAACTTTTATGAGCAATGTATACTACGTTAATCATCTGGGTGATTGCCGCCATAAAGTGGAACCGGAGTTTTCCTTTATAAGAAAATTTTATTTTATTAAGGAAGATTTGACATGTAATACACAAATAATTATACAAGGTTTTTTGAAAAAAAATTCTTAAATAGACGCTATCTTCCGTGATATCTGCAGGTTCTGTTGATAAGATACGTGTTCTATGGAAAACAAGGAAAACTCTAGAATACACGTTATAGTCGTCATGACCTTTTCCTTTATCATTTTACAGGATGCAAGCAAACCAAAGGTTAATTGACACTTGCGGCTTCTATTTCCGATCCAAGCTTCAACGATATGCATGCAACACACCAAACGGTTCCCCAATATAAACAGAAGAAAATTAAAATATATACATTGATGAAAAACAAAAGCCAGAAATATTGAAGAAATACTAATTAAGTCCGGAAGCATTTAGGACCAAAGCGATTGTCATTAATTTCACGATATGCCTTGCTGCGATGCATTTGCATGCGCTTAGCTAACCATAATCGATATGACGCAACCGCTTTGGTTGCAGCGGGTGCAGTGCATCCAGAATATTAAACTCCTGTTTGCTCAAAAGAGTTGTGAAAGGTTAGTAATTGAGGAGAACTTGGTGGTGGAGCTTCCGTTATGTTTCAATCATGGGTAAGATATATAATCAAACCATATGACTTAATAATTTCAAAGTAAATACAGATCGAGTTATAATCATCAAAGACAATCCCAGATTTACCCAATACATAATTAATCACAGGAAGGAAGACCTCAAAAGCTGATGATAAGCCCAAACACTTTTAATGATCTCCGCAGATATATGCGTAATTAATTGAGGCAAACCCAAGCTCAAATTAAATCTGATGAAGTCTACCTTTGACTACCATGCTCAAAACAGCTGGACATTCTAGGCCTTCTTCTTTTCTTTTTTTAAAAGATTACCTTTTCCTTTTCTTTGGTTTTATTGTATTGATTTATTTATTTTGAGGTTAATTATTTCCGTAAGCAGGGAGTATATGCCAACTTGAGTTGCAAGGTATGCATTGTGCTCCTGTTTGTGGAGAGCGTGGTGCCTCTTTAAGCTTTTTCCTCCACATTTTAGCGGACGGCTAGCTATGCTCCTCAATTGCTTTCCCACAGGATAGCTGTCCACATATATTCCTTACTAAGGTTGCTTAAAAGTTAAGCGGCCATCAAAAAATGTGGAGGCAGAAAAGGAATTCCATCCAAAAGGAAAACACAGAGAGAACGCTTCCTTCTTTATTTATTTTCTGTTTATTTACTTAAAACACTGCAGCATATTACATATATACAGGAATTATAAATATGAAGAGAGGAAGAAGAAGCCAGAAAAGAAGAAGAAGAAGAAGAAGAAGAAAGAGCCTTTCTGACATTTTCCTTGAGATAAGAAGAAAGAGCCTTTCTGACATTTTCCTTGAGATGTTACGTGGAATATTCAAGCAGTGCATCAAGCTCTTGGCATTGGATGGCATCTGAGCAAGAGAACACGGTAAAGCAGCGATTTAATTAATTTATCCGCTTAGTTCATTCTTTGAGAGCCACTAATTAATTCGTGGGTGAATTGAACTGGATGCGGATCAAAATATTCATTTACAATTGCATCAATGGACGGGTCGGATCTTTTTCTTCGGCGCGTGAGATGTGTTCATGGTTTAAGACAAAAGCCAAATAATATTAGCCTACTCACCTTTACAAGTCAGTGCTGTCATCGTGATACACCAAAAGCGCATTTCGTCCTGTAAAACTCTCGCCCAATATTCTCCATGCGCGAATTCCACGACCTACTTTCGTTGCAGGCCTTTATTAAGTTTCAAAGTCAACATACACAAAGCTCAAAAGGGCCTTTCGGATCAACGGCGTGGATCACAAAAATGTCGGTACCTTTAGCAACGCGGAGGAATTGTAGGAATGACGTCAGAGGATTCCGCATTCTTGCAATGGTCCGCCAATGGGCATGTCATTGTCAGTAGCTGGGATGACTAAGCATTCCAACTTAGAAACCTGTTTCCGCAACTGCATTAGTGGGTCTTGCATTTTTGTCCGTCAGGTCCATGGGCCGATCTTGGGTTTTTTTTGTCAACTCGTTGAGGCCCAGGCTCAGACAAATGTCTCGGCAGGCATGAGATCGGATTGGGAGATGAGTTTGTACTCTGTCTAAAGGATGACCAGAAATCAAAAAGCAGTTCTCTCTGCAAGCTCATGCACACGCCATTTTGTTTCCGATCACATCATTTGCGCAACAAAGTCGTAAAATTCTTTTATTTCATGGGCACTAACGTGATCCGACCAAGGTACCGAAACCTTACAGCCGTTAGTACCACAGCTAGCCGGATCCCTCATGTCCCTCGCGTAGTTTATTACACTCTACACCGCGCACATATGTTATATATACTAAGAAAATATAGAAGCTGGGAGTTTAAGATTAAAAGCAGGAGCCAATCCCTGGTAGAAACATCATAAATTGCTGCCTGTTGCGCTTCATTTGTCGAGCCTCCGCGTACGTCAACTGCTCGTATGCATTCTTCAGCACGGATGCGGGCATGCCGCTGAAAGATGACGCCTTCCCCACCATCGGGCTCTTTATGGACAGCGGTGATGTCTTGAAAGACACTCACTCGCAGCCCTTGTCGCTAGCCTTCATGATGACCGCGAAGTACTGGGGAATCACCATCATGTCGCCTTCTTTCATCGTCGTGTCGCACACCGTCTGTCCATCGGGGCCAGCAACTTGCATGCCGGCCTCACCCCTGGTCACATACATGATGCTGAGGGAATTTATCTCCCTGTGAGGGACCAAAAGAGCACTCTGCAGGCCAAAAACCATAATACCCACATCTGTTCTAGCATGTGTGTGTGTGTATAATTTAGCTAATGGTGGTAGTAGAAATTGTAGAAATACATGCTAGTGAAATTACCGACTCGAGTCTGGCCTCCTCGGCGCTCATGCCTAAGAGATGAAGGATGGGGACCTTGTTCATGTTGACTATGTTGAGGCGGCCTCCGCCTCTAACCAAGATGTCGGCTTCTTTCTGGGTGTGGAGGCTGAAGCGCAGCTTCATGTTGCAATACAGCTCTCCCAGCCCATTGCCTGTGATATATCTGATTATTTTCCATGCATACATGCAATACTAGCATGTGTGCATGAATTTGGGTAGCTTTAAAATGAAATGTTATAATTTACCCTGAGCGTATTGTCGTGCTGGTTTGACTCGCTGTTGGTATCAGTGACAGAGACCGCAATGAGGTCCTCGATGCCGTCGTTGAAGCACCAGTGGGCGAATCCCTCTCCGAGAGCCACAGCGTCTCCTGCTGTGGCCCGGAATATCTGCTGGTGTTCGTCACCGCTTCTCTTGCTGCCTTCTTGTCCTTAGCGGCCAGCTTCGCCTCTGGAATGATACGTCTCTCGACAACCCGGGGAGATTATGCCCATAACCCCTCTCCCTGAAAACCGTATCCATTGTTCATATATCATTAATGATTAACTATAAAAACATAATTATGTAATTAATCAACATGTATCTCACAATGTAGACGAGGCGAGGAGCGGGTGACGCGTTGGGCAATCAGAGGCCGTTGGGTTAGATGGTGTTTCTCATAGGAGCCACCCCAGCGCACTGGAATTGGTCCTCGTCCTCGTTCCACAATTCAGTCTGACTTCCCTCAGACTGAATCTGATCGTAGGGATGGCTGGGGCTGAGTTTCTGAAGGCGGCATTGCTGGGCATCCTCTCGTTGCTGCAACATTTCCCTAGATTAACCGGTCTGCCGGCGGCCCCAAGCCATGTGGGAGAGGGAAAGCAAGACAAGGAAGAGGCACACGGGAAGAAGGCAGGCCTAGCCATGGATGAAGCGACCGAGTAGTTTCTGGTGGGTCGTGGGTGATGAAGAGATGTGCTTGGCTTCTTGAGGTTTTTATGAGCGTTAGTACGATGAGTGGTGGTAGATGCATTGCTTCCATGTGGCAGCGAAGGCGGACAACATATATATTTCATGAGTATTTATAGCTTTATGTAGACCAAACGCGGCCACCTTGCCTGTTTCGCGTCAAGAACGGAAGGTTTACGTGGTCTCCATGGGTGGAGTAGGTACACCGCTGTGTTGCATGAGTTCCAAGTGACATGCTTCTTACGTGTGCATCCAGCGTACGCATGGCACCTCCATGCGCAAGATTGAGGTGATCCAAACCACCGATCTAGCTTGCACATCATCATGGTTTTGAATTTTGATGGTTTTAATTTGATTGGTCACATTCGAAAATGGCAATTAGATGCTAGATTGCTTTTAACGAATGGTCTATCAGATGGTTTCTAAGTTTCAACAGACATAATGTAAAGGAAATCAACTTATCAAATGGTTTTAACATGACACGTATAAGGGTGTTAGGCGATCCTTGAAAAAAATGGTGGAAAAGTTTTTAAAATAAATTAGGCAACGATGTAAAGAAATAATTGAATAACAAGTGTGTGAAAATTTATTGAAATTGTTTTCTTCGTTACTAAATACACCCGATGCAAACTTTTCTTTGTTAACCTTTTATTTGCGGAGTTGGCTATTTAATTAACCTTTTATTTGCCGAGTAAACTCCTTTCTTTTCATTAAAAAGAAATGCACACCAATGTAGCTACTGGAAATTAACTTCAACAATATACTGCTTTTATCTTAGATAATTTTTTTGTTCATATCTGTCGTATTATTTTGATTAAAAGCTAATTTTCAACATTAATAATTATTTATGTCACTTAATAGTATTTTTTTTGTGTAAGAACTAAGTATGACTAAAAGTATACTGCAAAATTGTAACTTTCTTGCAACTATTGAAAAGGCGTAACATGTAGAACATAATTTTGTGTCCTAACAATAAAATTTTTTTATGTATCCTCAATGCTATATCTTGTTTGCAAAAATTTATCATTAAAATTTGTTAATAATAATATTTTGAAGATTGCACAATGTAAAATTTTTTAGGGACAATTGCAGTAAAAAGTTGTCACTAAAAATA
>JAXCLR010000001.1:83976132-84009854 GCA_035584095.1 Annona squamosa
TCATGAAAAAATTTTCAAAAAAAAATAAAAAAAAATAGGTGCAGTGCACCCGGGTGCGTTGAGGCTGAGTGCACCCGAGTGCACTGAATTGCACTCCAATAAATACATCGACATATTTGCTACAGAGGGTGTACCTGGGAAGTGATAAATGAAAATTTTTATATGTAAAAATTATTGAATTAGAGGAATGGATTTGATATGATGATGATCATGATGATGATAATAATAATAAAGTTAATAAAGTTAAAATAAAAATGATTTAAAAATAGAGTAATTATATAAAAAGAGATAAAAATAAATAGAAATAGGATAATTGAAAAGATGGAAAATTTTTTATTGAAAAGTTTTGATTATAATCAGACATATCCAAAATAAATTTGATTCAATCTATTAATTTGACTCCATAAATTTGTTTGGATGCTTATTGAAATTTAATTTGGCTACCTATAATTAAATGCAAGAAAGATTGAAATTTAACCAAAGCTACATCTAATAACATTTATTGTAATTATGCTTAGCAGGTCCAAATAATATTGGCGCAATTAGCTGCAACCGTTACCAGAAAATTCATTTTTGGCAACTAAAATTCTCCAGATAGAATGCTCAAATTTTCACTGCCCAAAATCAGTAGCAAAGAAAAAGAATCGTTGCAAGAACCTTGTAAAGTAAAATGCCTTACGGCATAAAGGCATTAGCAACAAAAATAAAGTTAAGTTGCCTATAGTTAACGCATGAAAGGTAACATCTCTTTGCCTATGGTCGAACATAAAAGGAAACACTCCCTTGCCTATCTCAAGGACCTACAAGGGACAAAGTTCATAAATTGGACAACTTCATTCAATTAAAAATTTTATACCAGTTTATGTACTTAGAATTTTTAAAATTTAGAAAATAGAACTGGATAAACTATAATCGTTTATAATCTTCAACTGAAAAGTTGTATACAACATGATACAACGCATCTTTCAGCAACCAAATTAATGGTTCATTACGACTTTATCCAACCCATCTTGTTGTTAGAGGGCGTAGATAAAGGAAATGAGGACCTTGCAAAATGTCGCACGTTTATGAACGAAATTAATTATAATATTTCATTGCTTAATATTCCCTGCTTAAACTTCTCGTTAAAAAAATGTTCCTTTCTTAAACTGCACTTTCTTGCAGTGAATGCCTGAGAATTATGCAAAATTAATCAATGCCATTAAGCATCGAACAACAGGTGGATTATCTCAAAGTCACGGATATATCCATCAGCTGAAACAGGGAGCTAGCAGTCATTCCCCGCGACATTGTCATTCTGAGACTAATGCTCGCTTTTAATTATTTTCTTTATCTCGATCATCATTTGATGCATGCACCCCAGCCGTGGCCATAAGCAGCTAGCTAGCTAGCAACCAGATGTTAATCCCAGCATCACTATATTAATAAGGTGGCCTTTAAATGCATACACTTGATTCATAGGGATGATAATGATCCCAAATGGAACTGTTGGCATGAGGCAATGCATTAATGAGTTTCGACTACGATGTTTATTAATTCCTCTGGGCCAACTTGCTTAACACTTGCGGATTGATCAGATGCTGCTACGGCTTTACAATTCGTCTCAGCACTCGTGGGCGGATTAAAGATGCCGGGTACTGCTGCTAATGCGGACGTCGATGAAATATTGGACTCCGACGTTGATAGACGAGAACTCGGGAATACTGCATCTGTGTGAAAAGCTGCTGAAGAAGAGCCGCCATCTAATCCATGCTGCAGTGGCTCGCCATGCATCACTGAAATCGGTAGTGATGCTGCAGCGGTAGGTTGTGGTGCTGTAATATTCACATCGAAGAACAAGAACATCTCCTTTAACAAAGATGCTAAGGGAACAAGACATGGGAGTAAGGAGAACCATCGGAAGCGGCCAAGAACGGCAACTGAAATCAATGGAGTTATGGTAAGAACGGAGAAGAGCATGCCGACGTGGCCCAGTATGCAAACGACTCTCAAGTAAACACGGGAAAGGAGTGCGGAGGCAAGGGAGGCAGACAGAGAAATGAGCATGGGTGCAATGGAAATCTTCACCCACATGGCATTCTGTCGGCCGTGGTCTGAGGTTGCTACTTGTATGACAACGGCTGCTGCGGCGAGCGCCATCTCGATGGAAATCTTGGTTAGCCACCCAAAAGCATTATCATCCCTCCATCTCTCGTGCTGGTGGCGGCGGCGGTGGACCGAGTGAATATTGCCGGTAGTTGGATGCTGTGGGTCAGCCATTTGATTTTGAATGCATATGCATTTGAGATATGATGTTGTGTGATTATAAATGTATGTGGGTTTGGACTTGGGACTTATGTGATATATATATATATATATATATATATGTTGGTAGAAATACAATTAGTACTTTTAATTCACTAATTAATTAAATAACAGCCGCCCTAGCTAGATAAAGTTCCAACCATGCATTGATCTGTCGGAAATTTCGTCTCTCCGACTATAACAAGAAACTTCGACGATTTCTCCTAGCTAGGTTTTTGATTTGTTGCATGTTACCAAATCGTTATGCTGTGGAACTTCGTCCGATAAAAGCTGGTCCTCGTGTGCGTTATGCCGTTATTCTAGCATATTTCACGGGTGTCTCGTGTTTGCAAATTTTGCATATTATCCCATAAATTTCAACTTACCTGGTAAAACACATTAGGGCCTGCTAGAAAAGATTCGGGAAGCTTAAATGGAATGAAAAATTTTCATGAAAATGTAATGTGTACTGAGAATAGTAAAAATTGTATTCAAAATATAAAAATTTATATTAGAAGGGTGTATTTGGCAATGGTTAAAAAGTGTGAAGTTAAAACTTTTCAATCTAAAACTTTTCACTCTTCACAACTATCATATTTTTTATTTTATTTTTTACATTTTACTATACAACTGTCCTGCTTTTCAATTATTTCTACACAACTAACCTATCTATTTTAACTTTATCCCCTTTACTCTTCATCATTACCTCTATCATATTACATCATTTTACAACTTTTACTCTCCAAAACTTTTCACTAAAAGTTTTACCCATTCCCAAGTACATCCGAAATTTAAAAAGGTCCTTAGATACATATTCTAGTTAAATATCTTGGATTGTTTGTAACACTTCCTTAAAATAAAGAAAGGTGTATGTGATTGAACTAAAATTTCAGCCGCATATGTGATTTTAAAAATTCAAAATGGTAAAACTTGATGCATATATTTTTTTTAATGAAAACTTGATTCACACATTAAGATATTTAGATCAATAGTTGTATAAAAAATTTTCAAAAAATAAAATTTTGCATTCGAGTACACCAAAGCTAAGTACACATGGGTGCATAGTATCAAGCTTCAAAACTTTTTATCTAAAAGTTAATTTTATTACTTTCCAAATACATTGTTAAAAGTTCAGAAAGTTCTATACATAGCCAAATATATCCTATATATATTAATTTTGCATCAAATGTTTATTTTGCTACAAATATTTGGTTGCCTAAACTGACTGTCATGTTGTCAAATGTGACCAATTTTCATATTACTTACAACCAAAGATCTCATTCCTTGTGGCCATTTACCTTTAGCTTTAAATAATGATAGTTATTTTTTAATAATAAATAACGATGGTTATTTGGTCAATAATTTTACTACTTATGATTTTTCTGAGGAAATACTCTTATAATTAAATTCAAGTAAAATTGAAATTTGACTATGAAAAGGTAATTACATATAATAATTTTATTTTATATATTTAGCTGCATTCAATTTATTTTGATGACAGTTGAGTAATGATTCAATAGATAGGTACCTAGCTTTAATATATAGGTGTTTTGAGCCCTTTTAATTTTAGAAATTTTTTCTTTCATTTTCATATGCATTCTTCAAATGTATCAAAAGTTAACACTTTGAATTTTTGTATATATTTTTTTTGTCGAACTTCAAAGATTGAAATTTTCGCTATTTTTCTTGTGACGAGGAAAGTGAGATGGGTAAAATTTTATATATTTGAATTTTTATAAAAATATATAAAAATTTATAAATGATAAATTTTGGTATGTACAAAGATTACATATGGGCACACGTATAACTAAAAAGAAAATTTTTCAAATGAAAAAAGAATTCAAAATATTTATTGTGCTGAGTGCTCGATATATATCCACTGATTCATTAATAATTGAGCATTTGTTGCGAATATTTGATGGTTTTAATACAGTGATGGCATCTAGTCTAATGCAATTATCCTTTACATTAAATGCAGCTAAAGATAATATTATATTAAATATTAAAATTTGGCTGCACATAGCAATAAAACTCTGTTTACTGTTAACGTGGGACTTAATTGCACTTAATTGCATTTTTGGTACCAAAGGCAGCTAAATCAAAATTTGACTAAGAAAAAGTGATGACGCATAAGATATTTCGTTGTAATGTCCGCATATGATTTTCCACATGCCAAATCCTGCCTTGAGGATCCGGACATAATTTGGAAATTATTAAAAAAGTAATTCAGCTTGTCTAGGCCTGCGCTTCTTTTCATAAATCACGTGCAAGGCTTGATGACTTCAATGCCGCATCAGGTTTAAGCGTTGCAACGTCATTAAGACTCGATGCTTGCATAAGTTATACTGATTTTTTTATGTTTTGATTTTATTTTTTTTATTTGGATATACAGGCTTAAGCAATATCTATTCTCGACCCAAATTAGTGTCAAATCATGTGGCCTGAGAGATATACTTGTAATTCTTGTGGCCCACCTTATAGGTGGTCAAACATATAAAATTGAATAATATATATATATATATGGCTGGTTTTTAATTTAATAAAATCATCAGAATTCAAGACGAGATTCAATTGACGATTTTGAATGACGCCTGTTTCATTGAAATACTTGTAAAAATAAATATTCTAAGTAAATTTATTCCAAACGAATTAATTCCAGGATGCCCTCAGACCCAGACCCAGATTATGTATTTAGTTCTTTATTTTCAGATGATGCGACTGCTTAAACTATTATTGTTATCATCTCTACTGTTACAATTAATTAAAGTTCTAGGCGGAGGAATAAATTAACCAACTTAGAATCACTGGATTTAATTCATGGGCATAAGCTTTTGAGTTTTAACTAAAACAACGTGCATGTCTATAAATACCTATACGTGAGTGGGATGATTGCATTAGAAGACAAAGAATTGAACCGAAGTGTGTATATATGCCCATGAAATTAAAATGGACTCATTTAATTTAATCGAATTTAGGAAATGTGTGAAAGAAAAAGCTCACCAAATTGTTGGAGGCTATACTAGCTAGCCAGCTGGAAAAGCCAAGCCCGAAGATATGATGCTATATAATGCACATTCCAGCTAATCAAGTCATCCGTTGTCACAGTATATATAAGACCAATAAAAAAAAATCATTGGCTAGAATTTCAACAGCAAAGATTCGTTGAAAATGAGTGCTTATCAGCCAAATCCATTGCTATACGTTCCAGCGTCAATGGTTCAATTCTGTTTAGATGATGTGATATTAGTAAAAATTAAGTGATGGATCATTACAACGAGTCAACGTCACAAGATCGTGGACGATATTTCTTCGTGGCATGCATGTAGGATTGGGTCATTAAGATCCCAGCAGGTATGCAAGATTCCACTTGTCAATCTGGACGAAGAAATTAATTTTTCCTTAATCAAGTCGTAATAAGGAGATCTATATCGAGCAAGTGACGTTTTGTCGTGTCCCAGATTTCTTTTCTGATTTTACTTGTTTATGGATGTCTTCATACTAACCAGCATGCGTTGCATATACACACGCCTTGTCGCCTCTTTGACATAGGAACATTTAATCTCAAATAAGCGAGATTTTGTCCTGTCATAGCTTGTCCGTGTTTCAGTTTCTTAGAATCAACTATAAATTATTCATTAATCAGCATTTAATTTGTAGTGGACCATGTCAAATAAATTACTGTTTCGGCACTTCCTCAGAAGGTGACATCTTAATGCACCTAATTAATAAGAAATTAATTTATTAATTATTTCAAGAGACAAAAATCTGAGTATATTTTCCGTGTAAGAATTCCTATGAAAAAAATAAATATTCAAGATAAACCACTTTACAGAAAGGTCGTCTTTACCAGCATTGCAAACTAGACGCAACTTCTCCCCCTTTCTTAAATAAAAGAACATTAAAGGTTTCTTAACTTAGTTAATAGCATAAAAGCTTACAAATTGAGGTATTCTGGGGAAATTAATGGAATTAGGCGACAAACACAGCATACAAATTGAGGAATTTTGGTGGAAAAAAACCAATTCCCAGAGAATTCACTAGTACCATCAAACCCAACATAAATCTTCCAAGTATGATTTTTGAGTAGTGGATCATAATTAAATAGTTCAAATTAGGAATTTGAAAAAAGACAACACATCATACATCATGGATCTTTTCACTAGTACCTAACACTGTTGAAGATTTTGAGAAATCGGTTTGCGCTGACAAAGTGGTATTGGTACATCTCCTGACGTGCATGTTCGAGCCGGTGTGTAGTCGCGTGACAAGAAGCAATTTGTTTGGATGACTTGTCTATCATGTTAAGCAGGCACGCCGAAGGATTACTCATGAGTCACTTGGCGTGCGCGTGGAAGGTGGGATACATTAGAGAGACGCTTTGAAATTTGTTATCGGGCGGACAGCGACAGAAGGATCCTATAGATGATTTCCCAGCATTCAAAATTATTAACAGCTCACATTTACGGTAACTCATATATATGCATCAAATATCAATATATATATATATATGTGCATCAAAAAGAGAAATCTATCCATTTTTTTATCCCAAAAAAAAAATCCACGTAAGTTAAAGTGGCACCTAAAATAGAAACCATAAAATCAGAAAACGAGATGGTAGTTTATCACTGGCAAGGAGGCACTTGAATACACACTTGCAGGGAAATTTCAGCAGAACTAGAGAAGAACTTTTGGAATGTCCTCACAGACCTGATGACCTAGAAGATTACATTACCACCAGAAAATGACCATAATGGAGGCAACAGAAGATCTAATCCACTAGAAATAATTCAACAGAGGAAAGTGTACACTAAGAGGTCATCGGTTCAATAAGGATGACCTGCATGAGCTTGCAATATGCAGTTCATCTACAGCATGGACACTAATATACTGCACAGGATCACATCAATAGTAAACAGATGAACATACAGAACTACCAGCACCCCCGATGGATAAGATGAACATACAGAACTACCAGCACCCCCGATGGATACAATACAATATATATATATATAGTTGCAGAGAACGATGCATCATGATTCCCGGTATTTTGTTAGATCAAACGTCAGAGTTCTTGAGCAACTGCAAGCAATACATCCATCATAAGGAGTCAGGTAAGTATGAAAAGAGACAAAAACAGCAACCGCTAAATCAATATAAAGAACCGGATAACCATGAAGTCCACCTTCTTTCTGAGTCCCTGTAGACTCCGACCAATGCTTCAGCCTTGTCATAGAAGCTGTCCTTCAATGAGATAACAATACTCTGGAAACCACTGCCCCCATCAGAATCTTGGTCAGCTCTATCCCCATTACATGATTTTGACCGAATAAAACCAGCAACCTTGGCAACATTCAGATTATCCAATGCAGCATCAACTTCATCCAAAATAAAGAATGGCGATGGCCGATAACTGAACCAGTTGACAAGTAAAAGATGGGAAAAAAATTAACTACATTCTATAAGCTAACAAATATATTAGATAGCACTTTGAAAAAGGATGGTATTCTATTGATAAATGGGGCAATGATTCAATACATTCGGCTGCATGGAGATGCCCACATAACTCGTTACTTTTCTATTTTTAAATATTTTGTTCCGAATCTAAACCATTTATCATGTTTATCCATATTGATTTATTTATGATTCCAAAAATCATGTAGAGATCTTTTGTATGCAATCAATATACTATAAATTTTTGAAAAAAAATCAATAGTTACATATTCACTCTTTAAAAAATGAATAGCTGTATATTCACTCTTAAAAGATGCTTCTTTTTTAACAAAATATGAGTTTTGAATTAAAGTAATTTTTGGTACTATGATACAACAAATGGTGTTAAACAAAATAAATAGTTTACATTTGGCAAAAGAAGTTCAAATTTTTTTTAAAAAAAGTGGGTAATTTGCATATATACTCATGTAGTTTGACGCTAATTGTAAAAATACTCACGTAGTTTTCCAAATTGCATATTATCCCTACGTAATTTCACCAAAATTGCGTATTATTCCCACGTCATTACCTGTCGTTAATATCTGAGGTGATATTTTGAAAAATGATAAAAATGTCCTCATCAGTCGTTTCACAAATTGCATATCACCCCATATAATTTCACCAAAATTGCATATTACTCCCACAAAACTGTATACCAATGAGAGCATTTTCGTCATTTTTCAAAATATCACGTTAGATATTAACGGCAGGTAACGGCATGGGGATAATATGCAATTTTGGTAAAACTATGTGAGGGTAATATATAATTCATGAAACCATGTAGGTATATCTGCAATTAGCGTCAAACTATGTAGGTATATATGCAAATTACCCAAAAAAATTTAAGGGGCTACATCGACATCTCCATGCAGCTGCCTGCATGTAATAATCGTCCTGAATGAATATCATACCAGATTTTAGCAATAGTTGTTCTAGGAGAGAAGGAAAATTGTCTTATAGTCTTCGTAAAAGCGAGTGCACAAGACAGCAAGAAAAAGAGAACCAGAAAACTCCAGAGGAAATGCAAGGAATGGGCAAAAAGCTCTAGAACAACAGCTCACAGGGGAGTGGATATCTCAAATTCATCAGGATAAGGCTGAACACCAATCATACCAATAGCAATCACCAAAGCCACAGCACAACAAACTTTACAAACAACCACACGGTAGAATAGACCAAAATGCAATTTGGGCTCACTGTACAGAACCTTCTGCCAAGTCATTGCACGAACTTTGATACTAGAAGTTGCATACCTGTGAATAGAAAAGAGTAGAGCAAGTGCAGCAACTGTTTTCTCTCCACCAGATAACTGCTCCATTTCACGAAATCGCTTCGTTGGAGGCATGACTGTGTATTTAATGCCTTCTAAATACGGATCTTCATCATTTTCTAGGCTCAAGTATGCTGTGCCACCCATCTGATGTGTGCTGCTTTTTGTCAGTTGCTTGTAAATTGCATCAATGTTACTTGAAATATGGTTAAATGCTTCCATAAAAAGTTGGCGTCTGCAAAACCAATATGCATGAATAAATACTTACAGTTCTTAGGAGGTTGAGGGAATGCAGAAATAACATTAATGCCCAACATCTATAAATTTATCCCAAGACATTGGGAATCAGGATTATAGAAAATAGAATTTTTTATTTATTTATTTTTTACCTCATCAATACGTGAGGATTCTAAGACACAAAAGGAAAAGTAGGGAAAAAAGGCTCTTAACACGTGCTCCTTGGTTGTCATGGAATGGATGACACAATAAGCATGCCAGAACAATGTTGGCATGTGCAACAGAATGTTCCATATCTATGTCAGACTTTGATATAACCCGACTGGTTGGCTATTATCTAAAAAGGGTTTTGGGAAAAAAAAAAAAAAAAACATTTATAAGTCAGAAGAGGTGGAATATAATGCTCACATACAGAAAAACAAAACAATCAAGGTGTTTTTTCACTAATACAACAATTCCATATAGGAATAACAGTACTGTGAACCCTCTGAAAAATGCTATATGTAAAGGAAAGCTCATTCATTAAACACATGTAACCAAGCATCAAATTTGAGGATCAGAGATACATCACCTCCTTTCCCTGACTGAATTGAACTTGTCAGCTATCTCTTTCTCTTCTCTTCTGGTACCTTCAAACTCTTCAGTTACTTGCCGTTCCTTCTCTTGCAAAGCCTCATATTGATCTAGGGCCTTCAAATTTGGTGCAGTTCTTTCAATTTCAGATACCAAGGAGTCCATCTTCTGTTTGAATTCTGCCTCAACCTTCTCTCTCTCAGCAGGTCTCATATCGTGTAAGTGTGCTCTGCTTAACTCATTGTAATCAAACATTGGCTCAGGCGAAGATGAATCAGTTTCCATAGGATCTGAAATGGTGGGAAGAGGGATCTGCTCTAACTCACACTTCTCTAAGATTTCCTGCTTTTGTGATTTCAGCTGTTCGATCTGTGTCTCCTGTAAAACCAAAATTGATTCCTGTATATGAAACAGAGCAACTTGTTTCTTGCAGTGTCCTATGTAGACACTACTTAACATGATAAGATGCTTTGCAAGAGTTGTAAATCAACTTAGCAATAGTGAACAAATTACATGTGATTCATATCACAAAATTCTAAAATAAAATCAGCTTCTAGATATGTCATCTAACCTTCGAATTTATCTGGCGCTTCAATTTCCCTGTGTTTCCAGTGATACCAGTAACCTTCTTATTTATTTCCTGAATAACCTTTTCACAATCTTCTGACTTCAACTTCCACTCTGTACAAAAGCAAAGAATAGAACATCGACAGACCAGAAAAAGTTTTAGCAGCGGGATCGAACTCATTTCATAATGTTTCTGCCTACATCCCAAAGAGTAAGATCTCACGGAAATGCATGTATTTAGTTTACTTACTCATCTTCAAATTAGTGATAATAGTGGATATGAGTCTGATAAACAAAAATAGAAGTTGATAAATGAAAGGCCAAAATATTATGACTCATTATCAACTAAATAAAAGAAAAGAAAGTGCGTCATTGAATAATCATCTGAGTGGCAGTCACTTTCTGAGGCACCAGAACACAAGTATGCAAACCAATATCTCATAGTACATCTATGTACCATACATATGACATACATGTTTAGAACATTACTGTTTGGGAATTTAATAGAAATTATAAAAATCAGGAATAATACCATCAACTTCTTGCTTCAATTCATCCATCTGACTTGCCGTTTTTTCTGTTGCTTCTTTGGCTTCAGCATCTTTCCTTTGCACCTCCTTCAGATCTTCCTCTAAAGAACTGATAGCAGATTCCAGCTTTATGATTGGTAAATTCATGTCCCGCTTTTGCTCATATTCAAGCCTGCCAGAATGAACTGAGTGGTTAATAGTCTATCCCTCAGATGAGGCTACAACTCCAACTACATCAATGGCCACATTAAAGATGTACAGGAATCAACATATATGCAATTATTTGCATGAATTACTGAACTGAGGTAATTTTTCTCTCAGATGTTCCACATTTGTGAAGCAAAGGGAAGGCAGTAGTATAAAAAATCTGAATAATCAGAATTTTATATGAGTTGAAAGATGGATGCGGGACACATGCTTGTTTGCATTTGTAGGTAACTTGCTAAAGCCTACCACCATTAAGTCAACTCTTTTCTTTTTCTGACTTTAGTTATAAGGTTTGATGTGTTACGTGAAACAATACTTTCTGAAAGGAGGACCTCATTGATAAAGTTCACTAAGCCAGTCAAGCACCCAGTTTTAAAGAGAAATATTTGATACATTTAAAAGCACCTCAGTGCCCTTTCAGAACTTTCAAGCATAACCCGCAATTTTTCTTCAAACTCACTGGAATAGCAAACAAGTCCAAAACTCTCTTTTATTGCATATTTCTACGCAATCAGAATTGTTCTGACTGCATTAATTTCTAACTCAAGCTGTTATCTTCTTTCTTTTTTCAGAGTTTTCCCCTCAATGGAATGCAAACAAGTCCGAAATTCACTGTTCTTGTAGCCATTGACCCACCTCAGTATCCTCCGTAAGCTCTGTCATCCTCCGAACATGTTCTTCATGACTCGCGATGTCTCTTCTCCAATATCAGGAAATGTTATTTCAATATTCTCTCATTCTGAAATCTGGAATGTTTTCATTACCACTTCCATTTCTGCTTGGCTCTATTTGGCCGATGATAACAAATGCTCACGACATATGAAAAGGGTACAAAAGTTCCCTTTTGCCCTTCCCTTTAAATTAATGTAACGTTTATTTGGCCTCCAGCTAACTTTTTCTACATCATTGCCTATGCCTCCCGACCCACTACCAAATCAAAATAAAGCTATTTATTTTATCTTTATTCCAGTCATCCACTATCCTAGATACATCACTTCCTTCCCTTTTCCTATCCCCTCCACAACTATTTTATGTTGAACCAAGCAGAACCCAAAATGGCACATATGGCACTTTGTCAGAGCTAATCAATTTTAAAAGCATCAAAGGTTCATTTTGCATGCAAATAATGTATTTGGCCGTGGAAGATTTGAAGCACAAAAATATTAAATGAAAAGGTGAGAATATAGCATTTAAATACATACTGATACTTCAATTTTGACATCTGGGTGCTCAAGCTCAGCCTTCTCTCAGACATCTCTTGTGCAGCCTTGAGTTGGTTCTCTTCATACTCACGGATGTTTGTCACTCCCACTGATTTACTGAAATCCCTGTATATTCGATCCACAATCTCATTGATCCTCTTCTCAATCTTCCGGATTTCATCTCCTCTTTTCTTAACTACACTCCTTAACTGCAGGGGCAGAGAGAAAACTGCTAAAAATAAGACGACTGATACCAGAGAAGGAAAAAGCAAACAACCAAAAAGCACCACCACCTTTTGGAGCTCTGGCTGGAGACGACTTATCTCTTGCTTTAAGTTCATTCTTTCCTGCCTTAATTTCAAAAGCTTCTCCTCAATATTCCTCTGCAAGGAATTCAGGCCTTAGCAAGAAACTTTTTCCAAAACACGAATACCAATAAATTAGATGTCAAACAAATGAGTTACTTGCATTTGTACAAACTAAAAAATAAAATAAGTGCACATATGCCAATGGTCTTAAACATTTTACATCTACGCCAAAATTTATTTCACTCATGTCAATGAAGCAGTAGGCACCATTAAGTAAGAAGCATCACAGTTGTTAAATTAATTTTCAAATGTCCAAATTGCCCTCATGCCAAATAAGTTCCTCCTCCTTTCCAAAGTTGTTAACATATACACCCCACCAAATCTTCCTCCATGTATGTCATCAATGATGGAAAAGGGACCCAGATGTTCTTCCACAGAAAAACATCTCAATCCTACAGCAAGGAATAAGTTCGACGACAGTTCACACACAAACATGGGTACTGCTTGAGCATTCAAACTTAAAAAATGGTGATCTCCCATCTCTCCCCTCCCTCTCAAATTTCACCCTCAATCTCACTATCTTCAGCGTAAAGTACACAACTCTTGCCAAGAACCTCCCTCCCCTGCCCAAGTCACTGCCTTCATTGAAAACATCAAGACCATGAAGTCATCCAAGCCTTAGCCAATGTGCCCATCATTACGACAGAAAAATCACCTCCCTCACTCTCTAGTGCCCAATCTCCCCTAACGTTCTTCCCTTATGCCTCTACTATCAACATTGTCAATGTTGTCATCAAAAACGAGATCTTCAACAACACCACCAACAGTAACCTCATCATTTACTACTACTCCCGTCATTTTCAGACAAGCTGAAATCCCCCACCATCCACCTTCACCACCCCACACTCAGCATCCTTTCCACCTTACAGCCATGTCCTACTTTTGGTTAGAACAAAGTTGTCATTTTTGTTCTGTTGAGAGTTTGGCCATTAAAGGAAATGTTTGGAAAGGAGGCCATGTTGAATTCGGGTGCTGCTGCTGGAGAGTTCCACCATTTCACAAACATGACAGAGAAAATTCTTGGGGCCCCCGTGTTTGTGATTCCCACTAGAGAAGAAAATACAACACGAGAACGTCGATGCATTCAACAGTTGAAAACGACTAAAATACCCATGTTTAAAAATCCAAAAATGGTAAAACTTAACTTATAGATTAAATACGCCTAAATTAACAGTTTTACATAAATATATATGGTTTTTTTTAGCCCAGGCTAACAGGATGATAGCTCTATATAGCACATATGATTATAGAAAATAAAAAATATATCCATAACATATGTACTCTCTCTCTCCACAGACCTGCTCATCGCATCAAACCCATAGAACATATAGGCCACCTTAACAAGCATTACCTTACTATGTTTCAAACAAGAAAGATGGTTATGTCAGTTGCCTGGTCATTCAATGGGGTGACACAACCAAAAAAAAGAAAGGTGGTTATGAGTTCAAAATCCTTCTGCAGGAGATCTCAAAATCCTTCTGCAGGAGATCATGCACACAAAAATAGTTGAAAACTGACTTGATACACTATCAGAAAGCTATCTAGCTTGAGCATTTCATTTCAACAGAAACTGGTACTCACAAGTTGTATGAAACAATAAAAATTAGTCAGCTCAACTATGTAGTTCATTTGATCACCTTTTCTATCTCTGCATACTGGATCTTTTTTTCTAGTCCAGTAATTTTTCCAGAGGCTTCGGACTCTTTTATCTGCATCTCACGAATTGATCCAAGCTCATCCATTTCTGATTCATACTGCTCTTTTTTCCTCTTCTTTGCTGCAGAAAGCCAAAAGAAATAGAAAAATAACAATACAAGTAGAATTAAGTGCCAGGAATAAAAGTAGGACAAAATCCTTGATCATCTTAGGATAACAAATAGACTGAACCTTCAATAGCTTTGTCGTCCCACTTCTGAGATCTAGCTTCCATTCCCCCACTAATCCCACCAGTCATTGTCCCTGACTTTGTGAGGAGGATCCCATCAACGGTCACCACTGAAAACAGAAAAATACTATCAATCTGCATTTCATGAATTTGAAGAGCTGCAGAACTGGAACAGAAAACACTGAAGCACAAAGATAAGCAGTTACCCTTGTACCTCTCCCCGCTCCAGCTAAGGATCTTTGCTTCTTCAAGTCCATCACATACTAGGGTATTTCCAACAGCATATAAGATAGCCCTCTCCAGGGCTTGATCAAATGTGAAACTGTTAAGTTAAACCATGTATAAAGCATACTGCTTCTGTTCTCATTTATTTATAGTTGCCATACGCCATCTATTAACTCCAGAGAAAAGAAAAGAAAAGAAAAGAATGCAGAGAGAAATCATCAAACAAACAACAATAAAAGCAATGAAAAGTAGCGCCCACTAAAGCTAAAAACATCAATTTGCATTTACTGCTGCAAAATCACAGTAAACAAAAGACAATAATTTCAGTTTTAAATCAGGAGAAATCTTTCTAAACATGTAATCGCATATAAAAAGAAAGAGAGTAAAAAGCAACAAAAAAATTGCCAGGATGAGGCTCATTTAGTTCAAGATAACTAACCATAAGTATACACACAGCAAAATCGCATAAGAAAGCAAGAATAGCCAGTAGGAAAGGACATGGCAAAGAATCTAACCTCCAGTATTCACCAGCTACCTTGTGTCTCTTCAAATCATATACTACAACCCAACTTCTGCCATTAAACACCATAATCCCCATGCGTCAATTCCTTTGATTTGAGGGTTGATCTCTCGATTCTTTTTCCTTCAGCATAGCCCAAACGACTAGGAGACTGCTTTGCCCAGAAGCTGCAGGCAACATAAATGTACAGAACCTCATCTTATGCCTATATCTACTACTGTAAAAACCCATATGATTTCCAAGCACTTGCTTCTTTACTTCTCAAGTCATATGTACCAATTGCACTCAAATGAGTAGAAGACAACAGGTTTCCTTTAATTTGGTGGTTGAACTCTTTCCTAATTTTTTCCTTCTCCTTCAACATGGCCCAATGACTCAGCCATTGCCCAAAAGCTGTAGGCCATACAGGTTCACAAACTCATCTTATGCCCACTAATATGAGGGTGAAACTCTCCCTCCCAAATGTCTTCCCTACAAGATAACCTAGCCTTCTGCCTTCCCTTAACATTTCTAAGTCATTCCTTCAATTTGACCTAAATGACTGCAAGATTGCCCAAAAGCTATAGGCAATCATCAATGTCACCCATGTTCATGAGCAAAACACCAATCACTAATAACTGGCTATTGAAGTTAACCTTTTACTGACCATATCAGTTCCACCATGATTGCCAACCACCAAAACCATCATCTCCCTCATTCTTTGTTTCTTAAGCATTGAGTATTCACTGTTGCAAGCTAAATCAGATCCAATGCCTCCCATTGCAACCATTAAATGCCAACACCTCCCTGCATTTATTCTTTTACCCAATTTTGAATTCTCTCTAAACTGATATTAAAACATGGAACAAATGACCAAATAATTGCCCAAAAGCTATAGGTACAACCAGACACAATATTATCTTATGCCGAAGAATGCCCATCAACACCAGTAGCCTCTCATCTTCATCTGTTCTACTAATCACAGGTGACCAACATCATTTTCAAGCTCCAAAACTAGCATCTCTCACTCTTTCTTTTCAATATCATAAAACATGCAGTGTTGTGTCTGCCTGTCTTTGCTTCCTAAATCATATTCACCAATTCCAAATACCACAACTGAATGTCACCCTGCAATTGTTCATTTCATATGATGGTTAAACTCTCTCATATATACCTTTCCATCAACAAGGCACAGACGACTAGAAGATTGCCCAAAGCTGAAGGCAGTATTAACATCCACAACCTCATCCTTGGCCAATGAGTACTACTGCTAGTTCACTTCATCACCAACATACCATTCATCTTCATTCCATCTGCTAGCTTGGCTACTACACCATCAGCAACCACCAAAAGCATCATCTCTCTCATTCTCTGTTTCTAAAATCATCATTATTAAGTCTGCTTCGGAAATGGCATTTATCACCAGCCACAACCACAGCTAAATGCCCTGTTGCTCATTTATTTACTCTTCTACTATCATGATTGAACTCTATTACTTTCCTTTAACCTGGCCCAAATGATTGTGACATCGTCCAAATAAATATCCAAACCATCCTATGAGCCACCTCTTTCATCTTCATCTCATTCATTAGAAATAGATGTTGCACCATCATCTCGAATACTAAAACCATGATCCCCCTCTATCTATTACTAAGTTCAAATCAATGTTGTCCATCCAGTACCTTCTTTTTTATCCAATCTAATTCATTGCATCCCATGCCTCGATCAAATGGATGATCCCCTGAAACAATGCTTCTAATCCATCATCTATTCTTGTGGTGATTTTTGCAAATTTTATGTATCTACATAGTTTCATCGATGTTGAAAACAGATCGTTTTTGTTTCGTGAAATAGCAAATGAGTGATGACTATCAAAGTTTGCACAAAACTGCAAGGTTATCCCTTTGCTTCCTCTATATGTTTCTAATCATATCAGTGCCCACTAATACATGCCTCCATCCTCAAATCATATTCATCAACTGATTCACTTTCCATACTGCTGCTAAATGCCATAGTCCCCCTGCATCCCATTTGATGCAGCTAACCATGGAAAATTAGCTGCCATTGCCACCACCAAAACCTACTCCTCCCTCTTTCCTAATTCTAAATCATATTAGCACACATCATCATGTCTATTCTTCTTTTTTCTCACAAATTAAATTGAACACTTCTGCTGCCACCACTAAACATCAAGACAAAGATCATCTTCATTATTTTTTTCTTTGGGGTAGTTTGGCTAGGATAAGGATTAAAGGAAAATAAATGAACGGAAACGGAGAGAAAATGACATCAGTAGTTCAGATAAATGATAGACTAGATGAAAAATGTAGACAGCACAATTTTAATGCAATTTATTAAGCTATAATTTTCATTCCTGGGAAAATTTTCTTTTACTCCTGACACCAAAACCCCTTTTGGCAAATTTCCTGCCTTAATATTCCAATCGATAGTGTTGCCATCATCTCCCACTTCCTTCTCTAAACTAGGAAGATCCACTACAAACTACCTCTTATACTAAAAGGCTTGATTGTCATTTCAATAATTGGTTCATGACATCCAAGGCAGATACTGATTTCCAAAGAAGTGTTTTAGAGTGTTTCAAAATGCTAAATAAATTTGGACAGCTGTTTTCCAAAATTTTAAAAGAATGTGGCTGACACAGGACATGAAGACACTTTCATAAATTAGGGGTTTAGATTGTTTGAGGGTGTTTTGAGTATATCTTGAATTTGGTAGAATATTTAAAAGATACTAGAGGATTTAATAGAATATCTTAGTATCTATCAAAATAAATTAGTATAAAAAATATGCAATTTTTTTAAAAGATTGCTTCTTTAATGAGCCTTCTTAAAATAAGGTGGCATTTTCACCTATAAACCAATCCTTTTAAGCTCTAAGAAACATGACAATTGGAGTTTTATAAAAATGTCTCCAGTTTTTCTTCTTTACTCTTGTTCTTCTCTTCTTCTATCTTCTTCTTTCTCTTCCTTCATTTTTTCTGCTCTTTCTTCCCTTCTCGTCTTTCTTCCATCTTCTTTTCTACTCCTGTAAATCTTTTTCTATCTTGTTTCTCTCTTCTAATTCATATGTGATTTCTCCTTATTCTTACCTTCTCTATTGAGAGGATCCTCTCTCTTTCTTCCAAAGTCTTCCATTTTTCTTGATCTAGACCATCCCTTTCTCTTGATCTAGACCATCCTGACCTACATCAGTGGCACATTGAAATTGTTAGCAAGTTCCTCACGCAAAATAAGCTTTTCCATTTCCTCTTCCCATAAGCAAAATAACACAGCCAATATCTAACCCTGGAATGTATTTGGCATGCATCTAACTAGACATTCACGTACTAAACCATGCAGTAGGAGACAACGTAACATAAGAATTCAAAGCACTGCAAGTTACAAGTATAGGGGTGTAGATGCTACATCAACATCTATCCTAGACCTAGAAGGCAAGAACCATTTGTACTATCATGTTCCATTATGATAAGTGAGACAAAATAATTCAATTAGAACAATAAAACAACTAAAAAAATCCACTTCCTGATTCCGGAAACAAAAACACAAACATTCCACAAGTATAAGCACAAATATGATGTCAATGCAGGATTTAACTGTATGAAATACAATGGATACATCCATATAAGCAATCACTACAGTCAATCGCCTCAAAATGTATAATGAAAAGGATATTGAATTACATCATAAATCAGCTTGGCAGTTCCTCCCAGTGTGCGCAGCTTCTCAATTATTGGCTTTACACGGACTGATTGTAGAGGTATGAATGTTTGAGGAGGGAGACGATGTTCCTTCAAATACTAAAATAGTACAAAAAATATTATGAAGGCTTAAATTATGATTGAGTGCAACCTCTAGAAAATAACAGAGAGAGAAAATAATGGAACATGTGCATTGCATGTTTACAATCTTTACGCATGGAGTGCTACAAAATAACATACATGATATTTACCAAAAAAATTGAAAATATGAAGATCAACAATCACAATAACTTCCTTGGGAAATTTTTTCAAAAAAATACAAGAAAAAAGAAGAACTTGCATGTGGTTTTGATTAAGCATAAATTGTGATCCCTAAGGAATCAACATGAAAAGCGTTGCAAAAAAGAATAGTTATAAAAGAAAGAATATAAATTCAAAAAGCATATAACTAAATCTCTAAGGAATCAACGTGGCAGTTGTTGTGAAAGAGAGAAGTTAAAAGCATATACAGTTACATTCTATCATATAATATGCACACACATTATTAGAAAAACTGATAACGGAGCAATGACTAATATTGGAACATTTCATTTCTGAACAGAAGCGTCATTTTCAAGTAGCGTTCGATCAATTGCGTAGTAAGAAATTTCATCCCAATTGGTCCAAGGTTATCAACAAACAAGATTTGCCCAAGGCACTTCGTTTCTTTTTGTCCAAGTCACTTCCTTTTTTCTTTGTGAGTATCGGGGATATCCCCATTCATAGGTCCGAGATCCACATCTATGAATTGAAGGGTCCGAATGATCAACTCCGCAATCAGTTGTTAGAATCAATAGGTGTTCAAATCGTTCATTTGAATAAATTGAAACCCTTCTTATTGGATGATCATAAGACTTCCCAAAGATCGAAATTCTTGATCAATGGAGGAACGATATCACCATTTTTGTTCAATAAGATACCAAAGTGGGTGATTGACTCATTCCATACAAGAAATAATTGCAGGAAATCGTTTGATAACACTGATTCTGATTTCTCAATGATATCCTATGATCAAGACAATTGGCTAAATCCCGTGAAATCTTTTTATAGAAGTTCATTAATATTTTCTTTTTATAAAGCAAATCGACTTCTATTCTTGAATAATCCACATCACTTCTGGTTCTATTGTAACAAAAGATTCCCCTTGATGGCCATGGGTAGAAAAACAGTGAATTTTAAATTCCTACTGATAGTATGCTCTTTGAAATTTAACAGTTTTGATATATGAGATGAGAATGCATAAATTTGAACCAATGGTTTGAGACATTTTAGAATTTCAGGTTTCAGGATTGAGCAAAATTTGGCCAGATGGAATGCAATATAACATCATATAATATAAACACCCATTATTTAAAAAAAATGGACAACTATGATGGCCAAAGGTAGAAAAACAAGTGAATTTCAAATTCCTACTTGTAGTATGTTCAAAAATTATAGTTGACCCAATGTGGGTGGGAAATGGCCTA
This sequence comes from Annona squamosa, assembly GCA_035584095.1. Classification (NCBI taxonomy): domain Eukaryota; kingdom Viridiplantae; phylum Streptophyta; class Magnoliopsida; order Magnoliales; family Annonaceae; genus Annona; species Annona squamosa. The sequence goes on from JAXCLR010000001.1 coordinate 83,996,692, forward strand.
TGATGATGAAGAGTATGTTTGAAAACTACATGAGAAAATAATGCATAAATTTGAAGCCTCAAAAATGGCAAGATACTAGAATCAACGGGTGAGAAAATTTTGACCAAATGGAAAGCAGGTTTAACAGCAACAAAAATATAAATAGGTTAGACAACCTTGTGAGATAATTAATACCACAAAATAACCCCTTTGAATATCTAGGAGCAATCGTTCAATAAAATTGAGAAATTAATTAAAAATTGAGCAGAAAATTCATATTTGGTCAAATAAGTGGCCTTGTGCCTTCAATTTTATGTGATTATTGCATGTTAGTTAAATTGAAAGAAAAAATTTATAAAACAGTCTCCATCCTGCATAGGCGGTGGTCAGCAATTAAAGAATAACATCTCAATCAGAAGTGTAAACGGAATAACGGTCTTGACGTCAATTCACAGAAAAACAAGTAAAAAATAAAATTATGAATCAAAATCATTCAAGATGATTTAAAAGTAGAATCTATAAGTAATAAAATGATTTTAGAATAAGCCATTTGTCCAGAAACTGCACCAGTTAGAAATGAGTTTTAATGAAGTAGAAAGCCCTGAAACATAAAAGGTCCAAGATTACTGAGGATATAGTCCAAACAATACATGATTAAACAGAATTCAATATCCATGCAGTCCTCTCCTTCATGACAAATAACTTACAATCATGGACAAGATCATGAACCATCTGAAAATGAGTACAAGCAATCTATTAACAACAGTAACCGTCTTGCCAAGGGAAGAATGTCATCATTCGAGCATACAAATTGCCTGTTTAGACTAATTAGACGAGGACACTAAATGGGAAAAAAATGTTTCTATGTTGCTTTACTCAGATGAGTCATTCAAAATTTGTTTCTAGTGATAAATAACCAAAGAAAACTAAAAGCTATGAGAATAGACATGTAGCTAGTGAAGAATAGCATACATCCAGAGAATAAGGACTCAAGAACAAGATGGGGGCCTTGTGGCAAGAGAATTGAACACAAGAAGAGAAGACCGCATGTAAATATTTTAGAGCAGATGGGATAGAAAGGTCAGAAACAGATTTACAGATCTGGAACATCAACCCATGACAGCTCAGCATCCTTATCATTCATTCAAACTGGGATCAGTGACATGAGTCTAGTCATGCGAGCAGTCTGTGTACAGCCAAAGAAGATATGGGGGCTGTTTGGATAGAGGTAAGACTATGCTCATGTACATATATATGGGGCTATGCTTCTATGAAACCTCTCTTTTATGTAAACCTTTTCGTTTTTAATAATGGATGATTGATGAAAAAATTCACTCAATCTATCACATTTAGCATCACTTATATCATCATGAAAACCGTTTCATTTGTTTATACATGTATATATAATTGTGACAGTTGACATGATGATAACAAAGGAGATGATGACATCGTCATCCAAGAACTACTAGACATTTTCTTGTCTGTTTCTCAAACTAAAATTTTGAAATTTTGAAACATACCTTACTATTTACCTGTTCCACCATATTCATGCCAATCAACTCTTTCCCACTGGATTCCCAATTTAAACTATTACGTTATGAAAATAAGTACCTCCTCCAGTCGTTAGTTTTCCAAGAAAAAGGCAATTGCCCAGGTACATATTCTTAAATAAAGTAAAATGTCTAATCAAGTCTCCATACAGGCAATAGAACAAACATTACTCCTATGGTTCCAAACAGCCCCTAAATGAAATCAAAAGAAGCGTATTTCAGTTGCTGTGCCATTAAAGATACAATGTTTAACAACTTAAACAACAAGAAGAAGACAATCATACATTTCAAGAGTGTTCATACTGGTCAGCTGTGGGGTATCAGCATGTGTTAGAAATGGAAATCAATTATGCACAGGGAAAATACCTTAATACATTCTTTTCCTGTTTGTTCATCTTCAACCACTACAGCATCCATAAATTTTCCCATCGCAACAGTAACAGCGAGATTAAATTTCTTTTGTGTTGGCCGGCAAAGATCAGTCATGCGACCGTGGACCCCTGGAAACAAGCGTTTGAGACTCTCGACAGCTTCAGATAACCGAGCATCACGTTCACTTTCATGTTTATCAGCCTTTAATTCGCGTAATTCACTTTCTATTTCACTGACCTTTGCCTTCAGATTATCATATCTTGTCCTGGATGAAAGATGCTTTTTATTGATTGGTAATGTATTCCATGTAAGGATATGTTTAAACCTTAAAAAAACTAAAACCAGAAACACAGGCACGAGATGAATAAAAATAGCACTAGAAAGCAGACATTAGACAAATCAGATGTCTAAGCCAGTTAATCTTTAAAAATATAGTAAAGATTGATCAATAAAATCAACCAACCTTGATTTACGATGTTTATCTTGCATTTCATTTAGTTCTTTCCTTACTCGTAAGAGCTCTTCGGAATTCTTGCTGAGTGCATCAAGAATTTTTCTGAGTCTAGCTTGCATTTGCTCCTCCTGTAAGGCAAGCTCCTGCTCACGGGAAGTCAACTGTTGAAGATTTTCTTCCAGATTTTTCTGAGCTTCAACATCAGCTTGTTGTTGCCGATCAAGAACCTCTTTCTCATCTCTCAGTTTTGCAGTTTTCATGCCAGCATCTTCTTTTCTGCAATATAGAATGGCAAAGATGGCTGTAAGATGTTTAACTGCAGGCAAAGTCCATATCTGGAAGGCCACTATGAGCCTGTTTGATTCTGCTGCAGTTTATTAGCTGATGGCTGATAAGCAGCCGAAATTGAGTAACCAGAGAATGTTTGATACAGCTTAAATAAAATGACTTAAATTTATAAGTTATGTTTCATACAGCTTAAGCTGAATTACTAAAGAATATGAAAATGACTAAAATACCCTAGAATATATTTGTGGCTTAATATATAAAATGTTAATTAAGATAAAACAATTAAAGCTTTTATAGTTAAACAAAATAATCTAAAACTTGTATTGCTAATTTATCTATCAATTATTTATAAGTTACTCAAATAAAAAATATTTTATTCAAAAGACATGTCAACAATGTTTACTATTCGGGGGTGTTTGGCAAACAAAAAAAATTATTCAACTAAAACTTTTCAATGTCTAAAACTACCCAATTTTTAATTATTTTTTACTTCTTTCCATACAACTACCCTACTTTAATCATTTTTACACAACTACCCATACAACTAATCTATCTGTTTTTACTTTATTCCCTTTACTTTTCATCTCTATCATATCCTATCGTTTTCTACCAATTCAAAAACTTTTACATCAAAAATTTTTCATCAAAAGTTTTACCACATCCCAAACACACCCTTTATCTGCCAATAATAATATTTTTCTTGAATAAATATCTTTACACGCCATATCATGATGTTAATCCATCTTGCAATCCAAAAATTTTTAAATGAGTTCACAAATAAAGTCCCTAGGACCAAATTTCATTGCGAATAATTTATACTCATTATTTGTATTTTGGAAAAGATGATGTTGTACATTTGAACAAATTGGCTTGACATAACATTGTGTATTCAGACATTCTAATAGATAGATTCCACTAGAAAATTATCTAGATAAAATATTGGTGGAAAAGGGATTATAATATTTTTCTCAACATGAAAATGAAAGAATATCATTTACTATAATTTATTAAAAAAAATGCAATGGATCCTTTATTCCATACATCTAAATCAATTCAAAAAAAAAAAAAAATTGTAGCTAACAATTTAATTACAGAAATTCAAACCCTTTAAAAACTTCATTGTTTAGACTAAAATTGTTATAAATTTATATAAATAATGGTAACAATAATGGATAAAATAACATTGATAAAAAATAAAACGAAAATTTTAGAATATTTATCAACTCTGGAGCCTTTCTTTCCTAATTTCTTTCAAAGGGATGATTTGTGTAAAGGTAAAATTTCTAAATACATAGACTTCTAAGTCAATCATAGCATGAAGAATGGGGGGGAATGCTTCGCAGTAAAGAAAAATATAAGATAATATATAAATATAATAATATACATAAGGCTATTTTGGAATGAAGAATGTTTGATAAGCCCAAAATCACCTCAAGGGTTGCTTACAAATTAATGAGCGAATTAGGTAATTTCTTTTAAAAACAAAAAAAAACAAAAAAAGAAGCATGCTATACGCTCAATCAAACACGCCTTATACTGATGTTCCACTTAAAATAAGAAATTAAGCTATAAGCACCATAATTAAGCCGAATCAAACAGGCTCTATGCATGAACACTGAAAATGTTAAACAAGATTGGATAACATTTGCTTCCAATCCAAATATCAGAAAACTGTCATTTTGTGGACAAGATCTCTCTCCCAATTATATATTCTAAAGTACCATCTGCCCTCTCAACATCTTGAGACCACCTCTGAAATACATGCTTTTTAGCCTATATATTGGTGATCATTTCTTTCTTATCACAGTTAAGAACTGCTTTATGCTTTCCAGGAGACGCCTGCACTGCCAAATTTCTGGCAGCATTTTGATGGACCACATATTTATGTTTTGATGAAATCCACAGACTGTAAAATCCCACAGTAATCCATAATCTAGATAAGCTAGAAAATAATAACTATTGAAAATGGGAACCATTCTAATGCAACCAATTGCAGTGATATTGTTCATGCAAGCAGTTGCTTTTTATTTGTTGAAATACCTTTTTTTTAACATTTAACCCATTTACATTATTTGTATGTGTATTCAACTATAATGCCAAAACTCACCTCAGTTGGAAATTTCTGTGTGCTATATACCCATTCTTAAGATATAATAGTTATATATATATACACACACACATATTTATATACACTGTAAAATGATGTTAAATTTTTACAACATAAAAAAGTTCCATCAGAGTGATTTTTGGCATTATAGATGAATACACATGGATGAATAATAAAAATTGTTCAGATGTAAAAAAAAAAAATTGAAAATATAATAAGCAAGAGGTTGCACCAAAAACGTCAGTGAAAGCAGTTAGATCAGAACCCATGAAAAGAACTTTAGACCTGTGAATTTTGCTGTTGGCTAAAGCCTACTTGAAAGAATTAAGTTTTCATTGGTTTATGATTCGAGCATGGGCCGTCCAACCAAAAAAAAATAAACTGTAAAAAGTCCCCTTGCAATTTTTTTCAATTCAAAGCTTCAAAAAAATCAAAGAAACGCAATTTTTTTGGGAAATTGTACCCATTAGTTTCCTTCTTTTATTTTTCAACAAAAAGCCTAGAGAATAGACATCAGACAAATGAATTTTTCTCCCTTTCACAAAAAACCTATGCACCAGCTCCAATCTTCAAGAACATTGATAAATTATTTGCCTAGATTTCAAAAAGATTTTCAGTATTTTGTGATTCGAAGAATAAAGCTATAGGAATACCGAGTGCCTCTCAGTTTCAGAGTGTAGAAATATTATATATACACAAGAGAAGCATGGACAACTAACATAAACAACCAATATACATGCACGAAAGATTCAGGCTATCAGCCCACTTTGATGCATTAAAACAAATTCGAGGGCTAAAATAAAGATGCAAGCGGATGGTTAGCTTGCATATCATGTTCCAAGTAAAGTCTCTCAAAGAGAACTTACATTCTGTGATACTCTTCAAGTTGACTTTCACCCATTTGAATTTTTCCAGCTCCCTCCTGGCCTTGTTCATTTAGCCGGTGCATAGCTTCAGTCACATCCTGCAAATCCCTCTTTAGCTTCTCTATTTCCTTTGCATGCTTTGTCTGCTCTTCTTTCCTTTTCACCAGTTCTTTCTTGCTGCCCTTGATTTTTGAATTAATGCGAGATATTTCCTCCTTTAGTTTCAGGAGCTCGGGTTGCTGAAAACCATAATATGCCAAAAAGTTCTCCATCATTTTCTTAGGAGTTGTTTTAATATTAAAAATAATAAAGATGACAAAAACAACCTTAGATATCCAGAAAGAAGCTATGGTAGAAGCCTATATTTACCACTTGCAATCATCACTCATCAGTGCATAGGGGAGACCACTTTGAAACTTGAATGGATGTGGTCAGTGATTACTAGGTGTAAATTGAAAACATACTCCACATGATACTGGTGAAAACATTGGTACCAGGAGTAGTGCAATGACATCAATATCAAGAACAAACCTTCTTATCAAGTTCAATCTTTTTCTTCGCAATTTTCTTTTCACACAGTGTAATCTCTTTCAGATAACCAGTTTGTTCTTTCTTCTTGGCACTTGCTTCAGCTTCACATTCCTCCTGCACCTTCAAAACATCTTGAAGGTTCTTATATTCGATTTCAAGGTCATTATTTGTCTTCTTCTCATCCTTTTCAATGTTTAGAAGCTGCCACAAGAAGTGCTCCTTCTTCAAAGCTTTCTGCAAAAAACAAATGATAACACAGTGTGTAATAATGGCTAATTAATTTTGGGCATGTTTGGCAATAGATAAAACTTTTCACTTTCCACAATTATCTTATTTTTTAAATATTTCCGCACATCTTCCTATACAACTATCCTATTTTTAATCATTTCTACCAAACAACCAATACAACTAATCTATCTATTTTAACTTTATTTTCTTTACTCTTCATCATTACCTTTATCACATCACATTATTTTCTCTTATTTCAAAAACTTTTATGGTAAGGTGTATTTTAAAACGTGAAATTTTTTAAACTAAAACTTTTCAATGTAAAACTTTTCTCTTTGCACAATTATCCTATCTTTTAATTATTTCTTCACTTCTTCTTATATAACTACCTTACTTTACAATCATTCCCACACAACAACCTATACATCCAACCTATCCATTTTAACTTTATTCTCTTTACTCATCATCATAACCTCTATCATATCACATCATTTTCTCACATTTCAAAAACTTTATACCAAAAACTTTTCATTGAAAGTTTTATCACTTCCCAAACACACGCAAAAAACTTTCATTCAAAAGCTTTATCATTTCCCAAACACACCCTTTATAGTATATATTGTAATGAAAATAGTGCACAAGTTATGCATCATCCAAATAAGCCAAGAATCCTAAGGATAGCTCTAGCTAATCTTTTTGACAGCAAGCTGTAGCTAATCTTTAGTACAATATTTTTTGTTAGAAGAATGATCTTGTTAGCCCGGGCTAAGTAAATGTCTTACTTAGCCCACCTCAAAAATTCTATTTAAAACAACTTTTTTTGTTTTTTTCTTCATACACTTATTTATCTAAGTGTATTTAATATATAAATCAAGTTTTACCATTTTTGAATATGTGTATATATTTTTTTAGATTTTAAAAAATAAGGGTATTTTAAACACATATATACACATAGATGTTTAAAATTTTCAAAAAAATAGATAAACATATTTAAAAATGATAAAACTTGGTCTACATGTTAAATACACTTAGATAAACAAGTGCACAAAAAAAAAAAGTTAAAAAAATATATATATAGAAGTTGTAAATAAGTTTTTTAAAGTGGGCTGAGTAAGACATTTACTTAGCCCAGGCTAACAGGATCACTCATCTTTTTGTTATGCATCCATATTAATGTTATCAATCTTCAGTTGGATTAAAAGAACAGGAATCCCCATGATATTCTATTGGGTCTGATTTATCATCCCAACAGTGAAAAACACACTAGAAATTTACAAAAGCAACCTGGTCTTCAGCAATGTCTTGATATACTGATAGCTTGAGAAATTTTATGAGTATCATTAGGACATGTCATGAAGTCAGTAGATAACGGCAATTGAAAGTTATTTCTGGTTTAGAAGAAAGAAAATTGAAAGGAAAAGAAACAGAGAAAAATTATAAGGTGATATGATTCATAAAACTACTAATTTAAAATCAATAGAAGATGATGGTTGAAATATATACATAATAAAAATATATATAAGGTTGTTATGGTAGTTATATGTCAAATCAATGCCCTATAAAATGAAACTTTACCATGCAAAATAAGTTTTTTCTGGAATTGGAAGGTTCCAACTCCTTTCATGGAACCAAACACACCCAAATAGAAATTTCAAGAAAATATGAGCAAAAAGCTTGAACATTACTAGAGAAATAGGAAACAAACATAAGCTAATGATGTGGATGATATGCCATATCCTGTCTGAGGCAAAGGGCTTCAATCAGGAGAATGTAAATGGCAACAAAAATGAAAAATGAAGGTGATTGCAAGGACAAACAAGATTGAGGCACGATTTTTACAGTGTTCTTCTAAGATGTTGCAGGAGGGAAGGAAAGAAAGCAGTCAGCTTTCACTAGGTATTTTCAAACCATTACTTTTACTTAATTTTTTTCATTTTCAAATGTATTCTAGCACCATTTCTTAGAATATCCAAAATGCGCAATATTACAACCTCTAAGGTTGTAATAAATTTAGAAAACTAATGTTGCAAATTTCATTTTATAACGCGCGATAGTGAGTTCCCACTTCTACCTACACACCTTTTCCACTTTGACGTGACATCTTAACTGCCTAACTACCTTTTTTCCATTATTACTCCTATAGTCCAATCATTCTCACACAACTACTTGACCTTTATCATATCACATCCCCACTTTCATGCTTTTTCAAAATTTTTCACATCCCCACTTCCCCATTCCCAAACACACCTGAATGTTGCAACTTGCAAATTAGCCATTGGGCAAAGCGGGCCAATATATGAACCCAAGTGCATTTAGTTTAAACACCAAAATTTACCATTTTAAAAATCTTTTACATATTTTTTACAAATGTTCAAAATTCAAAAATTCTCACCTATCTCACACTCCTTGCACATGAAAAAGGGTAAGAAAAATTATTTTTAAGATTTCAAAAAAAATGTAAAAGATTTCAAAAATAGTAAATTTTAGGATATAAACTAAATATACTTGGGCCCACATAAAAATGAAAACAGAGCTCAAAAAAATATTAAAAATTAAAAAAAATTGATACATCACTTTGCAAATACCTTCCTGATGTTGCAAAAGGATACGTATCAAAAGAAACTAATGGGGGAAAAAACCATGTTGAAACTTATTCATAAAGATGTTGCAAAACAATAAATAACAATTAGCATTCTACATTGTTTAATAAAAACATCAATTTTGCTGTAAATAGGTGAAAGCGACCAACTTACAGATATATGCAATGTAGACATTAAAAACAGCAATACTTGCCAATATCATTTCACCCAAAATTAGAAGATAGACAAAGAAGATGCTTGTTTGAAAACAAGGAAAAAACCAATCATAGAGAATGCATAAAAATTAAATTAAATTAAATGTTTTTAAAAAATCAGTCTAGTTTGTAAAGAAAAAAGTTTCATTTTCTGAAAATAGTAAATTCAAACATAAGTAGCCTGGAAGAATAATTAGGAATCCTACAATGATTGAAAATTAAAGGCGTAAACAGCTAAGATATACTCCTGCTAAAGAGTGAACCCTGTGAAATCCAAAAAAAAAAAAAAGTGTGAATCCTGAGCACATAAATAGGCATTATGCAGAAGGGTAAACCTCCCTTTGTGATACAGAAATTCAAAAAGCTAGATATCTTAAACAGAGTGCCATTCAACAAAAACCAATTAAAAGCATAATACCAGGACAATTATGTCAGGCTCTCAGGCTCTTCACACTTTTACACATCAGACATCAAGCATGGAATATAGGTACCAAAAGAAAATAAAAACAAAAGAACATGAAGCAAGAAAAAATTGATTAATTATTTACAAATGATATTGTTCTAATAGATGAAACTAAAAAAGGACTAAATTTAAAATTAAATAGGTGGGTAGATGCTTTAGAATCTAATGGCTTTACAATTAGTCGCACAAAAACTGAATATATGAAATGCAATTTTAAGGATCAATAGTTCAAGAGAAAGGAGAAATTGAAAAAAATATACTACATAGAATTCAAGCAAGATGGAAGAAATGGAGAAGTGCGTTGGGAATTTTATGTGACCGTCGAGTTCTACTCAAACTAAAAGGAAAATTTTTCAAGACTACGATTAGACCTGCTATGAGCATAAAGGAATTTTATGTGACCGTCGGGAATTTTATGTAACAGAATGTTGAGCAATTAAAGAACAACATATACAAAAAATGAGCATAAAGGAAATGAGAATGTTAAGGTGGATGAGTGGTAAAACAAAAAAAGATAAAATTAAGAATGAAATAATTCGAGAAAACTTAAAAGTGAGACCAATTTGTGATGAAATGAGAAAAAATATATTAACACAATTTGGTTATGGTAAAAGGAAGCCTGAAGTAGCACTAGTTAGGAGAACAGAATCTATCCAAGTAGAAGGTAGTAGGAGAATGAGAGGAAGACCCAAACAAATGGATGGAAGTAATTAAAAAAATTTTAAAAATATTACAAATTACAAAAAATTTAGTCTTAAATCGCCAAAAATGGCACAAAGGAATCCATATAGCTAACCCCACCTAGGTGAGAAATGGCTTATAATGATGATCATGAAAAGAAAAAAAAAAAAAAAAAAACATACCAATTGCTCTTGCAATCGGAGATGCTTTTCTGCCTCTTCTTTCTGCTCTTTCTTCTGCTTCCTCTCTGATGTTACTGTTCTCTTTTTCTGATAAACAAGTGCAGTTTGTTCCTCAGCCCTAGCTTTTTGCTCCTCGAGATCCTCATAGTCTTTCTTAAGCTCATCAGATCCAGATATCTGCTCAAGAAGTCCACTAAGTTCCTTTGGATTCTTTGAGGCAATCGATTCAACATCACCCTAGAGCAAAAGACTTCCAAGAGTAAATCCTCTTAATCAAACCCACCCTGTTATCTGGAGCAAATCATGCAGGTATAGACTACATTGCATTGTAAATAAATCTGAAGCAAGTTGAACAGATAAGATTACAAAAATAAAGATATGGAAAGATGAAACATAAATCTTGGATCGATTAGTTGTTGGTTAAACACAGGAACACGCAAAGATGTCAATAACTAGCAAGCAAGCCAGTCCCAAATCTGACAGTTATTTCTACATGAAAGATGAAACCTAATGTGCAGAAAAGTCAGTTATCTGAAGCGAATCAAGCAGAAAACGGGCTACATTACATTCGAATTAAATCTGAAGCAAGTTGGGCAGATAAGATGACAAAAATAAAACCAGGACAGATGAAAAGTAAACCTTGGATGAGTTAGTTGTTCGTTAAACACAGGGATATGTAAGGATGTCAATACTTAGCAATAGTAAATAAGAACAATGCTCCCACAATTCCAAGGAAATGGCACCGAATGCAATGGGAGGAAGGAGTGGAAGGGGAGTGTGCCCCCTGTTCCAATCCACATTCATAGTATTCTGTGAGAGCCCGTAGCCTTGCTTATTCAGGAACAATGGGCATTAGTTCTGCTACTTCTTTGAATTATGGATGCATTTCAAACTGTCTCCAAATGGATTCTTCCAGGATACAAGGTGATCTTATCTACCCTCCAATGCTGACAATAACTACATAAGTCTTGACGTTAGCTCAATGAAAAGCATGTGCTGTTGTCTGTCGGGCATGACACCAAAGGCGTTTCAGGTACCCCGTCTCCAGGAGGCCAAGGAATCGCTTGATTCATTTCCTTTTTTCCTTTGTTTCTTCTTTCGTCTCTAACAACTACAGAAACAAACTGTCATAATTGACTGTTAACACGGATGGGAAGCTAGACAAGGTGATCAAGAGGATATTGGCTTTTGACTTGCTGCATTTCTGACCAAACAACTGGCTGCATCAGCATTTAAGGTAAGGAATATAAAGAATTCATCTCAGTAGACCAGCAACACCTCAGTATCTCACCTCCTTGTCTAACTCCTTCAAACTCAAAATTTTCTGGATGTAATAACCGCAGAGAGAAAACAGTATTGATAATTATTTTTTGCAGAATGGCTGGGAGGAATAGAAAAAACTTGCTTCGGTTGTATACCAGGGAATGGATTATAGGTCTGAAATTTTAAGACATGCACGTGAATAATGAGGTTCATAATGTGTAAGCGTCTAAAAGCTTATGTCTAGATTTCACTTGCTGGAAAGCGACTAAGAAGCTACAAATCAGACTTGACTTCTGCTGGCAAGATGTTACCCGTGGGGCTGTCCCTCTTTTTGAGAGCACAAGTTTCAAGATTCGACATTCGTGAACTGTAATTGCTTGAGTGTAGCGATGGTGAGGACCAATGACTGCATCCACCACCATAGCATAACAGACACTGGTGCAGTCAATGAACTGGAATCTTAGGAGTTCCGTTAACAAAATTTGAGTTGTCGATCAGACTGCTCTATTTGCTGGAAAAAAAAAAAAGCATAATGACCAATAATTACCTGGAAAACGAGAAAATTCCGTGCCTTGACAAGTATCCCGAGCGACTTCAGCTTCGCGTTGTACTCATCCCATGCCACAAGCCTCCCATCGATTCTGTACTCGCTACCACCGGCGCTTGTAATTGATCGTGTGAACTGCAGCTCCGATTCATTTCCCATCCGATAAACGAGCCGAACGAATGCCTTCCGCCCTTTCTGCTCCTTCTCCTTGTCGTCGTAAGCGTAGATGAGGTCCTTGAGCTGCGCCCCACGAAGCTGGCCCGTCCGCACACCAAGGACAAAGCTGATTGCATCCATGAGATTGGACTTCCCAGCGCCATTAGGCCCGATTATTGCCGTAAAGTCGAAGAAAGGACCAATGACCTGGTGGCCCTTGTAGGACTTGAAATTCTCGAGCTCCAGGCGATGGATCTTGCCGGGAGTTATGAGCGATGGCATTCCCGAAATAGACGGAAAAAATAAAAGAAACCAAAAGAAGAGGACTAAAAAGATCAGGCGCGTCTGAATCTGAAGGGTTTTGGATGCATCCGAGATGGGCAGCGGGAGGGAGAGCAGATGGACTGAAAATTTCGAAACCGCCGGAAAAAATCCAGGGTTACCAGTTATTTCGGCGGGTTCGGAGGTACTCGGGCTGGCGGGCGGGGCGCATACGCGGGTTTCTACGGTTTGCGTTCTGTTCACGCTTTTTGTTGTTCTCGAAACATAAGCGTGGTTAGGATGGAACCCAATCCAGTTCACCCGGTGCGTTCAGCCTCAGTGCACTCGGGTGCATCGCACCTATTTTTTTTATTTTTTTTGAAAATTTTTTCATAAAATTGTTAATATATGTTTATTTAACATATGTATCAATTTTTACTA
>JAXCLR010000001.1:84032449-84086381 GCA_035584095.1 Annona squamosa
ATGCCAATTTTTTCTAAAAACTGTGAGGCCTAACTCATTTTACCCCATGTGAATGCAGGAAATCTAAGCCCACGTTGCCATTCAACACGATCCACATCTCCAAGCTCCGGAAAACCCATTCCGAGCCCATCGTAGTACTCACGACGGGTGTTCAAGTACATATAACTTTTTATACTCAAGAACAGAATTCTAAATAATGCCTAACCAATGGTGTTCGAGGGTGCGTTTAATAATGTACTTATAATTAGAGAGTATAAAAATGAAAAAGCTTATTTTGAAAAAAAATTAGAATAGAAGAATAATTAAGTATGAGTATGATAGGATATAATAAAGGATAAAATTAGAATAAATAAGTTAATTGTGCGAAATAAATTAGAATAGAAGAATAAAATTTAAAAAGTAGAATTCTTAAGTAGTAAGAAGTTTAATTATTTTTTAGAAAAATGTGTGGAGAGAGATGAAAACTATGTTCTCACCATTGCTCTTAGAAATTCTTGAAAAGTATTATTGTGTATTAAAATTTAAGAAACTATATTATAATAAGAAAACTTGTATAAACAATGAAAAATTTATATGAAATATGAGAAAAGAAGGTTGCTATTTTTTAAATGGAAAAAATTTTTAGAAATGAAAAATTGATTCGCCTACCACCTTAGCATAAAAGGTTGAGTTTAGGATGACATTTACATGTTCCTCCAACCATGTGTGGGAATTTATAAAGAATTTTTTTTTAAAATGAAAGAGTAAGGTAATGTGATAGACAAGGATTAAAAATAGAAATTAAAATAAATATGATGATTTTATGAGAAAATATCAAATATAAAGGTATTAAGATAATTAAGCAATTAAGATATTAAATTATGAGTATGTTTCGAAAATGATGAAATTTTTAATAAAAAATGAGTAGTGTAAATACTTTTGAAGTGTAAGAAATGATGTGATATGATTTCGATAATAATGAGAAGTAAAGAAAATAAAGTTAAAATAGATAAACTATAGTGGTTGTATATAAATAATTAAAGAGTATGATAGTTGTATACGATATGTGAATAATTAATTAAAATAAAATAGTTGTGGAGAATAAAAAATTTTAAATCGAAAAGTTTTAGTTTAAAAAGTTTTATGGGTTACCAAATACCCCATATATCAAAACTCAGTAGAAAAGGGAGACAAAATTTCCTACCAAATGCTTTCAATAATTTTAATTAAGTATAAGGCTTTTAGAAACTCATTTTTACTGGAAACATATATTATATACAAGCTAATTTGTTTAAAAAAGTGACATATATTATATACAAGCTAATTTGTTTTAAAAAGTGACAGAGTAAGGTAATGTGACAAAAATAATGATTAAAAGTAAAAAATAAAATAAATATTATAATTTTATGAGAAAAATATGAAAAATATAAAAATGTAAAGATGGTAATAAGCAATTAAGATACCAACTTATATCAAAATTTCGCAGAAAAAAGTGAGAAATTTTTTATACCTAATGCTAAAAGGACCACTATGGAAATGATTTCAATAATTTTAATTAAGTATAAGGCTATAAGGCATTCAGTACTCATTTACACTGGAAACATATATTGATATACAAGTCCTTCACGATTGAAATTTTCAAGACCAAATCATTTCAAAATAAACATATATTGATTGACCATGTTCCATTAGGTCAATCGGCAAGATAAACTTCTACACAACTGCTAGATCATTTATTTAAAAAAAAACATCTTAAAGATGAATGACGAAAAAGGTTCAAGCACAACGTCTCCTTGAAGATTGATTTCCCGTCGCATAACTGGTCCATATAAATTGGCCTTGACCAGTGTAATAAGGTTGTTATATTGTATTGATTGATTGACGAATGAATTACCAAATATTAATTATTCCTTTTTAATAAAAGTTTTACATTTTTTTTTAAACTGTATCGGTGACAATAGTACAATACTCTTTTATCTTTTACGTGATTGTCGCCATTGACTTCTTTTCCACTGCTTTTAATTTTGTAGAATAACTTGCAAATGCATCTATTTAATTTGACTATAATTATAAATATATTTATATAGTTTCAGAAATCACAAATAATTATCACACACTTTAAACATTATTATAGATATTTCCCATGTCATCATAGCGTTGTTACCTTATTATTATGGCGTAAGTATATTTACAAATATAGACAAATTATATGAATATATTTGCAAAAATTAAATATATTAATTTAATTTTTAAAATTGTAAATACCCACGCTGTAAAATTATGCAATAATGCCACAATGGTACAAGTATACTCGTAATTATTGTCAAATTATATAAGAAAAATTTATAATTTTTAAGACTATATAAGTATATTTAGAATTATGATCAAACTAAGTAGATATATTTAGAAATTACTCAATTCTGTATCCTTACCCAAATTTTAATCTTGCCCTCACAGGAAACTATGCAAATATTGGACAGCGGGGAGAAAATCTTCCATGCACGTGCACCGTTCTTAAAATTGTTGAAAGCCATCACGACATTCTTTTGTGATGAATTGACAAAAATACCCTCACTTTTTATTCCGCATCGTTTGCGTAGTTTTTCCGTTTACCTGTGTTTTCTCTTCCCCGTTGTTATCTTTTTTCCATCCAGCACGTCTAAATAGATATAAAGAGCAGAATGCTGATCGTTTTTTCCAGGAGATTCGATCCGTTGAATTGATCCCAGAAAGAAACATCTTCTTGTCTAACTGATGGAGATTTGATCATTGGCTACGCGAAGTGGATATGTTTGAGCCTGGATTTGCTCTTGCCATCATGGCGATCGCCAGGAATTTTGGAAATTCTTGAATTTGGATTTTAGTTGAAGACATCCGATAATGCTGATTTTATGTTTTTCCTTTCGTTTCGAAGGCATCCGAGCGTGATCTCGAGCAAGAAATCCAAGCGAAGATGGAATGGCAGATCTTCCCGAGCGTGATCTCGAGCAAGTCAGCACTCTCTCTCTCTCCCTCTCTCCCTCCCTGCCCCCCACCTCTCTATGTGTTTATTGGATGAATTGCAATCCACTTGAATGTTAATGACGTTGATTGGCTTAACCATGTAATTCTTCTGGACCTCCATTTGATCTGCATTGGCGCACTTTTGTGATCAATGCCGATGATCTAATTCAACTCAAGCTCCTGTCTTCCTAAAGGTGGGATGATGAATGCTGCAGTGATTTGGTAATACCTTCACGGTCCGTGTACCCTATCTTCTGTTGGCCATGCAGGCTTTTGTGCTGAACGGCTCTTATTTTCAAAGTTATCGGTTTGAAATCTAGACGGTTGCAAGAAAATTTTGGATGCCTCGCATTCATGCCTCGGAATCAAGCAACATTACCATCAAGGCGTTATGATCGGGCGATGTCTTATTTGTAGATGGTTCAATTTTCTTAGAACATCTTAGCTTGCGGTCCCAACGAGTTCCGCGCTGAAGTTTGAGTCTGAAGAGAAAGGCCCGACAAACTGTGCTTGCAATTGGGCCCTCTATTTGTCAGCTCCATGTTCTCGCTCCTTCTACTCAATCTAGTTGAGCATCCATTCGAAGCCTTTTCTTTTTCTTGACAATGACAAAACTAAAAATATTCAAGACAGTGGTTCTCAAACTATGGTTCTGCTTCTTCTTCTTATCTAGATTGAAACTAATCGAGAGGCCCTTTAAGGTGATTTTGTTTCTTTTTCTTGGTCATTTTGGGACTTGAGCATAGAAGAGTGTTAGAACAAATTCTTGCGGACTCGTTATTCATGAGATGTGTTGATTGGGTCTGCACCTCGATTTTAACTGAGTTAATCGAATGAACATATGACCATAGAAATTAAAAGAACCATCTGTCTCATTGCCAATAAAGCATCACCTAAAAGAAATATGAGGGAGATGACCGCATAAAAGTTGTTTCCCACTTAGTAGTGCCGGCCATGGTGAATCATCATATGAATCGATGGCATGCCACAACTAATTATACTTGCTTCAATTTGAACTGATTTTGGTGAGTGATCTGGACACACGGAATTGGATTCTTTTATTACTGAGTCAGGAGCTATAGACGTTCAATCCCTGCTACTAATTTTAGCTTTTTCTTTCTGAACAATTAGAAGAATGCTAGTCCTCTTTACATGCATCGTGTAAGCCCCAGAGAGAACCATTTACAGCCAAATTGGCAATATGTTCATTTACAAAAGATCCTTTTCTAAACCATGTCTCTATTGAGAGGGAAACTTACGGAATTTTTTTTACAGATTGAAAATTATGGGAAGAGACTATGTTAAGATACTCTTTTCATGGTGAAATTAATCTCCTTTGACATTTTGATGTGCCTGTACAAAATTGTGTTTCTTTTTTATTCCATCATCAAAATAATTTGGTGTGTAAATTAAGACAAATAGTACTGCTGTAGTATTGTTTGATGTCTAACGTTTTGCTTTGCATATCCATTCATACTTCAGTGGTCATCTTCTTTAGTTTTGAAGGTTTCATTTTGCTTAAAATATTTCATTTGATTTTTTGAAGGGACTTATTACTTTGAAGAAAGGGACCCAGTTAATCAAATACAGTCGGAAAGGGAAGCCTAAGCTGTGTCCATTCAGGGTTTCTACTGTGAGCTTGACCTTCCTCCTCTAATAGATTGCGTGTCCTATGTCATTTTTCAATCTATAACAACTTTCTATGCTAGCATGTGGCCACAATTCTTCTTGTTTGTCAGAGTTTAGACTCCAAAGCTATTTGCTTGGAATTAACTTGTAAGGTTACGAGACATGCCATTTATTACTGAATCATCTAAAGTCACATCGACTTCCATCTTGGATGTGTATGAATATAGCGAGCATGTAGCTAACATCTGAATTTCATATAAAAAATATGATACACGTACACTTGTGATCACATGGTTTAGAGATGTTTAAGTAAGGACGGAGGATCCTTTATTCTTCATATGGTTTCCTGCTTGAGATTTCTATGCATTGATTGGGAGCTGGTCGTAAATTTTTAACGTGTTATTAAATGATCGAATGTTCGATGGCAGAATGTATTCTGATTAAAAATAGAATTGGAGCTTATTGGTTAAGATGAATTTTGTGTGGCCCAATTTAAACAGAAACTCAGTACTTTATTAACGCTTCAACAAACACAAAATTCTTCCACTTACCATATAGCAGACAAATAGGTTATATGAATAGCTAAGATGAAAAAATCACAACCATGAAGTGCTACATAAAAACAGCCAAGTAACCCTATGCAGATGTAGCTTTTGCATTATTTCCGGGCTCAAACTAAGGTTAGTTTTTATTGCACTTTTATCCAAAGGATGAGAAACGATTTATTGCAAGGCTACAACACCACCGACGGCAAGGAAATCAGAATAATTGTACGTGTAGAAACAACTTGCCCATCTGCGATTTCCCAGATTAAATTGATGGTTTGATGCATGGAGGGATCATATGATGAATATCCTATCTACTGCATGATTGTGTTCGTGCATTTAGTGGGTCACTGTTCGGATGCTGTAGGTAACAAATTTGAAATGGGAATCCAAATATTGCATAATTTCTTATCAACAGCATGGAACCATTTATGTTTCTCAGCGCATTCTATTTTGTTATTCCTTTGCTTCAACTTATTGCCCTGTGTTATCGTGCTTCAGTTTAAATTTTTAGTAGTATTTCTCTGATGAAAACTAACTGCTTTTTTTCCTTTTTCCGTAATAGCTAAATATCTGAAAAACTTGCATCTTCTTGAAATGTATGTTGATAACAGACCATAGTTGATGTTTTATATCTTGGTATCATATTTGACATAAGACAAGGAATAACATGTCCCATGCATATCTAATGGGTTATGTAGCCTTTACTCAACCAGTAGTTACATTTAACCATCCAATTTATAGGACGAAACAACGTTGATTTGGTATTCACGTGGAGAAGAAAGGAATCTGAAGATATCATCAGTCTCGCGTATAATAGCAGGACAGAGAACAGTAAGCTCAAGCTGGTTATGAGTTTTTTTTTTTTTAAAAATAATTATGATATTATTTGATTTGATCAGGCTTCTGTTAAGAAATCTACTTGACTTATCAAATTTTAAGACCAATATGAAGAAATTGGTTCCTTATTCTGCTGTGGCTACTCTCCAGGCCGTTTTCAAGAGATACTTACGGCCTGAAAAGGAGTACTTGTCATTTTCTCTTATCTACAATAATGGCGAAAGATCTCTTGATTTGGTTAGTGAAATTTACAAAATTATTCGTCTCATGTTCCAATATGAATTCGACTCAGTATGCTGATCATAGGTAATTAAAAATGCTATTATGTTATTTTCTTTAGATTTGCAAAGACAAAGCTGAGACAGAGGTGTGGATTGGAACCCTCAAAACATTAATTTCTGCTTGCCAACGTAGACATTGTAAGAGCGAAGCTTGTTTTGGTGTGAGTCTTCAACCTTATAAGCCATTCTTTATTTCTTTACGGATCCTGATCTTTTCTTTGACAAAATACAAAATAAATTTTTTTTTTTCCAAAAAGTTGTTTTGCCATTTTAGTACTTCATTTTTCGTACCAGTAATTTTCTATGTAAAATTTTCAACTTTTAAAAAGCTCACTCATTTTTCTTTTTGTATTTAGCTGACTGGCTGCCTGATTCTTTTGCATTGCAGGATCTTGGGGACTTCACTCAAGATGGCCGTCCTTCGACTGCAGGAATAGAAATTTCTCGTAGTTCTAATGTGAATTCCTTTGCCGACTGTTTCTCTTATGAATCTTCTCAGAATTCAATAAGGTCAGATGTGGGTTCAGACCGTGCAAATATGCTATCAAGGTTAAGCAATGCAGACTGTCGTCTTAGCATTTCAAGTGCTGCCAACAGCTACTCGAGTCAAGGTTCTGGACCTGATGACTGTGAATCATTAGGTGATGTATATGTCTGGGGAGAGGTTTGGTTTGATGGGAGTTCACCAGATGGAACCTCAGTTTCCATTTGTTCAAAAACAGATGTGCTACTTCCTAGGCCTTTAGAGTCAAATGTGGTTTTAGATGTTCAACAAATTGCTTGTGGTGTTAGGCATGCCGCCCTTGTGACAAGGCAAGGTGAGGTGTTTACATGGGGTGATGAGTCTGGAGGGCGTCTGGGACATGGAATAGATACAGATTATGTCCGGCCCCAGCTTATTGAGCCATTGGCTGTTAGTAACATGGAGTATGTCTCATGTGGTGAGTATCACACCTGTGCCGTGTCTTCTTCTGGGGACCTATTTTCTTGGGGAGATGGTACCTACAATGCCGGAGTTCTTGGTCATGGCACTGATGTGAGCCAATGGATACCTAAAAGATTATGTGGCCCTTTGGAAGGGTGTCAAGTATTGTCCGTTGCATGTGGCACATGGCATTCTGCACTGGCAACCACGGCTGGGAAATTGTTTACATTTGGTGATGGTACATTTGGTGTTTTGGGACATGGTGACAGAAAAAGCTATTGGTACCCAAAAGAGGTTGAATCCTTGAGTGGATTAAAGACAACTAAGGTTGCATGTGGAGAATGGCATACTGCTGCGATTGTAGAGGTCATAAATGGTGGACATGTTACATCTAGAAAACTGTTCACATGGGGCGATGGTGATAAGAACCGTTTGGGTCATGGTGACAAGGAAACACGGCTTGTTCCCACATGTGTTTCATCCCTGATAGACTACAACTTCCACCAGCTGGCTTGTGGCCACACTATTACTGTTGCCCTTACTACTTCAGGACACGTATTCACAATGGGAAGCACCAATTATGGCCAACTTGGCAATGTGCATGGTGATGGAAAAGTTCCTTGCTTAGTGCAAGATAGATTGGTGGGTGAAATTGTTGAAGACATATCTTGTGGTGCATTCCATGTCGCTGCCTTGACTTCAAGAAGTGAAGTGTTCACATGGGGGCATGGTGCCAATGGCAGATTGGGGCACGGTGACACTGAAGATAGGAAAACGCCAACTCTTGTTGAAGCTTTGAAGGATAGACATGTTAAAAGTATATCATGCGGCTCAAATTTCACAGCTAGCATATGCATTCACAAGTGGGTTTCCGGTGCGGATCAGTCTGTGTGTTCTGGTTGTCGTCAGGCATTTGGATTCACCAGGAAAAGGCACAATTGCTATAATTGTGGTCTAGTTCATTGTCATGCTTGCAGTTCCAAAAAAGTCCTCAAGGCTGCGCTGGCTCCAACTCCAGGGAAACCACATCGTGTCTGTGATTCCTGCTATGGAAAGCTTAAAGCATCGGAAATTGTTACTTGCTCGAGTATCAATAACAGGAATGCAGCCCCCCGACCCAAGGAGAGGCTGGAGAGGGGGGAAACGAGGTCATCAAGGATTCTATTGTCTCCTAATATAGAACCAGCGAAGTGCCTTGAAGGAAAATCAGTCAAGCAAGGGGCTAAGAGTGATTCTTCTCTTTCGCTCATTCGAGCTGCCCAAGTTCCATCGTTGTTGACATTGAAGGATATTGCTTTTCCAAGTTCTCTTAGTGTACTTCAGCATGCTTTGAAACCAATTGTTACATCTGTGCCACAATCTCAGACCAGTACAGCTTCCACGTCACCCTATTCAAGAAGGACAAGCCCCCCTCAATCTGCGACTCCTTCATATTCCAGGAGCATCATTGATAGCCTCAAGAAGACAAATGAACTTTTGAACCACGAAGTCCTAAAATTGCAGTCCCAGGTGAAAAACAAAATTCCATCCATTCATTGCTTGTGTTGCCATTTTTTTGTTTAACTCGTAGGACAATCACACAGGCGAAGTAATCTTTGATATTCTGGCTGGTCTTAGAAATCCATAGGTATTTTTTAGGTATTTAATATGGAAAAGATAACTCTTTCGTTGTCGCTTTATTGATAATTAAGGATACATCAACCAACCTCAAAAAATAGATTATAACCTTTATCAGATATAAGAAAATAAAATTTATGATTCGTAAAATTAAAAAATTTAATAGAACTCGTGATAAGTTTTCTAATCTAAAAATATTATTATAAACGCCAATATTTAATGATTGTACACAAGAGGTTTTTTTTTTTTTTTTTGATAGAATTGTACACAAGAGTTAAGACACGACTTTGAGGCATAAAAGTAAAATCGATATAAACATATACAATTTTTTCTACTTACCATTAAAAAATTCTTTATACATTAATTACAAAAGAGTTTTTCATGTTTTAGGGATACAACGAAACCTTTGGGATACTTTGGAAAATAATCCCTTTTGAATGGGTTATTCTGAATCAGAACCCAATAACCTTTTTGACTTTCTAATTAATACGGAGATTAATTAAAATCCGATCCATCTAGTACTTAGCATTTTTTATTTAGCTAAAACACATATTAATGTATCAATCATGTAAGTATTAAATATGGGTTAATTTTAAGTAGGATTTTTTCCAAATATACTCACTATGTTTAACCTTAATTTCAAATATACCCATTATATTTTAAAAATCCCAAATATATCCACCAGTTTGCATGTAATCTCAAAAATATCTACTCCGTTACAAACGTTAATAAATGCCGTTAATCGATGTGTGAAATTACTAATATGTCTATTAAATTTAAGGTTAGATCAAAATTTTGAATATCAGAACAAATTGTTATCCTAATTGTACAAGAATTTTAAATATGAAAAGCTCTAATTTTATTCTAATTTTATTTTAGTTCATCTTTTATTATTTAACACTAGACTTATTTTTGACATTTAGGAAATTATAACCAATATTTAAATAGATGACCGTTAATTTACTTAACGACATGTAACAAAGTGGACATTTTGGGGAATATATGCAAACGCAGTGGGTATATATGAGATTATGGTTAAATATAGTGTGTATATTTGGGAAATTTTTTTTTAATTATGACCCAACTTATACCCATATTTATAGACATGACACATATTTATAAAAATAATATAGATGATAAATATTTTATCCTTATTTTCAAATATGACATTAAAAATAATGTGAAATTACAAAATTATATCTAGTAAAAGTAAAAAGAATTAAATAAAAAAGTGAAAAGAAGCTTCTCTAATATATATTATTAAAAATTCAATGAAATCATATAAAAATATAAAATAAAAGTAAATTTAATCACTCTTATGTACATGCACTCTCCTCTTAAAAGAAATGTCATAAGCAATTTGGTTATCCTAAAAATTTTTTTACCAGTTATCTAACAAAATCTAATGGTGTTGTCGTATTTTGAGTTGGAGGTATTATATATGGTCAGTTGTGCAATGTTTATATATTTAGTCATATTTTAAAATAGGAGTCTGACTTAATACAATGGCGATGCCTTTTTTATTTTTCTGATTTTTCATAAACACATTTTTTCATATATATTTAACTCATGTACTAAGTTTTACTATTTTGCAATACTTTTATATATTTTATTTTTCATTTATATATAAATATGAGTATAAGTTGTAGTCATACGTGGAATTAATTTTATCAAATAATTTTAATGCTGATAGATTTACTATAAGATAATATTATGTTTTGGCCCATTCAAGCCTCAAATCAAAGTAATTTTTAAGATTATATTTTAATATTTTGCAATAAGTATAACCAGTCATTCAGATCATATTAAGAATTAAATTACCATGAAATCTAAAGGCAGTTAGGTTATGACTCAAAACTAGCCCGTTTTGAAAAGACGATCGATGAGGTCTCCTACATTCTTGAGAAATTAGATATAACATCTATACTATCTTCTTGGTATCTACAAATCAGATATTCAGATGAGGATAGTGGAAAGTCTGATTTCCCGTCGCCTTAAGCTGAAGGAGACGATTTAGACGGCACGGTAAATTACGCCGTCGGTTTGGCCATAAGGCATGCTGCTGACGGGTGCTGTAATAGGCTAAATTAGCTTTGATGTCAGAGATATTACTGTTAAAATCCCAAACAAACGAAATTACTATAAAATCTCAAACATACTAAAATATCATTTATTATAAGGCGATTAATTAATTTATTGGCCTTGACCGCATCCAAAAAAATATCATCATTTATTCGTAAATCTAACATTTACACCTGACTTCGGTGGTTGATCTGACAACAATTGTTCCTCTGAACAGTTATTTTGATGAACATTTGTGTGCATTAATAAATATGAACAACCCTCCGGATAAGTTGAGAAAATACGGTCATGTTAGCGTTGTCTTTCATTCCAGGTTAAAAATTTGAGATATCGGTGTGAATATCAAGATGCTGAGCTGCACAAGTTAGAGCTAAAAGCAAAAACAGTGGCTTTAATTGTGGCCGAGTCATCATCCCGTCGTACTGCTGCGAGAGATATGCTCAAGGCCCTAGGTGATCAGGTATTCTTACCCAATATTCTGAAACACATTTTCTTGATGGGGAATGTCACCAACGCAAGTTTTAAGGACTTAAACTTAACAATTTCTACCCATTCTGGTGCAACTGTGAAGTAAGTTGAAATTGCCTCACTGTCATAAATGCCATCGCTGTGGTATAGGATCGCCGTGGATTTTACCATACGATGG
Organism: Annona squamosa; assembly: GCA_035584095.1. Taxonomy (NCBI): domain Eukaryota; kingdom Viridiplantae; phylum Streptophyta; class Magnoliopsida; order Magnoliales; family Annonaceae; genus Annona; species Annona squamosa. The sequence continues at coordinate 84,043,997 of JAXCLR010000001.1, forward strand.
CACATGACAAATTTCGTGGCAACCTGCGCAGGTATCTTAAATATTCCTCACTAAAATAAATGTCACCACAACGTGGTATTGCGGCTGCCATGGATATTTAACTACATGAGGTTGTCTCCAGTGACAGTTCAGCTATGTCTACTCGTTGAAATATTCAATGAATAAGTATTTTTATATGTTGGCAGTAGCACTCTTAACTATCCTTCTTTTGATTATTATACGTAGCTACATTCCAATTTCAATTTCTTATGCTGCTTCTGCTTTCTAGAGCAGAGGAGCATTTCTGCGGGATCATTGCTGATATATTCATAATGTACAAAAAAAAATAAAAATCCTGATGATTGTTTCCTTACATTGTGTAGCCATTCTACATCACTGGTGAGTTTATGTCAAATAAATTCTGCGAAGGAAATAAATGTTCAAGAGCATTGTTTTTCTTATTCCTTTTTTTTTAAAAACAAAAAATAGACTTCCTAATGATATAATTGTTGTGCCGTTTTTGTGTTATTTTAGCTGAATGATTTGTCAGAGAAAGTATCCCCTGAAGTTTACAACTTCGAAAATATAAAATCGATACCCTATCAGTTAGAAGAGTTGCTGCAAGTTAGTGAAAAGATGGCAACAGAAAGCTCTTCCATTTTAGCTTCTGCATCTGATAAGCATCTCCCCACGAATGAAAGGACAGATGATGGTGGGAGGATCACAGACTCACAGCCAAATCCAGATGGTAGATCGAGCCTTGCTGATACGAAGGAGAATATGGTCAACCAAAACATGGAGAATGAATTGAGATCGCCTCTGACGTTAGTGAACAGTAGTAATGAAAGAGAATCACAAGTAGTTGAGCAGTTTGAACCTGGTGTTTATGTAACTGTTCTTCAACGTCAAAATGGGGCCAAAATGTTTAAACGAGTGAAATTCAGGTATTTACTGACTCTGGCAGTTTGTTTCCTGCATTTAATGACTCAAATATTTAATACTAAACTCTTGATGAGGAATTTTCTTCGCTGGCATCTTTTTTTAAGGTATGTTTGACACTTGATAGAAAATGTCAATTTAAAACTTTTCAATCTAAATCATTTCACTCTCCACAACTATCATATTTTTAAATTATTTTTTCACACATTCCAATATAACTACCATACTTTTCAATCATCTCTACACAACTATCTACATAGCTAACTTATGTATTTTAACTTTATTCTCTTTCCTAATCATTATCTCCGTTACATCACATCATTTGACAATTTTTACTTTCTCAAACTTTTCATCAAAAGTTTTATTCTTACCAAACACACACTTAGGGTATGTTTGGCAATGGTTAAAAGTTGTCACATTAAAACTTTTTAATTTAAAACTTTTCACTTTCCACATCAATCATATTTTTTAATTATTTTTTCACATTTTTCTATATAACTACCCTACTTTTCAATCATTTCTACACAACTACCCACATAACTAACCTATTTTTTTTAAATTTTATCATTTTTACTACTCATCATTACCCCTATTATATCACATCATTTGACAACTTTTACTCCTCAAAATTTTTCATCAAAAGTTTTACTCATTCCCAAATACAACCTTAGAGTTCAACTGAATCCTTGGTTGGGTTGTCAAGTATCACTCCACTTTGTGACAAAAGAATTTAATTTTCGGATCATATCCACCACCGGAAAACGAGAAACAGGCAGTACTTTACGGCCAATTGAAGAAGCTAACCACCAAAACTGCCTATAAAATGCCGGTATTCTTCAGGAAGTACCATCTAGCTATGCCTCCAGGCCAAATGGATGCAATTTCTCCAAGTTCACATCTTGATGCCTATATGACTATTGTTTTCATTCTGTTTTCAAAGCTTATGCAGCAAGAGAAGGTATGTGGTTATTGTTTTCATTCTGTTTTCAATGCTTATGCAGTAAAAGAAGATTTGGTGAGCACCAGGCAGAAGATTGGTGGAGAGAGAACAAAGAGAAGGTGTATAAGAAATATAATTATCGCGGGGCTGATGAAATTTCGTCTGGCAGAGCAGATGGTGCTTCCAGTAGATTATCTATCTGTACGCGTGCAGATAATGGGAACAATGGAGCGTCAAACAGTGCAGACAATGCTACTGCCGAAGGATTGGCAAATTCAGAGAATGCTACAACCGAAGCATTGGTGAGTGCACACAACGCCAGCAGCGCTCAGCGTCATGCAAACAGGTGTTTGTCAATAATCACAGACAATGACAATGATGCTTGTGAAGCTGGGGAAAATGAAACTTTCGAATCACCTATGAGTCAAGACCATGAAGATATTGATCGATCCAGCTATCTGAGCTAGACGTTAATTATAAATCACCAGCTTAGTATTTTATCATGGGTGGCTGCAATCTTGAATTGTATCATTGGTTTTGGCCGGCCGGCAATCTTGACATTTCTGTATGAGAATGAATTGTAGATTCGAGAAGTGTTTTCTTTCGTTTTTCCGTTTTTGGATTTATTTTTGAAAGCTTGGCATGGATGCCATCCTTAATTAACAATAAGGAGAACCCAGATATTGAAGTGGGCAAAATTTTGTAACTGTTTTCATTCTTTTGTTTGTTTGCCCTTGTCAGTCTTTCGATTCTTCTTATTTGTTTGTTTGTTTTTTCTAGGCATTACATTACCGTTATGCACCAACCTGCGAAAGCCAAGTGATTCATCAGCTTTGAAGACAATCTGATGCGTAAATCAAGCTTTGCATGCCGGTACGATCTGACCGCATATGTTTTTGATGAGAAATACTTGCATTGGTGCTTGCAACCAACGTTTTAAAAACCGAGTCGTCCAATGAAACGGTTTTGTGACTGGTTCTCAGTTTTTTCTGTTCAACCGACGGTCTGCAGTTGAACTGGAAAAATCAATGAATTGAAATATGCCCAGTTTACGGTCCGACCGGTCCAACTGCCCAGTTCTTAAAAATGGTATTCTCAACCTATATTATCTAAAATATTATTATATATGGATAAATGATTATTTAAAGTATTATTATATTCTTATACATATGCAAATATATCAGATATTTTTCATAATGAATTTTGTTTTTATGAAATTTAATTACTATATAACTCTATCTATTTTTCTCAACTTAATGATTGATGAAAAATTAACTCGATTTATTATTTTAACATTATTTATATTATAATGAAAACCTAATAATTTATTTGATATCATTGTGCATAAACCCAACCTACAAATGTATAAAATCAATAAAATAAGATAGTTTGATATAACATTTCAATTTTAAAATTATAATTTCAATATCTAAACAGTCTAAAATGTCATTAATATGTAATAATATCGTTATCTAATAGCTATTTTTCTCAGTTTTATGATTGATAAAAAATTAACTTCATCTATTATATTTAACATTGTTTATATTGTAATGAAAATCCTAATGATTTGTCTAATATCATTGTGCATAAACTTAATCTAAAAATGTATAAAATTAATGTAATAAAATAATGTGATATTAATTTCAATTTTAAAATTATATTTCTAATATCTCAATGATCTAAAATATCATTATTATGTAAATAAATGATTTATAAAATATTATTATATTCTACATATATGAATAAAATAAGCATTTTTTATAATATATATATATATAAATATATATTTTAAAGCAAATATGAACATGTACATTTTGATTTTAATAAATCTTTGTTTCATAACTAAAGAAATGATGCTAAATGAATTAGATGTTTTAGTAATCATCAATTTGAGAACAATATTTTTCATACTTTTGACGTGAATAGATATTTTTAAGCAAATGTAGTTATGAACATTTTTTTATAGCAAAAATGCATTGGGATCCCAATTCCTTCCTAGCAAGAAGCTAAAGTGATTGAGAAAGAACCTTATCCCATAGATTAAAACTAAAAAAATCTTTATACGGTGCATTGGATATGCAGGCAAGGGACTCAAGGAGGGGACTCATCCAACAAAGAGTACATGGATAAGCCCTTAGCCATTACGTAATCCATAAGCATACGGGAGTGCTCTTAAGACACGAGAAAATTCACATGATAAGAAGTGTCTACCGTGATTTCTAATCTCCTTTACGTGTTCCACATAAACCCAAACCTGGCTCGAATTGATAGGAAGTGGGAAAGGAGTAAAGATTCGCTTTCAAATACAACACCATCCATTGATAGTTGCACCCATTTGATGGTCAACAAAAGCTCATAAGCTTCCATCATAAAGGCTCTACTCTATCCATCCAACACTAGCACTTTACTACCAGTATCAAACCATCGTGGTCTCTAATAAAAACTCCTACCTCAATATGTCTTGTGTCCGTACCTCAATACATCTTGTATTTATGGGAATCTTTGATTTCCATGAAATTTAGTTTCTTAGTTAAATAAATATGCTAAATATAATAGATGAAGTAAACTTTTTATCAATCAAATTAAGTTGAAAAACTAGATATTGATACATCAAATTGCAATTTAAAGGGTTTCTGTTATTGTGTCACTTACTTTAAATGACTAAGTAACATAATATAGATGTTGATAAATCAAATTACAATTTAAAGGGTTTCTATTATTGTGTCACCTACTTTAAATGACTAAGTAATTGAGGTAAATACTTTTATCCAACTTTGAACAATAACTGTTATACATAACTTTGAACATGAAATTCCTACCCTCCATACCTTTAGTTCACTCATAACAACGGCTAGCCTTAGATTTCAATTGATCATCAAAGTTAGCCAACATGCGGCAGCACGATATCCTACTATAGTGCTGCATTCTGATTTGAATTATTGTCAAACAACTTTTTATTTAACAATAACTTTGACGTTTTAATAGAATCTAAACAACTCATTATACTGATTTTAAGATATTAAACTCTAATCTTAAAGGTTTAATTTGATTCGATGCTTTGGTGGGGCACAAAATAAAACCGTAATATATCTCATTAAAATGATAAATAGTCTTTTACTATTATGTTATTACATGTTCTCGCTAAATAAATAATGTTAAACATGTTAGATGAATTGGATTTCATCTAATATTTATATTAACGGGCAGTGATTCAAAATGTTCCAAATGTTTGCTTTGAATTATTTTTCATATGTTTACACGTCATATATTTATGTTCAAATTTTAGCAATTTCAATGTTAAATATTTGTAACATATAAATCTCCAATCAAAATGTTTTTGGTATCATAAATATGTATCTATTCACTTATATTTTCAATGATTTATATGTGATAGCCAGTAGCGACTTTAAAAATATAAAAAACCATTACTACAAACCGACTGGTCCAAACGTTTGTTTTGAACAGTGTTACTAGTGTCAATATTATCTCTAATATTTAATTCAAAAACATAAAAAATATCTTTTATGATGAATATTTACAAAATATTAAAGACATGTACCCAATGTGAGGTGAATTTCTAATAATAAATATTTTTTGATGTTTTCTTGAATTTTTTTTATTATTTTAAAATAATTTATATATAAATATAATTTTTATTTACATAAAGAGAAGTGTTCCTATTAGCTCGGGTTAAGCAAGTGACTCGCTTAGTTCACTTTAAAAAATCCATTTGAAATATTTTTTTACTTTTTTTCCATACACTTGTTTATCTAAGCAAATTTAATATATAAATTAAGTTTTATCATTTTTGTATATGTGTATAGATTTCTTTAAAATTTTTAAACATCTATGTATATATGTATTTAAAATATTCCTATATTTAAAAATCTTTAAAAAATATTTACATATGTACAAAAGTGGTAAAACTTAATTTATATATTAAATACACTTAGATAAACAAGTTCATGAAAAAATAAAAAAATATTTTAAATAGATTTTTTGAAGTGTATTAAGTGAGACATTTGCTTAGCCTGGGTTAGTAGGAATATTTGTCTTACAGAATAATTTCTGCATTTATATATTATTTTCTTAAAGTATAGATATGTTATATAAGAAAAATAATCCTATTAGCTCGTACTAAGCAAATGATTTACTTAATGTATTTTGAAAAACTCATTTACAATACTTTTTTTGTTTTTTCTTTGTACCCTTATTTATTTAAGTGTATTTACCAAAATTTATCTTTTTGGATATGTATATATATTTTTAAAAATTTTAAAGATAGTGATATTTTAAATACATAGATGTACACAAAGATGTTTAAAATATCAAAGAATGTATGCACGCACATTTTGGTAACAATTGATTTATATATTAAATACACTTAGATAAGTACGTATATGAAAAAAAAATAAAAAAGTACTATAAATAAGTTTTTTGAAATAGTCTAAATCAGACATTTACTTAGCAAGAACACGATCATTCCTCGTTTTATTATACTAGAATTAATATGTATTGTTTATATTTGAAGTTATGGAGAGCGCATGCTCACTGCGGAGTGCCAATGGAGAATATAATAGTCAGTACGCCTTCAATCCACAAAAGAAAAAAGTTGGTAGCCAGAAGCTAAAGGAGATTATTTTATTTGTATTTATATAACGTAACAATTTGCTTTATTATAATGGGGTACATTTACAACACTGGCATAAGGAGGGAATTTTCTATAAACCCTTTACTTGGAGAAAGTAGGAAATTATAAAACCCAATTCATTTTCCAATCCAAGAGAGTAGAATAAGAAAGGAGGTACAGACCTTCAAGTAAGAGACTATTACCCCTTGCCACCTGCGCTAACCTTAAAGGCAAACGAGTTGATGCTGACATTGACGCAAAATATTTTTAAAAGATAATTCACAGGGATGCAAAAAATAGAAACTAGTTATTTTAGATGTAAATGTGAAAGTATATTTTTACATAAAAATAAAAGAAAATGAACGGATCCATTTAAAATGTAATTTACCCCGTTTGCTAAGGAAACCCCATCATCCAGTCTGGCAGCTTTTGCGTAGGGGTTGGACAACCGCGACCTGCTGCTGCTGGGGCCTGGGAACGAAACGTTTCGTATATGATAGAGCAATAGGCTAGCAATTCTGCCAACCGTCCCAACTGTCAACATGAATGCATTTTTTAATGCGGATTTGAATAACGGGCCCCTCCTATTTCTGTTCGATTGCAAATAGAGGCCCATGCTTTTATATCTCAAATAAATCCCCGGCTCTTTCGTACCAGGACAGGAAAGGATGGCCGACGTCGCCTCGTCGGATGTTTATTTGAAATATTATAAATACGGGGGGAGGCAGCGGCGAAAACCCAGAAAAACCCGGTCGGATACGCAATTGAATATCTTCTCCTTAGCAATCGCAGCAAATCATTACTTCTCCCCGAAGGAATTCTTCCCTGGCGAATTTTAAATAAAGTCGCTCGCAACGCTTGCACACTATTATGGAGTGGGTTTATCAAATCGGAGGGTCCACTTGTTCGGAAAACTCCAAAATTCTCTGCACAGAAACCTCGACCCTCTGCTCTGGATTATTGAAAGATCTCAGTAGCAGTCGAATCCAAGAGTTCTTCATCTCTCAGTGAGGAAGAGGGATGGGACAGCAGACGTCGAAAGAGGAGCTGCTCTATCAGCAAGTCAGCTTCGGCAACGTCGAAGGAATCAAGCGTCTCCGCGAGGATGGTGCCGGACTCGAGGTAATCTCCGCTCGCTCCGTCAGATGACAAAGGATTATTATTATTATTATTATTATTTTTTGGCAATTTACTAGCTCGGATCGCCTGCATGTCGTGTTTGATTGGGACCCATGTGAAGAGATGCTCGAGTGAATGATCAGGAACTTTTCACGGTGCTCTGCAATAAGAAATTCGTACTGGATGTGATTTGAGGGCTTGTGTGTGTAGTGTGAAAGGAAAGATTACCTGCGGAGAGGTGTAAATTATGGAAAAGTAGTAGATAAAAATTAAATCAATACGAAACACGTCTTTTTCTTTAATTGAAAAAAATAGATTCGAAAGTGGAAAAATAACCCCTCATTTTTATTTTTCATACATTCCACGCATTCTCTTGCCGTTGATGGTTGTTTCTGTTTGTGGGTCATGGAGCAGAATGTTCTTCCTATTCGGTTCAATAGAGTAATTTTGAAGATAATTCCTTCAGCATGATTGTTGTTGAACATGTGAAACAGTGGTCGTAGGACGGATGAATCTGATCATCCAGATATCTTTGAGTGCTAAACTTCAATAGGATGAACATAATCAGGCAGTTATGTGATGCTGTACTAATTTTTGCAGTGGGTTGACAGAGAAGGAAAGACACCCCTGATGGTCGCATGCATGAATCCTGATCTTTTCGATGCTGCTAAAGCCTTAATTGAACTTGGAGTCAATGTGAATGCTTACTGTGGGAGTATGACTCTTGTGACCATCCTTTTTTTTTTTTTTTCCAACAGATCCGCTTCATATGTTTATTGCTCTTCATTCTTGATCTTTGAGAATAATTGTATTCTAAGTTTGAATAAATGTGATTTGTTGCAATGGGTTTTGTTCAAACTTTCAATATCCCAAGGCTTAGACAAACTCCTCCTCGTTAGCAGATGCTCCTTGGTATCTGCCATAATTTGGTCACCATTGACAATTATTGTTGGGCTCAACCACTCAAGTTCCAAACTTCAAGTTAACGCGGCTTCTGAAAACTTACTTGCAAAGCATATGTTCAATAGTAGTGCTTTCAATGGTCCTGACCATTGTGTACCCTGTATGTTACTGAAAATAATGGGAAAAAAATAGTAAAAATGTAAGCAAAGCATTATCCTTTTGGATCGATGTGATGCTTGATGAGTGTATGAAAAAAATATATATATACAAAAACCATGGAATTCTATATTTAAGCGTGTGAATATAAGCTGAAGTCTTTCATATTCTCAAAAGCAATCCCCAAGGGATATGATGAAAATACAAGAAAATTAAGTTAATGGTTTGTAATACAATCAAAGTTGAGAGTACTCATGCATCAAAAAAAAAAAAAAGTCAAGAATACTTGATTCCTATTGGACTATACCTGTAAGGAAAAATAATGTTGTTAGTTCATAATTAATCTTATAAGATTGATATGGAAAATAAAACAGTTCAGATATCAATTCTTAATTCTATTGTTAGCATATGGTCAGATGTCAATCTCCATGCAAAAATTGTTAATCAGCATATGGACCCCAAGTCCAATATATAGACTTCAAATGGTTCAGACACAGATGGATCTGAAAGATATAATATAGCCGTGTTGGCTCACCTGTCACGAGATAATGCTTCTAGGATTTCCAATAATAGACTTGAGAGGAATCATTGGTCTCATTGTCCTGCAATCAATAATATGGTAAAAGAGTGGGCATTTGTACCCAATCACATTGGTCTAAAATTTTTCCATTTTTCTTTCCAGGGTCTCATGCAGGAACTCCATTGCATTATGCTGCAAAAAGAGGTCTTGATCAAACTGTGAAGTTACTTCTCTCTCATGGAGGTATCTGAAATTTAAAATTTATTTTACACAACCTGAATGCAGTTGTTTGACAGCATCTGGGTGATCAGTTGTATGGCCAACTACGCCATTTTGATATGTTACTCAGATGTCTTGACTGAAGAATTGGTTGTTAAACATTTCAGCAAATGCTTTAGTAATGAACCATGAGTTTCAGACTCCTCTTGATGTAGCCAGAGCAAAGGGGCATGTAAATGTCATCCGTATTATTGAGGTATGCTTGCAGTTGTATTCCTGGACTTCGCGATGCCAACGTGTAGGCATTCCACTCTATCTTAAAATGCATGCTATGCACTTCTTCTATGAGCTGTTTGGCCTAAGCTACTATTATACTAAATATATCCAGAGTCATGTCTGCATATTCTCGGGTTGGATGCGACAGCTTCATGGACCAGGGTTTCTTGAAGCACTTGTTCCTCAATGGGTAACATGGAAAGTGTAAGTCACAAAAACATTTGTGATCCTATTTCTTCATTTCTCTATGTATTCCATAATCAATATTTATGCCTCACTATTTACCATATGATGACTGTCAATTGATTGGCATTTAATGCAGACTCCTGTAAACTTGATTACATTGTTGCTGACTACAAATTGATTGCTTTCAGCTGGGCGGTGGTTGTTCCCCGTACTTCTCATGATCGCAAGAATCCTCTGAAATTAGAGCTTGCTATATATCCTTCCATAGAGGTATAAATGGGGTAATCCTTTCTATGCCACAAGAAACATGAGATTGTGGTCCACACTCCCCTGTTATGCTTTCATAGGTTTTGATAGTTCTGTATTTGGTTTACTTTGCTCCACTGCTTTTTTTCCCATTGCAAATGCAAGTAAGGAAATGAAACAGGAGACTGGCTCTTTGGAATCTGCTGATGCATCTAAACGATTTGCTGTTTCTGGAAATACCTGAAATGGAAATTTTGATATAGCTCCAGCACAAAATTTTATCCAGGCTATATACAGTTGGATATGTAATGTTAGGCAACCATTTCTCATCATCTTGGAAGTTTTTTTTTTTTTTTTTTTTTTCATTTTGAATCAGGGTCTTTCAAAGTTGTTACATTAATTAATGTTAGCTTTTTGTGCATTTTTATTTCATGTGTACATATTTCTCTATTTTCAACACAGGAGGAGGATCTAGGTCTTTATTTTTGTTATCTATGAGCACAAAGTTTAGTAATCTGTGAATGGGCCAAAAGTGTTGAAGAATTATATATTATTAATCCTTTGAACATATGCTTTTTTTTATAATGAAAAGAAAATATGCGGGTTTTTTGCATTTTGGACCCTCTAAGTTTGCGTATTTGCTTTTTAAACCTTGAAGCTTACATATTTGCTTTTTGAACCCTCTTAAGTGTCATTCTTTTGCTTTTTAAACCCTATGCTTTTTCACCATTAGAAAGCCCATGTAACATCCGTTTCCAGCATCTGAAAATACTAAAATACACTTCCACGTGAATGCAATGTTGTTTATCTTTTGAATGGAATGTTTACATTCAATTAAAATTGTGTTGACGTGAAAGAATATTTTGATAGATGGGATCTAGATTGCTAGATTGATTTTATTTGGTGAAATGTGTTAATTAGACTGCAACCTCCCTCCTCTTTCACCTTACTTGTTTCATTTTCTCCTATTTTGTTATTCTAGCTGTGTTTGCTTCCAAATGAATATGAATAATTAATATCAAAAGAGTATTATTAACCCATCTACTAAAAAAAAATTGATTTTTAATCAATTTTTCATGAAAATATTTTCTCAAGAAATTGATTTTTTTAAAAAAAGAAATAGATTCTTCTCCCAATTCATGAACCTACTATTTCAAGAAATTTTTTTTTTAATTAACCCCATCTCTTTGAAAATAATCAAACCTGATGTTTAGAAAAATCGAGACAGTGCCTTTAAGAAACGACCCATCTATTTTCAAAAAAGGAATAGATTTTTTCATCAATCCCAATTCATGAACCCATTTATTTCTAGAAATTATTTTTTATTAACCCCATCTATTTGAAAATAGTCAAATGTGATGTTTAGAAAAATAGAGACATCACCTTTAAAGAAATAGAAAATGTTTAAAAAAATATACTTTATAGAAGGCAGATTTAATAAGAATGTTGGATTTTTTTTCTAAAAAAAAAAAAGAATGGTGCCTAGATTTTTTTTTTAAATGTATTTTGCATTAGTTCCAGATTAATAAAAAAAATAAAAAAAGAAATAATTGTTCTCAACATAGCTTAAAAAATGGGAGAAAGCACCCACATTGCATAAAAGGGTAGTATGTTAATTTTAAAATATGTACTGCTCCTGCTAACATAGATTCCGTTGCATGATGGGCTAAACTTAGCAGCAAAGTTTAAAAAGCAAAAGTATGAAACTTTGAGGTTTAGGAAGCAAATACGCAAATTTAGAGGGTCCAAAATGCAAAAAACCGGAAAATATGCTGTTGCGAAATATTTTATTGATTTAAAAATACTTTAGAAGATTGAAATACCTTTGTGGTATTAATGCTGCTTTCCATTTTTGTTATTTCTTATTTGTCAACAATCAAGGATCAAAAAGAAGAGGAAATGATGAGGGAACATGAAGGAGGATGTAGAAGGCGGAGGCGGAGGAGGAGGAGGAGAACAAGAAGAGGGAAACAGGTAGGTCAAAATGAAGGCTAAAGCAATAATCAGAAAATTGTCACTAAGTATAATACTGTGAGTCTGTGACTGGTTAAGGTTTCTTTTTTCGAACTTTCTAGAAACACTGTAAGAAAATTTGCGGCATAGCAAAATACAGTGAAAGCCTTCTTTTTCTTTAAAGCATTTGGAGCATGAAGATAATACTATTGTTTGAACACTAACTGGCTTGAGTCCTTTTTCATTTCTACCAAGCTCCAAAGCTGGAGGCTTACCATCTAGTGCCATTTCCATGTTTTCTGTACAGAAAGGAATATGTTATTGCATTCCATTTGACATTCTAGCTTTTATTATGATTTCCGCGCCTGTTATTTTCCTGGCCAACTGAAATCAATTGGTCCAAACGGGAAGGTGAATGCTTTCAAGTCATTGGTAATTTAATTCTAAACCTGCATGATTTTTTAATAGTGGAAATGCACCAGAAACTGATAGGGTTCAATTTTATCTAGATGATAATTAGTTTCAAGTACCATCATTGTCAAATTATAAAGGTATATGGCCTTCTATTACTTTTTTAAACATTGAATATTTATCAAGTTGTAACAAACCAGTCCAATTGCCATTCTCTTTTCTTCATAAAAAAAGTTGTTTTGGAAGATTTTATATTTTTATGTGGTCTGCCTTTCATTTAGGTTACTGATTTTATATAATTCTACAATAATAAAGTAACTGGATTTTGCATTGCTTATCTCGACTGCATCCTTTTCTCCTACACCATTTAAAACAAAGTAGATTTTAATCTAAACAAATAAATAACTTTAATGGAAGCTTAGCTCTTGGTTGGCTTGTAAGTATTTTTGCCTTTTTGTGGGCCAAGAAAAAAGTGGAATGGTTTGGTGAGCATGACATGTCCCTCATGGCACCAGTGACAGGAATCTGTTGATTCTAGCCATCGGTTTCCTTCACAAATAGAGCTTCCATAAGCGTGGACGCTTTGAGCATTTGGCTGTAAGGTGGGTACCCTGTAACCCCCAACTCCTAAGGCCCAAAGTCTCTCGGAATGAAATCTTAGCACAATTTATTTATTTATTATTTTGAAGTCAAGAATCAGATCAAACCAAGCGCCAGGAAAATTCAGAATAGTAAACTGACTGGGGTGCAATTGCTTGGCCTTACACCAGATTCAAGTGAAAAGCTATCTCAGTTTGTCCCATAGAACAAATGGCAGTTCTAATCCATACCTAGTTTTGGTCAACAATCCATGCTACTGTTCCATAATTTTTTCTTGTTAAGAGGAGATCACAGTGCCTTTCTTTTTGCTTTTATCATTTTTGTTGTGGACTAACCATGTGCTTTTGACAAATGAACAGGCTGCCCATCCTTATGTCATTATTCAGCTTTGGAAGGCTAGCATTGAGGAACCAAATTTCAATGAGCCAGATCCTTCACTGGTCATCAATGAGAAGAGTACCAGTGAGTTTTCTCATCAAGAGTATCTTTAGGATTTCATATCTGTGAACATGTTGTGATCGACATCATCCTACAGAAAAACGATTCAAGTTTCTGTCTGCCAATGAAGGTGACAAGGAGCAACTGGAATGGTTCTACAATGCCTGCAGAGGAATGTGTCAGGTATCATTTTTTTCAAAAAATATATAAAAAGGAAAAAAAGATCTTGATTCTACATATGATATGCATTTGATAGGGTGAAAAATTGTTATGCTGCTTGTTGATCTTCACCTTTGAAGATTCAGCTTCCATTTTTTTTTTTTTTTTTTTTAAATAATGAAACTGACCTCAAGACTCCTCGATGATCAATAGGAAATACACGCCCACACACATAAGAAAATTTTCAATGCAATTGGTTGAATTTTTATTAGTTCTCTAAAATCCAAGCCATCCATCATATTTTACTTCATTAAAATTTTCATGATATGAAAAATCATGTTATGTAGATTTATTTACAATCCATGACAAGTATAAATGGATGAGGTTGTTTATAATTATATTTTTTAATTCACTTAGTTTTTTGTATATAGGCTAAATAAATAGCTTAAAATACAGTGGATGGATTGGATGTGAATATATATATATAGGGGAAACAATCCAGTGCATGCGACTGCACCGTGCAGTCCATGTACTGTGGGCCCCACCTGATTATAAATGGAAAATCCACACCACCCATTGTATTTAGAATTGTTCACTTTAATAGCATACCAATTTTCATCCAAATCCAACATGTATGCAGTCCCCATCTTAAAATGGTGCAAAATTAACGTAATAAAATAGTTTAATGTAAATATCAAGTTTAAAGTGGTTTTTTCAACATCTAAACCGTCTAAAGTATGATTTATATATAGATAAATGAGTTTGTAAAATTTCATTACAATTTAATATGCGTGGGATCCATTTTACAGCAGACTGCACAGGATCGGGTCTCTCTCTCTCTCTATATATATATATAAATCAAGTGTTGCAAAATTATGCATCATGGATTTCCTTTGAGAAGGTTAATTTGAGCATCTATCCAACAGAATTCAGCAGAAGACTGCTAGTCACACATATGTCATTTCAATTCACCTATCATCAATTTCCATTTGATTTGGGTGCGTTATTGAAATTGAAAATGCCCACATTCGATGATCGGTAAGACAATAGACTGATTGTCATAAGATATGCAGACATTTAGGGTCATGGTTTGATTTGTGAAAACAAAAGACTGAATGGTTCTCATTGCAGCCCCGCAGTCCATCAATTCCAACAACAGAAACAACATATTCTCCGGCAGTTACACAATACGCAATGGCCTTCAGTGATCCCAATTTGGCTATTAAGGAGAAGCCACCAGGCTTTTCTACAGATTCTGGCTCAGAGAAAAGCGACTTGGATGGCTCTAGTAAGTCAGAAGATAAATATGGTCTGGGAGATGAAGAACCAGGTGGACAACCAATTTTGAATACTATCAAGAGTCTGGACCAACCATCAAGTAGCGGCGGTGAACACAACAGCCGGGAAACACCTGAAGTTGAGCCAGGCAAAACTGCCGTGCCATGTAATGAGAGTGAGTTGAGCTCCTCATATGTTACTGCATGGATCCAACGCAATGATCCTTCAGAACCGCAGGCCATCGAATGCCCGGATGATGGTCCAATCCTGTATCCAACAGTCGATATGAGTCCTATTGATCTTTCTGTGCCAACTCCAGAGACTGGGCCCGCAGCTGGCAACCTAAAAGGAGAAGGTGATGCTTCAGCATGTGCAATTTGCCTGGATGCCCCAAAGCAGGGTGCATGTGTTCCATGCGGTCATGTCGTAGGCTGCATGTCGTGTTTGAATGATATCAAAGACAAGGGTTGGGGATGCCCAATGTGTCGTGCTGAGGTCAAGCAGGTTTTGAAGCTCTACACTGTCTAGGCAAAAAGCCAGGTACAACAATAAATTTCATGGATGTTAACGAGTTGTGTGAAGGTTTGTCGTTAGTTATCAACTGTTTTTTAGAAGCAAATAATGAAATGAAAAGTTGATATAGTAACAATATCCGATTGTAGATAGCCCACTAATCTCCTCAACACAATACCAGTACCACTGTTTATTAGTCTTGGTGCATTTTTTGGAAATGATGATATGGAAAACCGATGAAAGGGCTGGACAATTGAACACTTTGTCAGTGCCATTCAAATTTCCTAGGTGGATAAAAATTTATTGGCAATTGATTGAACATGCTCGAGTGCACCTGGGTGTATTTAACCTTTTTCTTTTACTTTTTCTAAAAAATTTTTATACACTTGTTAATTTAAGGATATTTAACATGTACATCAAGTTTGTCCATTTTTGAATATTTGTAGATATTTTTTGGAATTTTTAAAATCAATAACATTTTTCATAATTTAAAATTATTAAAATGATACTGATTTTGAAAATTTCAAAAAATCTGTCTCTTAAAAAAGTAAAACTTCATATACACGTTAAATATACTCACATTAATAGTTATATAAAAAAAAAATTTAAAAATAAAAAATAGATTTTTATACTTACTTGCAGTGAAGCTAAGTACATTTGAGTGCAGGGCGCCCAGATTTATCATGATTCAAAGTGGTTATCTTTCCCCTTTCTAATTTTTTTTGAAGCCTCGGGGGCTGCTTTTTTTTTTTTTTTCCCTTGATGGGCCCTGGGGAGGTTTTTTGTGGGAATAAATAGATTGTCATCCCATACAAAAATCAACACCCGGATGAAAGGATGTATGTCATAACGGTTCTTTTACCAAAAGAGAGCATATGCAAGGTGAATCCATAAAGAATGATTGGGTTTAACGAAAATATATGGTTGAACCTCAATCAGGATGCATGCCATCACATGCAATAGGTTTAACCACAATTGCAGCTTTATGGTGTCCTGCTAATCAAATGAGCGAACATACAACTGTCAAAAAATCCTTCACCAGTAAACGCATCGCAGCTTGTTCGGTCTCTCTCGGCCGCAAGTCGGTCCCACTGTTCTGACATGAACGGCCGAATGCAACTAGAAGGTTGGTAGGCTACACTGTCAAGACAAAAATGATCCAAAGCAACAACAGAGGAGCTTCCAGAAAACAAAGGACTCGACGGTATAATGCTTGAACAAGTACACAATACATTTATTTAAATAGCTCGAGTCCCTCGAATAGACACAATAAAGTGATGCAAACATTTAGTTTCCTTCCTTCTAGAAAGATCTGATGGTCGCATCGTCTTGGATACAACGGAGAAATTATGATTCATCTCTGGTTGCCTTTCCAAATGCAATCTCATTTAGATCTAGAATAGCTTCAGGTAAAAATGCCAATGATGCATGGATATCTCATTTCCCATCATTCACTGCACAGAGTTGAGGAACAGCTTGCTGCAAATTTGAAGCAAATAGTCTCAGATTTTGAAGATGAAAACAGAAGAATTGACTCAGAATTATTGAAGCAGGTAGATGATTCAAGAATCACCTGAATGCACGATAGTGCATAGTGGACATCATTATCTGAGATTTGGTGGTGAAGAACAATCCTGATGCTGGAAAATTTTGAAAAGCAAGTCATTATGAGATTGATGAAGATTTAGGTTTCATGTGTTATGCGCCAACAAAATAATTAAATTTTTGGAAGAATTATATGGGATAGCCTTTTTGTTCATGAAACACAATGATGAAAGCGTCAAGTGTTCCCCTGATGGATCAAACTGTATTTGATGGCCAAATGCGTTCCTTGCAAGACAATCCTTACTGTCTAATCTTGCAATGCTCAAGAAAAGGGATACTGTAGAGTCTACATTCCAGTGCCAAAATAGTGATGATTCTAGCGCTTAGGAGCCTAAGAACTAGTATGGCCTGAGACTCCACCCGTGGGAAATCCTGAGCAGAATTCTGTTGGCAAACTTGTATATGCCTTGGCATACTAGAATATCTTCCAGTCCTGAATGACATGATTCTTTCTCTTCCTTGTCATAAAATATTATGGGTTGTGCACATGGAAGTGGAGCTTCGGCAAGCTAAAGTTTGACATGTTGAATACAACAATGGCACTGCATAGCTACTCAGCAGTATGTGTTCATGCTAATTAATTCATCCAATCAAAGACTAGTTGGGTTCACAGATTCAGTGTAACCGAAACTACAAGCATTCACCTGGATGAGCTCACTGGCAGAACAAGTATACCATGTTCTTCCAATACCTCGCAAAAATTTTCCACCTTAATATTTGAACCTTCTACAATGTCAAAATATAGCTGTAACAGAGAGAAAACAAGTATGTTATTTTTCTGGTCTGCTTGTGAAGATTTCATTTGAGCAAAGATTGACTAGGTCAAGTTTGATGGTTATCTGGGTTCAAGCAAACTTCCAGCAGTGGAAAAAGACAGACATCCTCCCTGTACGGTTTGGAACAAAGATTGCAAACTATGCTGTCTGATAACACTGAGCATCGTTTATTGGAACAACAGCTCATTTTGAAGCAATGACTCAGTTTTATAAAGCCTGAGAAATTTATTGAGAGGATGAAAGCCTAAATTTAAACTTTGCATAATAACCGTATGTTAATTAGATATACTAACAATATTGGTCTCCACTGAAGCTGTGTCCACTTTTAGTCCTTTGATTTGATTTAATCCAGCTGCCAAAAGCGAAATAAAATTATTCAGACATGAAAAGAACATCATGATATTAGCCTAACAGAATTCTTCCCACCAGTTCCACCAAAAACTTCTGATTGAAATAAGAACAATCATCTTGTGTGGGAATCTTCAACAAAGGCATTATGATGATCATGGCACTAGTAATCAATGAATATTTACAAATAACAGGAAGAAATAGAAAAGACCTGCAAAAACTTTTGCCCTCCTGTGATCATCTTGGAGCCTACCAGCATTCTCTTTTAGTGCTACGTAAGCAGCAGCGCATAGTACACCAACCTGTCTCATACCACCACCTAAGGTTTTCCTAAGCCTCTTGGCCTGAAGGAAAATTTTGATCAGCATCACTTGTCAAAGTCCATACATGTGAGATGCAAATGTAGATCTATACCTTGGTAATGAAGCTCTTTGAACCTACAATGACAGATCCAATTGGAGCACCCAACCCCTTTGACATACATACCTGGCATCCATAGGCGACAAGTTCAGCCTGAGAATTGCATAGGATCTAAAATCGAAATATTTCTAGAAGGGATGAGGACCATAAAGAAAAGGAGACAAAGGAACAAAAGAAAACAAATAAATGAAAAAATGCAAAAGAGATCTGACACGACAATTGAAGAGGATAGGACAAATGAAATAAACATGTAATGAATGATCCCATGGAATTTCAAACAAAACTAGAAAATAAGAAGGAATCCCCTCATCAAACCATACCGAAACAGAATCAGCAGCTTGGACAAGTCTGTCAACAGGAACTCCAAGAGCCTAGCATAAGAATCCTCTTCAGTCAGAAACGAGACCATTAATACAGCAAAAATGACAGAAAAAAGAAAATAGGGAACAAGATTTTGGGCTTTTTTAAGTGAAACTTGGCAATAACAACGGTTTAATTGAAAATAAGCATGCCTTTGTTAGATATATACGGATTTTTTGACAATTCCCAATAAGTTACATTGAAATGGAATAATTTCAATAATTCACTCTACAACTCTAAAGTTAAGAACATACGCATAGCTCTCTAACTGAATCAATTCATAAAGGTTATACCATGAATAGTTTTTGCAGCTTCAAATTTCAGACAGATTATAAGCAAACTATAAATTGCCACTTCGAATGTCAGCTGGATTATGAGTGGATTTGATCATTGCCAAATCCATAATTCAACAGCACTATAAAGTATAATATCATAAGATGCAACCTTTTCTCTCTGTGCTAAGACTCGGAGCCCCTCACATGTGCCAATGATTTTTTTTTTTTTTTTTGGGTAATAAAAAAAACCCATTTTGTATTGCGTGTATTGCAAGTTTGCATAGAAGATAATTTGGTATGTTCCAAGTAAAATTTAAATATGGATAATGTGGATAACGACCCAAATGATAATATCTAATAAAGAAGAAGAAAGAACTTACAGCTGAGGCATTAAAAATGCGTGCTCCATCAATATGAAGCTTCAATCCATGTTTTTTTGCCAACTCTCCTACCCTGTCAGTGTATTCCAAAGAGAGGCATCTGCCACCACAGCTGCACAAACAGCCAATGGGGAATGTCAGTAAAGACAACAGAATAGACCTTCAGAAAATGACTGGTCCAGCAATTGTCGCTAAGAAATATCTACTACAGGAAAATGCATGTCTGCTAGCTTATAATAGACATGGGATCCTGCAGTTCATCGCATAATGCCCATGGTAAAGTAAATTGAACTGGACAAGCTTGGAAAGTGAATAAGCGAATGTCTGTCATCAACCAGAAGAGCGGAATACAAAGGATGAGTAAAGACAGAAAAAGCTGGGATAATGGCGTTTGTGCCTGTATTTTAAGCCTGTAGTTAGTGAGGCCCAATTAATAAACAATTTCGGCACATTATACATTTATACACTTCAAGAGCATGCTGCGAGTGCACTTTACACTTTGCACTCAGCTAACTAAAAACACATGTAAAATGACATCCACGTGTAGCTATTTTTTATAATATAATAATTTATCTACTCAAACAATACGTCCTCTTTTAAGGATTTAAATATTTTTTGGCCCTGTAGTTCTACTTCAGTCTAATACACAAATAGGCCAGACGATCGGAATCACCAACAAGAGGGTAGAAAACAACATATGGAATGCACCTCCCAGAGGGGAGACAGCCCCTCATCGAACAAAAAAAAGATGTTTAATGACCTTAATTGGTCAATGAAGAATCTAAGATAAAGCTTTCGACATCGATCCTTAGGGGAAGCTGGGTAATCTCATCGTACGGTTTTCCATGACTTTCTCTCACCTATACATTATCCCATAAATGATTTAACTATTTAAAGACCTTTTTTCTTATTTTTTATTTTTTAACTTTATCTTCATATTTCAATCATTGTTCTTATAATTACTTTATTTATTCTAATTTATTCCTATCATTTTTCATTTACACAATTTTTAAAATATTTTCTTTTTCAGTTTCATGTCATCTCAAAATACCACAAAAATTCGCATTTCTAAGCGTTCCAAACTTTTGCTGCTTTTTTGTGGGCTGCAACTCTGCTTCGATTCCTTCGAATGGGTATCTCATTGTCCTAACCGAAAAAGGAAAAGAGTAACAAAAGATGCCATGAAATTAACAATTTTTTCTACACTGGAGACACATAATACTCTGGAAACTCATGGTCCATGATATACATGCAGTGGTCTAATAGGACGCTTAAAAGTCTGAACATTTTTTAAACTCATTTAATAGGTCTTCATCAAGGCATTAGTAGTTTTATTTCGATTTTTGGTGTGTAATAAGTGTAATATGAGAACGGCTGTGTATCGCCCATTCAACTCAGCTACGGTATCAAAATTGTGTATGCCTGACATACTGCACCTACCGAAGCAATAGAATATTCTGCCCATCGTACATAGAACCAAGA
Organism: Annona squamosa; assembly: GCA_035584095.1. Taxonomy (NCBI): domain Eukaryota; kingdom Viridiplantae; phylum Streptophyta; class Magnoliopsida; order Magnoliales; family Annonaceae; genus Annona; species Annona squamosa. The sequence continues at coordinate 84,065,108 of JAXCLR010000001.1, forward strand.
GGAGACAAATAAGAATGGGCCTGACTACGATGCGGACCTGGCCACTAACAGTCTCCCACATGAAGACGCAGCCGGTAACTATATGCTAAAAATACTTTGGTGGGTCCCACCTAGAGGAGTCCAAGCCTACGATTAGAAAAAGAAAAAAGGAAAAAGAGCATCCAGTCGGAACCAAAGGAGGAAGGAATGTTCCCATCTCATAACCTACGGAAAACAAAGAAACGTTAAGTTATTATCCTGCGACCTTTGAGGAAATTATCAGCTAGAAAGACTTCCACAATTCCGCTCACAAACCTTGACTCTACGTTGGCGAAACCATTAACCAGAAAAACTTCAAATTCGACTCAAATACCTTTTCTCATTTGTAGAAACTGGGGCCACGGTCTTGGCAATTCAAACCATGGATGCAACAGAAGAGATTTGAATGGCCTAATATTCAGATCTCGGCCCTTCTCAAAATGCGCAACACCATGTTCAAGGTTTCTCTTAGATGATTGAACCATTTGTGAACTGTCGTACTCAGCAAGTTTGCGAAGAGTAATCAGGTAAATGGTCTGGATTGCCAACCATTATTTGCCTATGTAAACAGGTGCGCATCCGAGTGGATATTCTTCCACGTGCAACAGACTATTTTCTCTCTTAAATTTTAGAGGAAGCCAGAATTGAAGGCAAAAAAAGTAACAGAAATTACTTGGCCTGGCTGTTCTCCAAGCAGATGAGCCTGGTAGTTGGATAGTAAAGCTCCCCTGAAGGATGCCTGATAGCTGCCTCGATCAAAGCAATATCCATCGTTCCATCCGCATTGTTCTTCACAGTCTTCGCATGCACACCCCCAATCGTCGAAATGCCTCCATTCTCGTAAACATGAATGTGGGAGTTGTCTCCCAAGATGGCTTCGCTGCCTCTAACCTCGCAGTGAACAAGCACACTGATGAGGTTCCCCATTGTGCCGGAAGGAACAAAAAGAGCTGCTTCTTTGCCCATGATTCTTGCCATCTCCGACTCGAAACGGAAGGCAGTTGGGTCACTGCTCAACACATCATCGTCGACATCAGCATTAGCCATAGCAGCCCGCATGGCCTCGGTGGGTTTGGTGACCGTATCGGATCTGAGGTCGACTGTTCTTGTTACCATCTTAGCTTAATTTTGGCGGAAGAGTATCCTCCTGGATGGTCTGAAATCTAGAAACCGAAATTGGTGAATTTGATTCAAACTCACAGGCAAAAACGATAAAAAAAAAATTATAATAACAAGCAAAGATTTAAGCAACCAAACACCAATTGTTATATTTCTACTTCAAACACTGAAATACGAGTCAATAACGCAAACAGTTCTCATACACGATGGTCGAGGAAACGTTTCCATGTTTTGTCCATGTATTCTAATGCATGCTCTGCTTATTCATAAATTTGCAAACAGGACAGCTACGGAAGCCGCATCAGCCAAAGATAAAAACAAAATCAAGCTACTTCAATGCAAATTGATAAGCAAGGCCAGAAAATTTTGTACCAGAACCACGAATTTCAATGCAGCAACCTCTTGATGAAGGGTAATCTCTCTCTCTCTCTCTCTCGATCGACTTCGACCATGCAAAAACGCAAGTACACATGAGAATAACGCACATTAATTGAACTTTAAAAGAAAATTGTCGGTGGTTGATGAAACAAGCTTAAAACCTCGAGTTTAATCCTATCGGGAGAATATCCGGACTCCTCTCTTCAAATCCAAGAACCCTGCCAACTCTCGATCTGGAAAAGAGGTTTTCTTTAATACGCGAGCTAAAAATGCAGTATTCTGCGCGGAGACGATCCGATTCTCAAATCCAGATCACGGACAGAGGAGGAGCAAAAGCAGAGGCAGATAGACGTGGAGCATACACAGATAGGATTTAAATACCATAACTCCAAAGCTAATCCGAGAATGCGGAGCGCTTTCCACTCGCTTCCACGCAAGCAGAAAACGACGTCTACGATCTCAATCCGTCCGATCCTGCTATCTCTTTCTCATTTCGCCTTTATTAATAAATAGAAAAAACAAAAAATTAAAATTAATAAAGAAGTATGCCTTTCTCTCGATGCTCATGCTTTCGTGCAGAGGCTGCTTTGTATTTCGCCTCCTGGAATCGGATAGATGGAAGAAGAGTTGGATTTGGGTTTGATTTCTCGAATCTGAGCGGATGTCGGCTTGCAGGCAACTCCCACGGCACAACGCGCTCACATGCTCTGATGGCGTGAATTCGAGGCAGGGGGCGGACGCGGCATGCTGGCGTAGAATGCTACAAGCCAGGTCTGCTTCCGATTGATGGGTTGCGCGAAGCTTCCAACGCTCTACGCCAACGCTGACGTGGCCTACACAATGTACTGGCTGGCAGCTTTGGCTAGCCTCGCGACCTTGTCACGTTTTTATGTTTGAGACGTGTCCGAACTGAATTTTTCCTGAATGCTTGTGGACAGTGGGCATGAATTTCTCTTCCGTTGAAAATATGGTGAATATTATCTTCTATTAAAAGATAAAAAATTGAACCAATCATGTTGTACCAGTTGGTCGTGGACATGGTCAGATGTCCATCTCACGCAGTGTTAACCTCACAATAAGTTGAAGGCTTCCTATCTTCCAGCTTGCTTTTTCCTTATCATATGTTTCACTGCACAGATACTAATTCAAAAATCAAAATTTCATCCAATAATTTTCAGCTATACACACCATGTTGCTATGGTTCAAGGCCTGTTTGGCTGAGCAAGTTGAGAGAAAAAAAATTACAATGTGGAGGAGGGTATGAATGCAAAAGCGAATCGTGATATGTAGCTTATGAAAAGATAAATTTACCCTTAAAAACTTTAATTTCTCCATCGAGCATTGTTTGGTCTATATGATTCGAACATTTCAAAACAATTTTAGTAACATCTTGAAATAGTTATCCGGGCCCACTTATATGAAACTTTCTCCGTATTTAAAATTTTAATAACTAATGAAAAATTTACTTTATCTATCGTATTTAACATCATTCATAATATAGTGTAAATCTTATTATAAATCCTTTTATTATTTAGTTTCACTGTATACAGGTTTCGTCAATGTGTAAAATCAACGTGATAAATTGGTTTAATGCTAAAATTTCAATTATAAAGTAGTTTTTAATATGTAATCGTTTTAAAATATCACTACTATTAGATAAATGACTCTATAAAGTATTATTAAATTTTAATACATTTGCGAATGTATCTAAGTATTTTTTATAATTTATATATGAATATTTATATTTTTCAACAAATGCGACTAATAAACATGCTTGCTCGGGATGAAATTTGGTTTGTTAAATAAATAGATAATATTAAATATATTAAATTTTTTTATCAAAAATCAAAATCTTAAAAATTAAGAGGTCACATGGGTCAGCTCAGAGCTCATAGTAATCATAGTTTTGTGTTTAGAAAATTTTAAATTGCTATATAGATCTTTGGTTGGATAAAAATGATCCATGAGATATCAAGATACCTTGTATATACTATATTAAATATATTTTTTAGATTTAGTTATTTGATAGCTGAGTTTTCATGATAATTATGAATACAATAATGAACACGTGATTATATTTCAATTTTTCTCGACCATCAATAATTTTTTAAAATTAAAATAATATATTAGCTCCAGGGGTTTTTTCACGCAACCCCATCCATTTTGGTTCATCTTTTAAATTCAATTACGTTATAATGATCCGTATCATTACTTATGCTGGTCATATTATTAAAATAATATATCTTTCAATTAATTATTAAAATAATATATTTTAATTGAAAGAATTTGTGATCAGATTCAATGTAAAGAATTACATTAAAAATTAAAATTTTATTTTACTGATATTTAAAATTATTTAAGATTTAAATTATTATTTTAACTATGTATTCATATTTAAAGAACAAAATATTTACTTTATCATTTATAAATTTAAAATTTATTAAAAAGCTTTTCATATTTTTAATAGTAATTTATTTACTTTAATGCTACGTAAACAATCTCTTTATTAGTTAAATAATTTAAATTTAGAAATACTTCCTCTGTCTTTTTTGGCCATTTTATTTGTCTACAAGAATTTTTATCTTTGAGGCCAAACATTATGATATTGTTAAGTGAGTTCTTTAAATTACAAAGCCGAACAAATTTTATTCAATCGCACTTATCATAGAAGATCCATTTGGAATCGGATTTTTCCAAAAAGCATAAATTTAAAAGCTTGGCAAACGGTGCCATTCTTAATTATATTATCGTGTTTATTAGAAAGGACTGGTTCCGTCGGGTCTTGAAACAGGAGCAATGATTCACTCCAGTTTGCCGGTGCAACTCGTGTCATTTAGTTGCAGGTAACATGTGAACGTTTACCTCAGATCAACCTCATTTTTTTGGAACCCGATTCTATGCACCCGGCTGTACTGCACCTTTTTTTTTTTTTGAAATTTTTTTTATGAAGCTGTTAATCTAGGTTTATTTAAATTACCGAAAATGCCACTGATTTTAAAAAATCTAAAAAAATATTTAAAAATCTTCAAAAATAGTAAAAATTGATACATATGTTAAATAAACCTAGATTAACCATTGTATAAAAAAATTTTCAAAAAAAATAAAAAAAATAGGTACAATGCATCCGGGTGCATTGAGTGCATCCGAGTGCATTGAGGCTGAATGCACCCGGGTGCATAGGATTGGTCTGCATTTTGGAAGCCTCAATTCTAGTTCTAATTTCCATTTAAAAAAAATTCTAATTCTAATTCAAAGTTGAGTTCGCTTTGAATTTCAAGCGTTAATTCCGATGAACAGCGTGCTGAAATTTGGGCTGAAATTTAAGATGATTTCATTAATTTACATTCATATTTAAAAAAACCAAAGATTACGTCAACTACATATCCATTAAATAACTATTAACAAAATAATAGGCCTATTGGGTTTAGTCTTTAAAAAATGGACAATATAATAAAAACTATTAAAATATATCGGCGAATTTTTTATATACTCATGAATTTTATTTATAATTCCACTTGTACTCACAGACTTTCAAGAATGAATCTTATACTTATAAATTTTCATTATAATTCCACATATATTCATGTTGTTAGAGACAATATGTTCAATCTTAATTATAATTTTATAACTAAAATTCATATTATAATGATTTTTTAGTAATTCTATAATTATAAAATAATATATTATTCGAACATAAATCTTTAATTTTGAGCAAAATAACTTTAAATTATATTAAGACTTGGGTATATTTGTCATTTTATAATGAGGCTAATGGCTCGTTTAAAGAAATCAGGATACACGGAATTAGGATGAAAATTTTATAGTATAAATGGAATTATTGTAAAATTCATGGGTATTAAATAAATTTTTCCAAAATATATTTATGATAAAGCTACATTATGATGCATAACTTTTTCTAGTCTACATTAGAATTTTGGCTAGAGTTTGGATTTTTAAAGTTGAGTTTCTAAAATCCCCAACTCAACCCAATCTTAATATTTTTTGCCTTTTTGGTTTAACCTCATTTCTGGCTTAAATTCGTAAAATATTGAACCCAGATCCTAAAAATTGTTACAGAGGGTCAGACGGATGGAGGCAACCCGACATAACTTGTACCCTTAAAAATAGAGTTACAGCCTATAGCTCTTTTTCTATTCCAAACTTTTTCAAATTCATCTATTTTATTTAACACATTTTATTTTATCAAGCTACAAAAAATAATTTTCATAAAAACTCATATTTTGTAAAAAGATCTTCTGAGGGCGAAATATAACTATTAAAATTGTAAACAATATATACAAGTTTTTCAATACATGTAAGTTTTAGAATCATAAATAAATGCACATGTACAATATGGATTTGAAAAAATAATTTAAAATAAAAATAAGGGAATATATGCAATCGTACGATATTGAATCATTTCCAGCAATATTTCAATATCGTCACTCACTTTAGAACCATAAAAATAAGGGAATATATGCAATCCTAGTATATTGAATCATTTCCTGCAATATTTCAATATCGTTACTCACTTTAGAACCATTATGATGACTATATTAAAACTTGATTCGTTTACTGTATTTAAAAATATTTATTTATCTAAAAAATTAAGCATTATCCAAATCATTTATTTGCATGAACCAATAATAAAAGGATAAAATAACACGGTAAAAATATTTAATTTAATTATATGACTATTTTAATGTTGTTATTTTTTCCGTTAGTATATTTTAAATCCATCTCAACTAATATTACAATTAACCACAAGACATTCTTACAAATTTCAAATATCAAAAGACCATGCTCCACCTTTTAACTTAAGAGACTCAGAAGTTCACATCAATAGAAACCCTCACACTACAAAGGGAATATAAAGCCCCCATCCCAAGGGGAGTTCAAACACCTAACTAGTAGCCTCTTTTGCCACACGTGTTACCAACAGCTCATGAAACTAGTGGATAAAGTTGTTAGTTTTAATTCTATTAAAACTATTCTCAATTTAATGAACGTGTGAATGAATTTAAATAATTTTACATTTTATATAATTATAAATATTGTTTAGAAGTAAGATCCACTTAAGACTTTGATGAAAATGACTTTCAATGCCATAATAAGAATGGAAAATGTTAAAGAAAATGAGTGAAATAGATTTTTCATTTAATTGTCAAGGTAACCGCAAAATGAGTAACAATATTCTACCGTGAGAAATTTTCAAATTTTTTTCTTGAAAAACCAATCATCTAATGGAGGTATAATCTAAGGGCGAGATAATAAAATTTTATGTTGCGCTCTTATGTAACTAAGTTATATAGAAGCGATTTTGTATAAACCTTTAATTTTGAAGATGTTGACGATTAATGAATACCTAATTATTCATTATACGTAACATCATTTGTTTAGCTAAGAGACCAAGCTTTATTCAAATTAAGTATGTGCTTGGACTATATTTGCTTAAAAATGAATATATTTGAGTATAAATTAGAAAAATAATTAGATATATACATATACATATATATCAGAATACCATAATAACTTATAGATTATTTATCCACATGGTAGTGGTATTTTAGATGGTAATGACGCTAAAAAATAAAATTTTTTTTCGTAATAATATAAATGATTGTAAATATAATAGATGGAATGATTTTTCATCAACTATTAAGATATTAAAAATGAAAGAGATTACATAAAATGTGGATTTCAAAGAAGCATAGCTCTTAAATTTTAATTATTTAACAAATTTTAAATATTTAATGGCGTGAAATTTTTTTATATAGTAAGTACTTCAAAGTGGTATTTGATACCATAGAAGAATACATTGGCCATACTTAAAGATCTTAGTCGTTTCTAAATGAAAACATCAAAGTAGGCCCAAAAGAAAATGGAGCAATGAAATCTATAATCCTAAAGTTAACGTTGAACTATTTCACATTTCATAATTTTTGTAATAGAATATTATTTTTTTTATTTTTAATCTTGGATTTAGATAGAGAACATTAAAAATATTTTGGATAATGTTCAAGCATACCCACACATTTTGACCATAATTGCAAATATAGTTTTATAAATTGTAAATAATCTTATATAGTTTGACTAAAATTGTAAATGTACTCTTGCCATTATAATATTGTTGTTGTACCGTTATGTCGCAGGCATATTTGCAAAAATTGAAATAAAGCTACCTACATAGTCTGTATTTTTTTAAAATATACTTATGTTGTGATGACATAGTAATAGTGTCATAAAACATAATATATTTATAATCATTGTCGAATTATATAGATTTATTTATAATTTTTAAAATTCTGTGTATATATTTGCAATTATGACTAAAATATACGAGTACATTTGCAAATTACTTAAATATTTTCAAAAGAGTGTCATTCGCAGTAACCATTCAAATTTTCTAGCCGTTTGATCTTTTCAAGCCTCCATGTGTCCGGCCCAAAAATATATATTTTTTATTTTCTCATTTTTTCATGAGCAAGTAAATCTAAGTGTATTAAATCTATAAACTAAGTTTTATCATTTTTCGATATTTTTAAGTATTTATTTTGGATTTTTAAACACATTGGCATTTCCGTAAATTTCTGAGTCTCGGAAATTTCTCATAAATTTACGGAAATGCCAATGTGTTTAAAAATCCAAAACAAATACTAAAAAAATTCAAAAATGATAAAACTTAATTTATAGATTTAATACACCTAGATTTATTTGCTTATGAAAAAATTAAAAAAAAAAGAAAAAGTTTTTGGGGGCCTGAAAAGATCTAGTCTCAATTTCCTAAGCTCCGGCGTATCAGGCTTCATGCGGTCACGCTCCGCTACTTGTGTCAAAAACGTAGTGGAATATTAAAATATTCATACACTCAACTGGCCCAAATATTGGCCCATAACGAATTGTTAGTGGGCCTATAGGCTCAATGATCCTTTGCGATTGAAATGAGACCAACCCACTTCTACTATTTCCATCTAGTTCGGCTACTCCAGTCAGAATAACCCAATGCACGAGCTAGCAAGTGGACGGCTATATAGGAAGTCCTTTTGGGAAGGGGGCATTTATTTATGATTATTGAAGCATTCATGAGCGTGGAATCCATTCCGTACGTCCATGTATCCGAGCTCTTCTGCGGCCCGAGTCGTCGATTAAAAGGCGCATGTGTGACAGCAGTTTGCTGTTGTCGTGGTTGGAGGATAGGCGAGTTTAAATTTGTGGTCTTTTGGTAAGAGGGAAATTTACCGTTGTCTTTCTTGAGTATGAGCTATTTGCATGCCGAGCATTGTAAATAAACCTAATTTGTAATTTTAAATATCACAGTATCTATAATACTAATAAAAGAGGACCTTACCAACCGAGTCAGCGCCAATGCCTCGGATGGGCAGCGCTGTCACGTCGTGTGTTCGAGTCTCCATATGGGATTTCGACCACCGGCGTTGTGGGAGCTGTGTCTCTCGGCTGGTTGCTGTGGGAGCAATGGTCTCCCGTTTGATTGTTGGAAGCTGTGTTTTCCTGATTATTTAGTGGAGTTGTATCTCCAACTTTGTATGAATGTCTCAGAGCTTTCTGTGTAATACATGTTGAGATGTATGTAAATATCTTCCAATCAAAAAAAAAATAATAATAAAAGAGGACCTTAGCAACCGCGGCGATGTCGGCAAGCTATTTCGTACCTGGGCTGGCTTGAAGAAAATCAATACAAGTCACATAACCAATTTTGATTTTTGTCCGGTTCATATTTCAGCTGTGAGATCGCCCAGAACATTAGTGGAGAAGAAATGGATTGCCAAAAGATTGGTTGAATCCTACACGTGTGCCGTGCCTTATTCCTTTGGCCTCCCATGCATGCATAGGGAAAAGCATTAATGACCAGTAACTCCATGTTCCACCTAGCATGAATTGTTAGCGCATGCATGTTTAGTTTGAGAATTTTCAAAATTCGACTAATTTTTTTCCCACATCTCAATACACTTTTGTTTAATTTACTTTTATCAAATTTTGTCTTTCAGTCTTATCTCACTACAACAAGATTTATCATACGCGACGACCATTTTTCCCGCTAAATTTTAATTTGGCTGTATTTGGTACCAAATGTAGCTAAATTTTATATTAATTAAGTCAAAGTTTTAACGTTGTTGTGCAATTAAATTTTAATCATAATTAGTACAATTGATTGCATTTGATGTAAAAAATAGTTTCATTTAACCAAATACTATTACTCAAAAGTGATCAAGCACTTTTAAATAAATAATTAATAACTAAAATACATCTAATTTAACCAAATACATATTATATGCGCCAACTAAGGATTGCTTATCATGCTGTCTGACGTGGGTTCAAAACCCACGGCTAGTTATTGGTGTTGAATTTTGTGTCAAATGTCAAAGCATGTATAACACCAATAAAAAATATATATTATATGCAATTAATTAATAAATTAGATATATAAAACTAAATTTAATGGGTATCTTTAGTTACCATCTAAGCGATGTTGGGACATCTTAACCGATTGTCATCTCTCTCTTTTTTACCACTACATCGTCGTCGTCATTATTATCATAAGCTATTTCTAACATTGGTAGAGATGACTTAATGGATTCTGTTGTGCAAGAATTTGAAAATTAACTTTTTGATACATGAAATGTTGTTACAACTTTTAGGGACAATAATTTTTTTCTGAAAAAACAATGCTAAAACTTTCCAAGCTACTTACAACAACATCATAATGAAAGGCCATACATGTAGCCATAATATTCAACGCAACTAAGTGTATACTTTCTTGCAGGGGCGATGAACAAAAAAAACTTAGAAACATAAAAGAAAAAAAGTGTAGAAATCCAATGAGGAATAATGAATAGAAGCAAAGTTTTTATTAAAACTAGAATTTTTTATAAAAAGATAAAGAACAATGCTAAGCAGAATAAGTCCATCAATTGTTGGATTGCTACTTCACGGCAGTTACAGCCATGGTAGGCGCATAGCCCGCCAGTGGTAGGGGTATAAATTTCCTCGACAAAAAAAATAATAATAATAAATTTTGTTTGATTGTTATTAATAGGTCGAGTACGAAGAAAACGAAGTATTTCTCATTTAGCAGTTTTTTCTTGGGGTGAAAGAATAGCAGAATCTATACGCTTCAATTATTAAAAAGGGCAAAAATCCTTACATGCTTAAGTGTGGCTTGCATGTACGGTTCACCAGTCCATTGATGCGCCTGATTTTGTAGACGTGACTTTTCACTGGGAATTATGCCCAAAAGTTCACACGGTTGAGATGACTGCCAAAAGTTGGCACTCAACTACTAAGATGGGCTACCACATTACAATGGGCAATCACTGTCTTTCAGTATGCTCAGTTGCTCACCCAATTCAACATGTAGTTTTAACTGCTGTTATGATATTTATTTAACCTTTCTCCTCCTACAGCTACCATAGACGTTGTTAAATGAGAAAATTGCTTTGGTTGCGTATTAACATTAATTTCTTTGTATCATGTATGTATTGATTTTTTTTATTGAAGTATATTTACAACATATCTCAATCCATATCATATTCAAAACTCTAAGACAATTCCAACAATATTTTCAAAGAGAGACAACAAACTTCCAAATATCAAGAAGAGAGATCACCAGCTCTCAACCAAATAAGCAGGACCACATGCCCCCGCTGAAAATATATGGTTTGAAATCCCCAACTGGGAATTCAAACACGCACTAGAGTGAATGAATGCTTCGTTTTGCGCCTGGTGGCGCTCGTTTGGTTTATATTGATTTTTTTAATATCACGTATATATATTGATTTGATTGCAAAAATTTGATGCTTAAAAGTGGTATCATTTAATCCTATAAACCATTTTAAACATTATTATGCAAGAAAGACAATGTTTAGTACAGCCTTGACTTCAAATAATAATAGAATTTGATTTTAGATAATATTGAAATTTACAACATTTGATGTTACATGTTCTAAATTTAAATTTCGTCTGTAAAAAGTGGCCGCATGTAGCAACCATTGAAGTAGTGATGTACACTGGATACCAGGATTAGGTCTCTTATTGCAGTAGTGATGTATACTGGATACCAGGATTAGGTCTCTTACTTCGCATCGCAGGGGAAACCCGTACAACCGTGTTGCTTCCATTTTAAAGAAAAGATTAACGAGAAAACATCCATCACATGGGCAAAAGAAGTGCGGTCAGCTTTGCCTCACTTGCCCGCTGCCCGAGCTAGAGATTCTACGAAGTACGCCCTTGTCATTTCTAGAAATTACAATACAGGTCCTTTTTAGCTTGGCTTCAGATATGATGCTGCTAGCTCTAGTAAAAATAGTGTATTTTTTTAAAAAAATAACAAATAGCAGTATCATGCAAAAAAGTAGCCTTCCTTTATCTAGGGTAGGTAAGAGTACCACAGAAAAATATTCATATTTTAATGCGCATTTTTTTAAATTTTTTTTACCATTCGTGATTCTTCAAGGATATTATTCTCCCTAGCTATTTGGAGGGACAATGTTAATGTTTCCCGTGTCGGCAACTCTGAGACAATGACATTTGTGATTGAGTTGTTCTCCATTATATTATCTTCTGTTAAACAACTCACAGGCATATGCTTTCTACATTATTCACTATTTTGCTTTTACTTTTATGGTCGGTTAGGCAAAAAATGGGAAAATTTTATATGAATTTTTTTAAAAAATAAAAAATTGATATGATGGATGGAGGCAATAATCGACAGTAAAAATATAAAGAAAAACTAGATAAAATAGTTAATATAATATGCGAAAAATAATTAACATACAAAGATAATAATACAAAAATAAAGTAAGTAGGTAGGTGGCCAGGACATCACAGCACCTAAAAAGGTATAGAAAGGAATTTTTTTTTTCCTTATTACCATAGAAACCCTTATTCTAAGTAAAAATGCTTCTATCTTGTAGAAAAATACATGCTATCATCAAAGCAAGAAAGTATCATATTCACAAGGAAGGCCATAAATATTCAAGTGGAGGTGTTCACTTAGAGCATTAAGCAAATGTTGAATCAAATATTTTGTGATCGACCTATATGAAATTAATATAATCTTAATTCAATACAATAAACAAAATGGATCTTTTAAAATATTTAAATTAGGTTCATTTAAACGATTCAATATTAGCAAAGATCAAATTAACTTTAAGTCAAAACACAATGTGCTGAAGCACAATGCATATATATGTACTGAATCACTACTCTTTTTGTAATGAGGTTGAAATGTTAATAGCAAGAAATGAAGAGGACTATTTCTTTATGAAGAAAAAAAGGATTGTTAAAGTTACTAGAAATAGTTAAATTTTTAAATTGATCTTAAAAGATGTGTAAATTTTTGTTATGAGACACAAGTCAGCTAAAATTATAAAGAAATCGTTTTAATAAAAAGAACTTACGCCAGCTGAATGATATAACTCAATGTTTAAGAATCAAGATGAATACATTATAAAATTTCTGGTCGCATATGAAACCCCAATTGGAAAAATATTCATAATTTATGCAAGGTCTGTTTGTTTGGGGCTAAAATATATTAACTAAAACTTTTCAACTCAAAATTTTTCACTCTCCATAACTACTCTATTTTTTAATTATTTTTCACATTTTTGATATAAACCGCTTTAATTTTTAATCATTTTTACATAACTACCTATATAACTAACCTATCTATTTTAATTTTATTCTTTTTACTTCTCGTCATTACCCATATTATATCACATCATTTTCTATCAATTTGACAACGTCGACCCCAAAAACTTTTCATTAAAAGTTTTACCTCCAACCAAACACACACACAATGTTCTTCCACTCATACGACCCTATGGTTCCACTAAGCTTTACTAATTTTTTAGTACTAGTATAGATTTAGTCATGTTTATATGTTATATATGATTTCACAGAATTTCAAATAACATATGCAAATGTAATTAAACCTTTGATGGAAGTGATTTAGAATAATTAGTGAAATATAGACAGCTTAGACATCGTTGAAAGATTCTACAATAATATCCATAAATGCAACTAATTCTTTGATTACATATGACAAAAGTATAGTTGACGAACATACTAAAATCTAATTCTTTGAGGTTCTGATAAGGCTTAGGATTTTATCTATATCAAATTACGTCGACAAACATGCTGCTTAGTTACAGTTGTCAGCTACGAAATAGTTCGGCTAATTGGAAAATTCCTCTCTCAGGTGGAGTTACGTTGAACATGGATGCAAATGGCAGTTTTATTCTTACACTCAATGCTGTTTGTGCACTTCTTGAAAACTTAGAGGAGTTCTTATAGGTTTTTTTTTTTTATTATTGAAATTATAGGCTAAAAGTTGGAGACTCTATGAGTACGGAGACCCACTTATGTTAGAAACCAAAGCAATATTGTCAAAAATTCGGTGGCTAGTAGGGTTGACTGATAAGGAATAGAGTTAAACAGTGATTTACTTATACTAATTAATTTTCTTACAAAGAATAGCCAAGTCATATCAAGTTTTAAGATTGTGATTAAAGCAATCGTTATACAGTTCAATCAAGTTATGTTCCATCACGTATCAAGAGAAGGTCATATTATTATTGCTACACGAAGTCTTACGACTTTTGCTGCATCAGACGTAGGGCATGCCTCTGATTGGTGGGAGAACCACCTCAGTGTATTAAGAAATCATTTGATAAGTATTATAAGAAATTGAATGGATAAAAAGTATGAAAAATGTTTTATTATAAAAAATGGATTAATTGAAATAAGGACCAGACCACTATCCGACTTAGCTACACGACAAGGAGAACATGCAAATAGTTAAAAGGAGCGTGAAATGGGTGAAAAACTTTCACCTGCAGCTTCTTCTATATTAAATCAATTGCGAACATGTACGGAATTACAAGTGGGACCCATCAACCTTCAATCCGACAACTCAGATGGGTCACTGCAGTTCTAACTGGCTTGTTGTTGGATCCTCAGAAATTACCGTCCATGTGTACACACATATATATACATATGATCATTTGCAATTTCTATAAACACACCCGAGTATCATCCCTTGGCCGTGGGCACAGTTTGTCTGCGCAGGGTGCTTTATTATTAATTTTTTTTTTCAAAAATTTATTTTTGTGTTGTTTAACCGCAGGGTAACTTTCCCTGTCTCCATCACCCAGACCTTCTGTCAAGCTCTTCCCATTTCCACAAAAACCCTAAAAAGGCTTCCACGACCGCTCGCATCTCCTGTACTCTCCCCCCTCCCTGTGTGCTTCCCCATTTCTGGAATTCGTCTGCTTCCTCTCTTGCTTTCTACGAAACAGGCCATCAATCCTTTTATACCCTCCCACCAAGTTCACACTTCTCTCGCCGCTCCTAGTACCTATTGCCACATCAGTAACATTCGAAGGAAGAAGACTGCGGAAAAAGAAAAAGAAAAAGAAAGAAGAGGAAGAGAGACGGAGAGAGTGAAAGACGGAATTCTCCCTCCAACTCATTTCAGTTCCAGTTATCTGACTACGGTCAATATCCGTTCTCCTGTTTTCAATATCTGGCTACGCTGCTACCCCCCTCTTATCTATCAATCAACCAGGAGTCAGATCCTCAAAGAAAAAAACAGCAGCGAGGAGAAGAGGGGGAGGAGGTAAAAAGAGCTAGAATTGAAGACGACTTGTCAATTTTCTCATTCTTTTCAAGTACTCAAGTGCATCTAACACTCTTTCTTCTCTCTCTTATCAAGAAGGCCGAGAACTCTCAAGTAAGAAACTGAGAATTGCCTCATCTTTCAGGTTCATTAATTACCTCAGGTTAGTATACCCCTTTCTCTTTCTCCTTCTCTTCTTTCTTTGCGAAGAAATCAAAGGAAGGAAAAACCCCGCAACCAGAATCTCGTCGTTGATGGATGCGCCACTTCCCCTCCAAGAAAACATGAATTCTCCTGACATGGCAAACACCGGTGCGGTCGCCATGGCTGCTTCCTCAGCCTCCGCTACAGCTCCCAGCCGCTACGAATCGCAGAAGCGCCGCGACTGGAACACCTTCGGCCAATACCTCCGCAACCATCGCCCGCCGCTCTCGCTCTCCCGCTGCAGCGGCGCGCACGTCCTCGAATTCCTTCGCTACCTTGACCAGTTCGGCAAGACGAAGGTCCACACCCAGCTCTGCCCCTTCTTCGGCCACCCCAACCCACCCGCTCCCTGCCCTTGTCCCCTCCGCCAGGCCTGGGGAAGCCTCGACGCCCTTATCGGCCGCCTCAGGGCCGCCTTCGAAGAGAACGGCGGCAAACCAGAGGCGAATCCCTTCGGCGCTCGGGCTGTGAGGCTTTATCTCCGCGAGGTCCGTGAAATGCAAGCGAAAGCAAGGGGAATCAGCTATGAGAAGAAGAAGCGGAAGCGTCCACCGCCACCAGCACAGCCCGACGGCCAACTCAGCTGCGAATCAACCAGAATATGACAGACTTCAGCTGATTATGTGGCATGGAAATTATTCAGAGAGCTGGAAAATGCCAAAAACTCTCCAAATCTGTTTCACCTCTTAGATGGGAATGGTTCTATAATAGTGGCTTCAGTCTGATGGGGTAAAGAATGCTTATAAGGGTAATATTTCTGTAATTCCCATGCACTTATCTAGGATGCTTTTCATGGTCTATCTTTTTCTTTGAATGGAACTTATATCAAGAAGAGATGAGACTCATCTCTTTTTCTTTTTTTTCTCTCGCTTTTTTTTTTTTTTTTTTTGGTTTTTCTAATCTAAATGAAAACTGTAGATGCTTTGTGGTTTTTAGTACTTGTCAACAGTTTCGGCTGTAGTCCTTTGGAATTCACTTCTTCCCTGATAATCCATGCTGGACACACACAGACACATATAGAACATAACATGGAATAATTTTCACGAGATGGGGCCAAAGCTATCTCGAGACTGTTTATAGCTTCGCAAAGGTGCTTTATGCAATGAGGAAAACAAGATTTCGGCGTCCACCTCTCTATGTTCTCGGACATGTTTTCCAGCAAGAAGAACGACAGGGTGAGTTTTAATTCCGTTGTGTTGCTGATTCATTTCTTGCTTCTGTTTTCCTTCCTGTGCCTGTATGAAAATGCAATCTCTTCATTATCTTCTTCTAATGAATTTTCTCATTTTTGGCACCCAAATCTCCTTAGAATACTACCCGTTGGCATCTTGCACATAACAATTACCTTTAATGCCCCAACTGGAAAATTTTGGCATCTTGCTGTAAATATCATTTACTCCAACCTGAACTCTCATGGAAGCGTTCCTTTTCTATGTCTTCAGTTCATGTTGCTTGTGTTGGAGTTTCAACTCCCAGAAAATGTCCTTATTGTTTCAGATTTTTCATCTGAAAGGAAGAAAAAAGAAGAGAAAAAGAAAAACAGCCTTCAAGTCTTCAATCATGCAAAGTTCATTGCTTCTTTTTTATAGCGTCATGTCAACATGACGTATAAGAAGCAGTGGAAAATGGAATGAAAATCACCTTGA
This sequence comes from Annona squamosa, assembly GCA_035584095.1. Taxonomy (NCBI): domain Eukaryota; kingdom Viridiplantae; phylum Streptophyta; class Magnoliopsida; order Magnoliales; family Annonaceae; genus Annona; species Annona squamosa. The sequence goes on from JAXCLR010000001.1 coordinate 84,082,109, forward strand.
CATGATCTTTTAACTGTAATTGTATGCAATATCATCAACCAAGACGTTCTTTTATGGAAAATGTAGAAAATAAATTACATCCCAGTTTATATGTAAAAATGGCAACCATATAGTTTACCTCATTGCCATCGACATTTTTATTCTTCATATCGTAGTAGAATTAAAATAACTTTTGGAATTAAGTTTCTGTTGTTATCTTATATATGCACACATTGGGTCTAATAGCCTTAATCTAGGCCGTATATATCAAACTAAGAAATTCATAAAAACAATACCTCCATAACAAAAATTCGAAACTTCCGACCAGAAACCAAGGTGTAATACTTGATTAATTTTCTTCAAATTATTTGGAATAAAATTTCCAAGTCTTCTGATATTCAGAAAGGAATCTCCAAGACAAACTAATCTGGATGACAGTCCATATTAGCAACAAACAGCGAAGGCCCATGATTGTGTGAAGTTGGGCCTTCCTTTTTGGAATATCTGATTCTTTTTATTTGAGGGAGGGTCCCATGTTTCTACGATCGTCCTTTCAAGTTGAAGGGCTAGGCTCTTTACGCTTGTTTTTTCAGTCATGTGTTTGTGTGCTGTGGCCCACCAGCTAGGAAGAATGCTACAAGGGCATAGATACTAGGTCACTTTTTCTTTTGAGAGGTTTTGAGTGGTGGAGCATTATGCAAACTGAGGATCTATTCCCACCACTGAATATGTCTGAAGATCAGAGAATTGTCTGAGGATTAGCTAAAGATGTCGAGGAATTGATCATGAAGGGCCTCTTCATTCAAAAGAATACGACAGAGAAATAATTGTTCGTTTTTCGATACGACGATATCTTCAATTGCACTTGTGAGTTAAATAATCATATTAATGTTTTTGTTTGTGGTTATCGGAAGTGGCATGTTTTTAATATCGAAATTGGTCTAACCACTTCAAATTTTGTATGGTTTCCGGAAAAATGTCTAACAGTGTGCGCAGCTCTCTTAGGATATATGGTTGCAAGCAGCGGCGATGTGGCAAGTGGCTTAAGTTAGGGAGGCAGATCTCATTTTGAGACGGGCCGAGTAATTGTTATGTACAAGTTCGACAACCAATTAAGTTGTGAAATATTTTTTAAAATGTTGAGATTTTCAAAATAATTTTCAAAATTCGAGCGGGGCAATCGCCCACCCTCAGCTCAGTAATCCTCTTTCATGGAGTTGCCTCCCCGCTGCCCCCACTTACTATTTCACAAACACTACAAGAAAATACATTTTTTACAACCCTTATTAAATCTTTATTAGCAAGGAAGTTGCATATGCAGAGAAAAATTTTCTTCCTTGATGATACTTTTATTGATGAAAAAAATTTTCCTTGCTTATCATGATACTTTGATGAGCAGGAAATTTTTTTTCAAATCATTATAATATTTCGGCAACTAAATGGAGCTTTCTTGCCTAAACACAAAATAATGAATTATTAGTAACAAAATTTCTTTTTAATTATTGCTATATGGAATATGCCACAAATTGTCGACAACCAAGTTTTTTATTTACCAAAATTTAACCTTTTGTAAGAAAGTTTTCTTTGCCAAAAATTAAAACTTTTGCTGCAAAAGAACAGAATGGCTTATTAGCAAGTTGAGAAAAAAAAAAAGTTAAGAAGATGCAATTGTAAGCTTCATAAATCCCGAAAATTTCTGTTCTTATTGGCAATATTATTGCCACACTACAACTGTTTTGTTTTTTTTTTTTTTTTGATCATTTGGACTAAAAAGTCATTTCTTTTTCAACAAAGATTGTAACAATGTTGTCGCCAACAAAAGATGCCTCTCGCAATAAAAGAGCTGGTTGTCGCTAAAACCGGGTTGACAAATGTACATTTTCTAGTGTTAGTGGCTATCTTCGCATATATTCATGAGCAACCACATGTTGTGATGTTTTTTCCCATAAGCATATGTAATAGTCAACAATAAAATCTATTACAATGCATTGATGTTGGGAATAAAAAATTATATAAGAAATGAGAATGTGAGTGATTATTTTTGGTGAATAAAAAATTATTAGAAAATGGGAGATTCCGTTTTATCTCATTCGATAGTAAAGTCAGTTTTTAATCTTCTACATGCTAGATAACAAATTTATTGTGTTCATACAAAGCTATCCGAATTATTAAATTCTTATTATTTTAATATTTAATTACATTTAAAATGATGTCTTTGATCTCATATATTTTCTAAATTTTCAAAACTATTGAGTAGTAAGAAAATTTACATTGCACGAAATTTAATATTTTTGGAACATTATTTGACGATGATTCATATTTTTTGACACAAAGGATCCACTTTTGAGATTGGCTTACAAATGACTAAATATTTTTATTTAGGGAGTAACTTTTGGATAGAGAATCTGTAGGTCAACCCATTAACCTTTAAAATGAGTAGAATGGGTTCTTATTTTCCTACTTATAAGATAAGATTAAGTTCCAAGTAAAAAATATATCTAGTATAATTAGTGTAGGTACGTTTCAAAGTCTCGAGTACCTGGAATCAATCTGTATTATTGTTATATATATTCAACATCTCTTTTATGAACTATATTAGATATTTTATGATACAAAATAGATCTTTTAAAATAAAATTTTATTTAATTTATCTATTGTTTAGTATATTTTAAATGTATTTTAAAACTATATTATTATCATGTTAATTATAACTTTTAAGTGAAAATAATATTAGAATTATGATTTTCAAATATGATATGAAGACTCATATAACAATTGATTTTAAAACAGAAAAGGAACCGACCTGACCTTGAAAATAAGGTAAGATAAGTGTAGAACCAATCCTACTTAAAATATAGTAGAGTAGGAATTTTTAAAATATGTGAATGGTAAAGTCAACCCCAAACTAGACTTTTTAGACCAACGTTACATTTCTAGTTTTGATTAAAAAACTAGTAATTAGTGTCATTTAATACATAATTATTTTTGCTAAGGCCTTGGATTTTGTGACAATAAAGTATCCAATACCATCATATAAGAAATTTTAGTTAGACTAGATGAATTTTTCTTGTGGCTAAAAGATTTAGGTTAAACCCATTCTGACTTCAATTTGAATATTATAGTCGAAATTTATTGTTAGTGTGCGTCTATCTCCACAATAAGAAGAAGAAAAGAGAAACAAAATAGAATTTTTTTTTTTGATGAAAACAAAATAGGATTTCTATATATGCATCATTTTGCAACAAAGACTAGGCCATTTTCATTTTTAGCCAAAATATGGAGTGTGGTTAATTGTGACTCTTGTAAGAGTGGATCAAACTTGTTAGTTTAGCGACAAGAAGATTATAATTATTTTTTTATTAGATTATAATATTATATCTTCATTCATATTATAATGAAGCTCAATAATTTATATGGAAGAAAAGAAGTTCTCACTTATTTACATAACAGACCGAGCTCCCGCCACAAGCCAAACTCCCATCATGGGAGTCGAACAAGCGACAACTGAGAAATCCACCAGCGTGGCAACTAACCGGGATGGCGCCCACTTGGTGAAAATTATAAATGTTAAAAAAGTAACTTTTTACTGATAATGAAAAATATAATGATTGCGCTAAGATGTGTACTTTTAGGATAATTTAAATATATACTAATAAAGCATGTTGGGTTATTGTTACATATCACTATGACAAATTGGACATATAGTGATAATGTTCAGCATTACTAATTGTACATTTTGTTCAGCTTTTCTAATTATTCTTTTTTTTTTTTTTTTTTTGCAAAGGTTGGATTCCTAGCCATGTAATAGAGTGCATAGCTAGGTAGAAAATCATTCCACATATGTGTATATTGTCTTTAGAAAAATTAAAGTGTTCTTTGACAACCTTTTTGATAGAAATTTAATAGAAAAATTAAAGTCTTCTTTGACGACCTTCTTGGCATAAATTTAACCTTTTTACTTGGCATTCGGTCATTTGTTATATATAGGAATTGGTATCTCCAGACGTCTAGTATCTCATGGGAAGAGCATTTTCTCTTTCTATTATTGGGAAATTACGTCTTCCTTTGTAATCAAGGAATGAATCCAAGGTCTATCAAAAAAAAAAAAAAAGGAATGAATTCCAGCAGCTAATACTATATATATTCCATAACTTGGCCATCAAACAAGTTGATTCGATTATAGATTGCAAGTTTGACCAAGTTGGCGAAATTGCATTAGAATTCCAATACAAAGAAGCCGATGATCAACATTACTGCCACATATATAGGGAATACCGGTTGCAACTTAGGGCGT
>JAXCLR010000001.1:84093450-84113170 GCA_035584095.1 Annona squamosa
ACAAAAGGCTAAGCTCTTAGGGCTGGAGAAACACTTTTAGGAGGGACTCAAACTCAGGTCGTTGCCAAGAAGGGTAGATGCATACCAACTTGACTAACGCCCAATTAGCATGATTATGACTTTTTCTAAGAAGTTGTTCATTACGCTATAAATGCTTCCTCCCAAAAGCTATTTTCCTTGATTACATTGTACATAGTGACTAAAAATTCTCTTCAAATTCCAACTAGGAGTAATTGGTTGCTACCCAGCACTCAAAACTCATGCCTATTAATCACAGGATTGAGTCTCAAGTGAGAGCTTAATCTCCTATAAGTGGGAAAAATGTCTCCTGGATGGGGAGTTTTTGGTTTCCTCTTTTATTGATAGTAGAAAAAATTGTAAGAAGATTGAGCCGAATTTATAATGTGGAATGGAATAAGATAATATGCATAGATTTTTGGACTTGATTTGTAATATGAGTTGAAATGAGATGCAATAGTGTAATATCAATAAAAAATTCTTTTTCAACCCATATTTATAACATGAAATTCAAGAGGTGCAAATATATTAGTAGTACCAGGTGCAAATAAGTTGAGGGTGGCTCAATCGTCCGGAATCCGGCCTGCGCAACCGGTCAAACCCTCGTTCTCATGACGAACGACCAAAGTGAGGATGGCCGTTGAAATTTCCGGCTACTTGTGTACGTCAGTAGCATAAGACAAAAGTAAAGTAGCTTTTTTCTGCCATGTTGGAAAGCTTGATGGCTCGCACGCCCGAAAGGGGGTGTACGCACGTGTGATATGATTGCCTAACATTACACTGTTGAAGGGCTATTTCTTTTTATCGTATTGAAGGGTTAGTTCTCCAAGAAAATTTTGTTCCCCTAACTGGAAATAACATATACCCCTTCACATAATTAAATAACTTTTGTACAGCGTACCCACGACTAAAAGTATAAGCATTATTTTAACTCGTGGGGAAAATGTCGTCGCATTATTAAATTGGAAGCACCTACAACAAGTGGTATATATGGCCAATTTTTTACAATCAAGATTAAATATATGGTATGTTTAGAAAGTGAATTTTTTTATTTAGAGTAGAAGTGATAAAATATTAAATGAGAAGTTTCTTGTGTAAAAATTTTTAAAATGAGAAAAAATAATATGACATAACTGAAGTGAAGAGGAATAAAAAAATAAAATTAAGATAGATATGTTAATTGTATTGTTAGTTCTATATAAATAATTAAAAAGTAGGTTAGTTGTGTATGAAAACGTGAAAAAATAATTAAAAATAGATTAATTGTGAAAAACAAAAAGTTTTATATTGAAAATTTTCGGTTTAAAAGTTTTAGGTATTAACAAACATATCCAAATTTCATCATTATTATAGTTAAATTCAACATTAATTACAATTAAAATTTCATTATTATTATTTATAGCCAAATTTTGATGGCTATATTAAATATTACTTTTGATTGCATTTGCTATAAAAATAGCTATATTTACACAAATATCATCTCTCAAAAGCAGTCAATTATTTGTAGTTGAATATTTCATTATAACCAAAATATATCCAATGCAACTAAATACATATTAAGGAACTACAAAAAAGTAAAATTTGTTGTGGTGAGCATTCTTGGATATAAGTGCACTTTTCACTTGTGATTGTAGCAAATATGCATTATAAAACTAGCACAAAATTTGTACTAGTTATAACAATTCCACTAATATAATTTTTAACTTTTGATTAATTGTCAAGATCTAGATTATTATATACTATATAAGAGTTACTATTGGCATCAATAAAAATTTCACAAATTATTGATATATCTACAGATATTTAAAAATATTTTCTATCAAAAAAATGTTTGGTCTAGGTTCCATCAATGTGATTATGTAAAATTTAGACCACTCAGCCTGTGTTAATGCATCACATTTAGTAAACAAAAAATTTTACCGTAGAATAATCATAATATATCAAAAATTAAAATTATTTTACTAAATATATAAATCATTTAAAATTTTAAATCATGTTTGATGTATATACGTGTTGGAATAATTGTTATTTGCAGTCCAAAAAATATAATTTCAAATATGACGAATGGTTTGGATTTCTTAAAATCACATATGCGCGCCCCAAAGCTAAGCTTCCGCACATTTGTGAAAAGTGGAAAATGTTTCCACTAAATCGATTCCTTGTTTCAACTATGCATTCTAACCATATGAACACGTCTAATTAAGCATATTATGTAAATAATTCCTTAAATTAAAACGATGGATTAAAATACATTTTTGGGCGGACTGGATTCTGAAACACTTATCTTGTACCTCTTCTTCATATACACTTGATTCCAACAATTTTTTTAAAATAAAAAAGGCTCAATAACGCCGTCATTGAAAATGGAATCATTGAAAATGGAAGAAAAACCAAAGAGGTTTGGCTGAGGGAATTTGAAGTAAAGGGCTCAACCTGTTACTCAAGGAGGGTAACTGTTATAAGTTTTGAAGTTAATTATACTTTCAATTTTTAAAAATACTAACTGTTATAAGTTTTCAAGTTAATTATACTTTCAAATTTTAAGAATATTAAAATATTTTCTTAATTTTGTTCAAAAATATATTTTCTTTACAAATTGTTGCAGAGAGTAATTTACAAGATAATAAGTCTTTTACAACATATTTTTAGCAATGCTTAGCACTTTTATCGATAAAGATACCATTCAACCACATCAATAATTTTGGTTGCTAAAAATTGTCTTTTATATAACATAAGAGATATTCCAAAAAAGTAATTTTAGCACAAAACTTGTCATTGAGAGTATAACTTTTAGTAACAATTTAACAAAAAATTATCGCTAAAACTTTTTACTATTAGCTTATAATGGCGTATCTTTAGTTACATCACAATACAAATTAATTAATAGATATAATGACAAAGTTTAATATTGCTAAAAGTTCATTTTCTTATAGTAGCGAAATAGTAAAAAAAATGTAAATAAATAAAAATGGATAATTTAAGATGTGGGAGCACTGCGAGCGTAGCTCAGGTTGGTTTAGATGCGTTGGTGCCTACCTAACGCTAATCCGAATTTAAAATTCTTTACCCATATTTCAATGTGGGTTATTTGGGAATTCGGGTTATCCAGGCTGATAATGGATTTGTAATTGAGGTTAACAATTTGGCAGACGACTCTTATAAACTCTTTATATTATTTTGAAAATAAATACTTTTATTTTATTACATAATATATTACATGAATAGTCAATTAAGAAGTACATTGTAGTCAACTAACTGAAAAAAATATATATATATAAATCATTATTAATGTTTTAAGCACTAGTACGTTGAAATCGTGAAATATTATTTCAAGACTCTGTAGTTATTGACTAACTTGCATTCAGTAATAATAAAACGAAAATTTTAATTATTTAACCATGCCGAGTGCTTTGATGAACTTAGCTTATTATTCACCACAAATAGTAAAACATTTATTTAAGTTATTTCAGAAAAATTTTCAGCCATTTTACTATCACAAAAAGCATGCATGTACCTCTTCTTCGTAAAAAAAATAAATAGCATGCTTGTACCCTAACTAATAAGAGGGAGAGGGAGATTTTTTTATATAAAGAGACAATTTCCTACCTTCCTTCCGAAAATTGTTTCCTATCAAAAACCAAGCCAAATACATATATGACGTTAACCTGTTTGAAATAAAGTTATAAGTGCAACAATTATTGTTGATTGATTATTAAAAAATATTAAAATAATTTTTATTGGATGCGTGCAGCATTCATTCATCGAGTTCTCCGTATCAAGCAGCGGGTAGAGCTACAGCATGGTACTGCTACTGTCATCAATGTCCAGCGACAACGCTTCAAATAGACAAGTTACGATTATTATTATTTTTTTATTTTTTAATTTCCGTGGAAAGATGTGGGAATACAAACGAAACGTCTTTTCACTGTGACTGTTTTCTCCTGTATCTATCGTGCTCTCCTCACCGAGACGTGGAAAGACGGATGCACGCACGAGGCCTCACCCCACGCCGCACAAGCAGGCGTACGCGACTTCTATGGAATAAGAAAAATGGCGGGAAAAAGCTCATACTTACGCTGCTCGCTCGCACACTACAGAATCCCGCCCGGCTAACCCGCAATCTGTGGGAGTGGGACCCACGAGGGCCTCTCACGTGGGTCGTGTCGGCACTCCAATCCAGCTTCGGTGGAGCTGCAGTGTCCGACACGTGGCAAATCCAACGGCCAGTTGTGCTCTGTCCGCGGTAAGCTGTACGGAGAGCTCGCTCTCCGTCGCGTCGGCCTCAGCGCGTCTTTTCAAGGGTCCCACCTGTCAAATCAAATACCTCTTTTAGGTGAGGGTGACGTCTTCTGCTTTCCGTACAGTCCCGGAGGCTGCCGCGGTTCCGGTGAACCGACTTACCCAAAAATCCGAGAGTTAAGAGCCTCGCCGATCATCCAATCAGATGGACGGGAATAATTATGGACAAGGGCTTGATCCGATCGTCCAATCAAATGGGAGGGGATAAAAATGAAACAGATTTTTTCATTGAAAATTTAAACTATATTTAGGGTATGTTTGGAAATCATAAAAATTTTGAATGTGTTTGACAATTGATAGAAAATATTAAGTTAAAATTTTTCAATCTAAAACTTTTCACTTCCGCAACTATCATACTTTTTAATCATTTTTTTATATTTTTTTATACAATTACACTACTTTTCAATCATTTATACACAACTATACACATAACTAATCTATCTATTTTAACTTTATCTTCTTTACTACTCATTATTACCCCTATTATATCACATCATTTGACAACTTTTACTCCACGAAACTTTTCATCTAAAATTACCAAACACACCCATTTTTAGTAATAAGTGATAAAACTTTTGATGAAAAATTTTTTATGTAAATTTTTTAAAATGTGAGAAAATGATGTAATATGATAAAGATAATCATGATGAAAAAAGAAAATAAATTTAAAATATATAATTTATATGTATACATAATTATTTAAAAATGATTGAAAATATGATAATTTTATAGGAATGAATGAAAAAATAATTAAAATATATGATAATTGTGGAAAGAAAAAAGTTTTAAGTGTTAATGAAAATTTTCTTAATATAATCCTTAACATATAATAATTTTACTCTTTTTAATTAATCTTTTTATTTAATATAAGGTGTGTTTAGGAAATAATAAATCTTTTAAATTAAAAATTTTTAGCATAAATGTTTTCAAATTGAAAGAAACGATGTGATATAATAGACATAATGATGATAAGTAAACAAAATAAAATTAAAATAAATATGTTTTTTGATAGAATAAAATAGATATGTTAATTCATATAATTGTGTACAAATAATTAAAAAATTAAATGATTACATAGGAAGGTATGAAAAAATAATTTAAAATAATATAGCTATAGAGAGTGAAAAAAATTTTTGAAAGTAAAGAGTAAAAATTTTTATATTAAAAAGTTTTAATTCAAAATTTTTGAATAGCATCCATAATTTCTTATTTCTTGGCTACACGACTATGACTCATCTTACACATTTGGTAATTGATGTAAATGATTTTTTATGGTTTTTCTCCCTACTGTATGTTTTCCTATAAATAATTTAACTATCCAATAACGTTATTTTTCCAACTTTACTCCTAGATTCTAATAAGTTTTTCATAAAACTAGCATACTTATTCCAGTTTTATATCTATCATTTCATATTATTCACATAAATTTTAAAATATTTTCTTTTTCAATTTCCACACCATCTCAAAATCCCGCCAAAATTTACATTACCAAATGTCATCCTAATCTAATTTTCTCATTCAATTAGATAATCGCGAAAGGTTAAATGGAATTACAATTTCTAAGTTTTTAATTCAAATTATTCCAAACTATCATTCATTTTATTTTATTTTTTTATTTTTGATGAAAGATCATTCATTTTAATTTGGTTTGAAGATAATTCAAAACTGAATAACTCGACACCCGAAAAAAATTATTAACCCAAATAAGTCATTGATAAATCAAATATTTTAAACAAAAAATATGTTGCTATTTGTCTTAACTTAAATTTTATGCTGATCGAGAAGCTTTGAAAATTCATTACAACACATTTTTTTAATAGTTCATTACAATACTTGTTCTTTTTTAAAGATTTTTATATTACTTGTCTTGGTTAAATGATTTACATGTCTTGTCACTAATGAATATAAATTAATCAATAAATTAACAGCGTTAGAATAATATTTCAATATTCTAATGTAGTAGTACAAAATATAATAGGAACAATTTGTCTATATATTTTTATTTGTTACTTAGTTATTTCATATTTCTTAGTAACTAGTTTTATAATAAATGTAACAATATTCTAAATGATATATAGCATTTATAAGAATGATTTACAGATTTTTAACTCGAATTACTAGTCCATCTTCAATCTAAATAACTCACACAAGTAATCCAAATTCCTAAATTGTCCAATTATTTCAATTTTAGTTATTGTTAAATATACTTATGCATTACTAAATTCAGGAGCAAGTAGACATCAACACAATCTAAGCTGTCATGAGTTGCACCACTAGTTATAAATCATTTTAATACGTAACTAATTTTAATACAAGTCCCCCCAAATTACAATTTTGCCCCCTTGTGGCTAGAAAATATCAATTTATATAATACTTTTAATACAAAATAATTAAATTTAGAGCAATAGTCATTATACGCAATACTATATGCAGTGCTTGTCAAACATTTACTACATTAAAATCTTTTAAACATAAAGGGGTTTTTCATATAGTAATATAGGAAAAAACTCCCTTGCCAAATGTCAAAATAAATTTATTTTTTAGAAAAAATTTCAAAAAATATACCCAAATTTTATTCTTAATTTTAAATATGTGTATTATGTTTCAATAATTCTAAATATATATATACTCATATAGACTGTCCAAAATCTCAGTAATAACCACACCATTAGGGAACTGGCAAACGGGACAATAGTTCCTTTGAAAAGTGACGAATATATCCAATTCTTAATTATGGTTTTAAAGTAAAATTTATAAATAAACTAATCTTATGTAATTTTTTAAAGCATGTCAACCACATTAGATAATTAAGCAATTGATTGAGAACAACTTCAACGAAAGAGTAATGTAGCAAATGCATCTAGAAGAATTTATTTCAAAATATAATCATATTTCACTCATAAAAAGTGTCCAATTATTCCTAAAGTCATATCACACTACAACAAAATTAACTTTTTATGACACTGTTAAAATGGTGCTTAACATTTTTCACAAAAAACTCTATTTAATGACATATGTAATTAATTTCGCTAAAAACTAGCTTTTACAAACAATAATATAATGGACGTTACTAAAATAATTTTAATGACACAAATTGTCATTAAAAGTATGACTTTTAGTGACAAATACAAAAAATCGTAATAAAATTTTTCTGTGATGAACATATAACGACTTGGTTATAGTAATGTCGTAATGCAAATTAATACATATATGATAATTTCGTGTCACTAAAACTTTGTTTTCTTACGGTAGGATCATATCATTTGAATAAAGTAGAATGTTTTTGTTAGTATTGTATACTATGACATCCGATGTTACAATTAAGCTCATTTACACGTGAGACAACAAATTCTCACCTATAATTAAGGGAAACAAGAAACTTATATATATTTTTAGGAAAAATAATATGCTCCTACTTATACTCACAGAAGGCAAATATGGGAGACAACAAATTCTCACCTATAATTAAGGGAAACAAGAAACTTATATTCATTTTTAAGAAAAATAATATGCTCATATAAGAAGGCAACCTACCCCCCCCCCCCCCCCAACCCAAAAAAAATGCGTTACCAACCAAGTTGACGCATGGTTGAATCAAATAGAATGTTAATATCGACTTTGCAGAACACGTTAATGCAATTAATATACTCACGATCATCATATTTTCTTCCTTTTCGTTCATTTGTTATATTTTTCTACTTTTGATGAGTAGAACATCAAATTTTTCTCAAATATTCCTACTAAGTTTCTAAAATTCCAAATATATCTCATATGTTTACAGTTAATCCTAACAATGTCAGTTCCTTAAAAAATCATTAGTTAAATTTTTATAAATATTCGAAATACCTCTGTTATAAAATAATAAAATAGAAAGAAAATGAGCCTCTCCAAATTCAAAAATTATGTATAATTAGGGTATTGTAAGTTATAAAATTCAAAATTTTAATTACATTCAAAATCTAATAAGTATATTAGTAATTTCACATATTAACTAATTGTGTTAAGTCACAGATTGAGTATTTTTGGAATTAACTATGAATGTAGTGAGTATATTTAGAATTTTAGAAATATGATGAGTATATTTACGATTAAGGTCAAACATAGTTGGTATATTTTAAAAAAATCTCATAACATTATATTTAAACAGGATCCCACATTAAATAACCTGCAGTTGGCTGCGAATTTAGCGGTCCAGTACTAATAAGTGGCCATAAAGAGAACGATGAGGATGTTATTTGTTCACAGCCATTAATTGAACATATGCATCCATCCTAAACATGTGATGTTATTCGAGAAGTGGGTGGTAATGGTGGGTAGATGCATACATGAAATCGGTATCCTGGGGCATATATTCAGCCCCTTTCAATTTTTTAATAAATTACACTTCTAGGTTCTAGCTACTTTTAAAAATGCCAGCAGGAAAACATATTACTCACCTCTTTTACCGGAGACGGCACAACAGAAGATCAGAGATGTTAATTGAACATATTTCTTTCAGCTAACCCAACAGGAACAATTTTTAGGCTCGACTTGATAAGCAAAAAAGGTAGAATAAAGTTTTTCTTTTCAATTCCATCCGTTTCATACTTTTAACTTATATAATTTGACATTTTTAACGACTTATAATGGATAATCTCATTTTTATTATCAATTCTGATTTTAAAATTTTTTCTCATCATATGATATGAGGAGTTTATATATTTTGTCTTTATTTACCTCATCTATTATCATTACTAATAGCTACTACATTGCAACCATTTTTCTTTTTTTCTTAAATTTATTTTTTCCTTCATTACCAAATGGACTCGTAGTGTAACCGCCTAGGGCGGTTCGTTCCTCGTTAGGGAAATCTTGCCCTTTGTTTGCCCTTTGTCTCGGGATCAATTCCCGCTGTTTGCAGGCCGCAGAGCGTTGTCTCTGGCCCAACCCAAAAAAACAGAAAAAAAAAAAAAAAAGACTCGTAGTTGCTTATATACGATTCTTCGAAGACAAGAGAAAGCGTGTTTAGTGTTCCAAAGTCTTTTACCTAGCTTATCGCCATTGCATTCCATTTCTCTTTTATTTTATTTTACGATTATAATTGTTGGGTTGTTATTTTTCTTTCTTATAGTTAACTATTTATATTGCAAATAGAAAACTTTTTATGTCGGAATCACTTTCCATGGATTCCATTCTCATGGGAAACTGACCATACTGCAGTAGTTTATATCCCCCAAAAATGAATTTGGTGGCAGTAGTTTTCTATTGGCAAATGGCTTTCTTGTGCTGGAAAAAGGAGTACTGTACTGATGTAGGCAAGGAACAAAGTACTTGATTAGGGTTCCTTGCACCCCATTGCTACATGCATAAGCAAACCCGGTGGCAGGCCAGCACTGGCTTTTGGGAAAGAGCAAAAAAGAAAAAGGAAAAGAAGACACCAAAAAGGGTCTCCTGAGAAAGTGAGAAGAAGAGAAAGAAGCAGCAGATGAGAGTCATGAGACTGATAGTGCCACTGCCAGTGCCAGTGATTGGGTTTTCAACGATACATGCACATCTAGCTGCAACACGTGCAGATCGGATGACTTTTACCTGACTTATCCAACCAACGCTTAATTGGATTGTGACCGGTAGATGGTACGCAGTTTGCATACCAAAGCATCGAACCCAGGTTGTGTGAAAGTAAAGTATCTAGGCCTTTTAGAGAATCGTGGTCGCGATTTGTTTGTAGCATGCCAAAGTGAGAAATACGCTTTCCCACTTCTTCTCACACATACTTCTTTACTTTCACATTTTAAGTATCTATTATCATTCCTATATTATTATTCTTCTGCAACTATTTTCTATCTATTCTCATTTTTACTTTTATCCTATTATATTTGCTCTCATTTTTTTTTTTTAAAAAAAAAAAGTCATTCTCACTTTTCCATTCGCAATTTTCAGACGTTTAGATGCATTGAGTGCATTTACTATCCTGAAAAGAAAGAAAGCCGCCTCTGAATTCTGCTATTATTAAACTGCAATCATATTTTATAATCATTACTATATCTTTGTGTATTATTTTAAGATGTAATCACCTAATATTTTGGTTTATAATTTAATATGTTTATGAAAATTTGATATGTACTCTTAAAATATAATATGTATCACATATAATTTAGAACTTTAAAATTTTCTACTACTGTTTAATCATCATAAGAATTTCATATAGAAGAGTTCCATTTCAATGATAATCAACTTTTATGTAATCTACCAATAAAAAAAACTTTTTATGTAATCTCATCCAATTTCTCTTGATGATCTCCAGAAAGAATTTTAATCTATTATATTTAGTATCATTTATATTATCATTCAAATTTTATCATTATATAATATCATTGTGCATGAATCTTATTTATAAAAAATAAAATTAATATAATAATATATTTTAACACTAAAATCAATTTTAAAACTGTATTTTTAACATCTAAACTGTTTAAAATATAAATACTAAATGGATCAATAATTTTATAAAATATTATTATATTTTAATGCATATATGAATGAATGTAAGTAATTTCATAATTATGCATAATATATATATTTAAGCAAACATAACATGTGCATGTCTTTTATTTGAATGAAACTTAATCTTCTAGTTAAACGAGCAAGGCTAAATGTAGTGAATCCAGCAAATTTTTCATTAATCGTCAAGGTTTGAAAAATAAATGGAGTTATGTGAAACCGCTTGCCGAAAATGGATATTTTTTTTCCAAAAAATAGGTTTGATAGAAAAATAAAGTGAAAAATAATTGAAAATATAGTTAGTAAAAATAAGATATTTAAGTTGCAAAGATATGAAACTAGATAAAATGATGTGGAAACTCTTTCTGCCTGTATGTACTTTCTAATCATGGTGATGTTTGACAAACAAAAAGATTTTTCAATCTAAATTTTTTTACTTTCCATGAATGATTTATTTTTTATTATTTATTTACATTTTCCTAAACAAGTACTCTACTTTTAAATCATTTATATATAACTACCTATAAAATTAATATCTCTATTTTAACTTTATTCTTTTTATTCTTTATTATCATCCCTATTATGTCATATTATCTTCTTATATTTCAAAAAGTTTTAAGTCAAAAAATTTTATTACTTCCAAAACAGACCCTATAATCAATATTTCTTTGATGAGAGTTTTATTAAATAACATCAATAGTTACAAAACAACCAATTAAATTACTTTTTGATACAAAATGAGCCCTAAAATTGCATAAGGTAACTCCCTAGTGAGTATTTTAATTATTTGCTTCATGCCGGCAAAAGCCTAAGTACATGTGGGCTGGTTTTGGAAGAAACACAAACTGATGGTCAGACTACTCAGTCCCATCATGCGCATTAGAACAAGAACCAAACAGATCAGATTTCGCATCACAACCGGGCATATCTTTCTCTAGGATCGAACTCATGGAACAAACCAACATATGCTAGTGGGAGGATTGACATGAATTAAAGCAGATGGCCCCAAACAAAACAAGGCCCATCAGGCCAATCACATGAATTTAAAGGAGAATGGTTCCCACAAACAAAACAAGGCCCACCTTTCGATCAGAGATGACTCATCGAATCCGTTTGCTTAATCTCTTGAAAGTGACATGCCATAAAATGCAATGAACTTTCGTAATTTTAATAATATTTCCTGTGAAATAGAAACTGAATATTATCGGCATCAAATTTTAAAACTTAATTGCATTTATTAATGGGCAACAGTTCTTAACTAGCCAAGTTTTATGTCTGCATATATTTGAAGCTAAATTCATATTATATACCTGCAAATAATTAAGCATCTCTGTCGTAGTGGATCTGCCATAGCAGATTATGGTTCCACCACCACCTTTACTTGCTTTCTATGGCAAACCGGAAATCCATGGATATATAAAGGTACCTGATCAATTAATTAAATCCCTTTACCACCACGGGGCCTGCCACCCTTTTGCCCAGAATATGGATGGGGCGTTTTCGAACGGCAAAGGGGAGTTTTACCTACATTTATTAATTATTATTTGAGAGCTATGTACATCTTCGTAGTTCTCACGTAGTTGAGCCTACATATTTGCATGAATGTCTTTGGAGCTTTAGTGTAATACATGTGGAGATCTACGTAAATATAACAATAAAAAAATTATATTTCTTTTACTGGTGGGGTTTACATAAAGAAGAGTCATCCTGTTAGCCCAGGCTAATTAAATGTCTCACTTAGTCCACCTTAAAAAACCTATTTACAATAATATTTTTTTTACTTTTTTCTTCGTGCACTTGTTTATTTAAGTGTATTTAACATATAGACCAAGTTTTACCATTTTTGAATATGTTTATCTATTTTTTGAGATTTTTAAACATCTATGTGTATATATGTATTTAAAATAACTTTATTTTTAAAAATCTAAAAAAATATATACACATATCCAAAAATGGTAAAACTTGGTGTATATATTAAAATACATTTAGATAAATAAGTGTATAAAGAAAAAACAAAAGAAGTTATTTTAAATAGAATTTTTGAAATAGACTAAGTGAGACATTTACTTAGTCCGGATTAACAAAATCATTTCTCATACATAAAAGACATTTTCAAAACACTGGTAATTTGGTTTTAAAATTTTCAAACATTGGTGGTCCTTTTAGGTCCAATCATGAAGGAAATCGAATCGGTTTTTGGCTATACCGTCTAAATTAAATTAATTGATGCAACCTAGACGAAAAATTAACCGAGACTTGAGTTTGATGGCTTAAAGCTAAGCCACTGTAATCGTGAAGAAATTAGCTCTGTCTTTCCTAATAGATGGTAAGTGTAAAAACAGAAAGGCATTATCAGAAGCAAGCAAAAAATTTTCTTGTCTATGAAAACACCATTGTAAGAAAATTTTTATTCTTGTTTATAAAAGTGCTATTATGAGTAAGAGAATTTTTCATTTAATATATATATTTTTTGCTAATAAAGATTTCTTTGTTGCTTATAAGGATTTCCAATACTAACTTTCTTATAGTATGCATTTCCTTCTGAACCATGTACTTTTGCTGATTAATCAAGCCATTACTCTTTTCTCTTTCCTTGGAATTATTAAAATCTGTTCAACCATTTCACAATAATTGATTAATACTTATTTGAAGATATCTTTCATTCAACCAGTACTGTTTTCTGCATTTAAGGTACCAATTTATTTTTACATCAGAAAAAAATAAAGGTCATAAGTTAGTTGGAACGAATTTGTGGTGACTATAATCTATAGAAAGGGCATATATGCACGTTTATTTCTGTAAAAATAATTACAAAATTGATATTAAATTTAAAATGTATTTTACATGAGTTGTATTTTAATTGAATGCACCTAAACAATAGCTCGTAGTTATGATCAACATATGCAGTGGCTAATCGTTGACTTTTGTTTTTCAGTGTCCTCTTGACCGCTTGCTCAAATAGTACGGTTTAGATTAAAAAAATCGTGTGTTAGATAAGTAATAAAATTTTTGGATGATTTTTTTTAAAAAATGGGATAAAATAATATGATATAATATGAGTAATGATGAGAAGAAAATAAATAAAATTAAAATAGATAAGTTAATTATGTGGGTAGTTGTATATAAATGATTGAAAAATAGGATAGTTATACATGAAGATATCAAAAAATAATGAAAAATAGGATAATGGTAGAAGGTAAAAATTTTAGTTTGAAAAGTTTCTTAATTTGAAACATGAGCTTGTGCAAAAAGAACATAAAATTTATTTCAAGTAAAATATAAGAGTAATTAATGGTCTCGTTAATTTTAGCCGGATTATGAAAATTACTTCTTAGCTTGGGAAAAATATTTTTTAAATTTTTATAGAATTGTTAATCAATGGAAAAATAACTAAAATATTTTTATGTTTAAAATTCTAAATATACATAGATTTCTAAAAATAATAAACTTGATTTATAAACTAAATACAATTAACAATCTTATAAAAATAGGTTTTTAGTTGGGCTGCTTCTATATTAAAAAACTAATTAAAATATGTATCAGAGGTGATTGCACTCGAATGTGTTTAACCCATTTTTATTTTTTTAAATTTTTTATAAGAATGTTAATTTAAGTATATTTAATGTACGTATTAAAATTTACCATTTTTACATGTTTATAGATAATTTTTAGATTTTTTCAAATCAATGGCATTTTTTGTAATTTAAAATTACAAAAATGTCTCTAATTTTAAAAAATTCAAAAAAAACTAAAAATCTTCAAAAAAGATAAAACTTAATATATATGTATATATGTGTGTGTATGTTAATTACACTTAAATTAACAATTGTATAAAAATTTTTAAATAAAAAAATGAATCTTTCACCGAGGTGCACAAGATCAAGACCTTGAAAACATCTTTAAAATTAGTAAAATTTAGCTCATAAATTAAATATACTTAAATCGATATGTTTAACAAAAAAATAAAAAATATATGTTCTAAAGCTGAATGCAACTGGGGGCCAAGTGCCAACCGACCATAGGGATTTATCAACCGTCAATAAGAATAAACGAAATGCATGCACGGATGCACGCAAGATGGTCCTAATTAAGTCGAATAAGGATATTCATCCAATGATAAACCACCGTCACAATGACATATACATGTTTCGTTGTTAATTAAAAGGTTCTTAATTAGGGGAATTTGAATATAGGTCCTCAAGTTTCTTTAAATTTTTACCTTCTGACTCTTTAATTTTATATCTGTAGTAAATGAATTGAAAATTTTAAAAATTTATAGTCTTCAATCCGCTATTAACGTGAAACATTAATATTGTTAATTTTTTTTTACTTTAAACGACCCAAATGCCCTTTATTTAATTTTTAAAAAAACTTTAAATGGACCACTCCATTAGGTTGAAAATTTCTTGCACTTTTTATAGGTTTTCACCAGAAAAATATTTTAATTTTAAATAAAAATAGCAAGGAAAATATAAAAGGGCATTTTAGTCCTTTCAAGTAAAAAATATCGGTGTTAGGGTTTCAAGTTAGTGGAGAGATCAAGAGTACACAATTTCAAATTAAACATCAAACCCATCTCCAACAAAGATGAAACGTAAAATTCAAAAAATATAAATTTTATAAATTAAAGGAACTCATATCCATATCCCCCTACTTAATTATTCAAAAGCAACAGCCGATGAAGTTGAAATTACCATTCGTTTGTTGTCTCGAGGATAAATGCTCTAATGGCGATGAACAAATTGAGGTTTATATTCTACAATGTTTGTATATTTTTTTAATATTTGATTGTAGCACCGCTTCCGTATGCTTCTTTTGGTGGGCATTACCTTTTCAAGTACCGATTGCATCGATGAGTCGCTAATAAATTAATCACCGAAGAATAGTTTCCAGTTGAAATAAAGAAGCTTTTTTGAAGTTTCAGTAATCCATAATTAGAAAGTACTCTGTTACAACAATTATGCAGAAATTAATTATCTGAAATTAAATTGGCTGGGGGCTTTATGGCTATCAAATGGTGCAATATTAATTAGCATGAGACAATCATGTGGAAAACCTTTTCCATCATCTAGCTAGTGCAAATTTACTACAAACATGGAGAGAGCATCGAAAAATTGGTGGTTTGAATAAGAATTTCTCACCTGGTAAGAAAGTTACTTCACAAACAATCCTCGTTCATAGCTTTTTTTTTTTACTTAGATATCAAATGTATCCCATTACGTATCCTATTAAGATAATTTTTTATATATTAATTAAAAACTATTAATAAAAAATAGAGAGGTTAGATTGTAAAAAACTATAAAGGGTGAAAATGAACTAATTCCATGCGTGATACCAGTTCTATGTGAAAATAGTATGAAAAATATTAGGGACGCAACTTAGGTGGTTGGTTCGATTCTATGTCTAATCTATTTGTAAAATTTCCATCTTCTCTTACTTATAGGTTAGTTAAATTCTTAGTTGAACATTACCTTTTCCAATCTGGCCTGTTCAATATTGATTTCAAATTAGTTTCTTCAATCTACAACTTTTAAAGCAAGTGAGTTGGTTCTCCATGTGGATAAAATATTAAAAGTTGAGAAAATAAATATGAAAGAAAAAACAAATCCCTTTGAGGAAGAAAGAATACCAAAAAATTAGAAATACTTTTGAGCCATAGAGATAAAAAGACATAATCCATATAGACCACAATTCATAACAAAAGTACAAGAATACTCGTATAAAACTTCTCTTCTATGTAACCTCTTCTATTTTTAATATTTTAATAGGTAATAAAAAATTTACTCCATATATTATATTTAACATTATTTATATTACTGTGGAAACTCTTTCATTTGTTTATTATCACTGTGTGTGAGTTCCATCTATAAATATGTAAAATTAATGTAATAAAATGATTTAACACTAAATATTATTTTTAAGTAGTATTTTTCAATATTTAAACTATCTAAAATATTACTACTATGTAGATAAATGATTATATCAAATATTATTACATGAATATTTTCCTAATTTACTCATGAATATATCTATTTTTGAGCGAATGTAGCCCACACACATATTTGATTTGGATAAAACTTAATCTCTTAGTTAAACAAATTATGTTAAATATGATAAATGGATTAAATTTTCTATCAAGTATCAAAATCTTAAATTTTGAAGGGTTACATAAAACCACTTTTATGTAATCTGATCATATAGGAGCAAACTCATGAAAAATATATACATACAATATAGTATACTCACGCGTGTCAATTCTAGATATCCGTTAAATAAAACTTATTATACCCCAATTAAAAACATATATAATTTTTTGTACCCTGACCTACTGTATAAGTAATTTTTTACTATTAAATGCTATGACATTGCTTTCTAAACTCATATGAGTTCAAATTATTTAGGTTCCATAAAGCTAAGAAGACCTGTAAAAAGATTGAGACAAGAGTATGGTTATTTAACATCAAAACTTGTTGAACCGAAATTTTTCAACCTAAAGCTTCTCACTTTCCACGATTATCTTATCTTTTAATTATTTTTCATATCTTCTTATATAACGATCCTACATTTCAATCATTTTTTCATAATTACCTATAAAACTAATTTATTTTAACTTTATTCCCCTTACTCTTCATATTATATCTATCATATCATATCATTTTTTTCAAATTTAAAAACTTGTGCATTAAAAATTTTTCAATCAAAAGCTTTATCACTTTTTAAACACACTCTAAAGTGAATCAAAGTTCTTAACCAAGATAAATATATATAATTGGACCAAATAATCGGTCATATAATATTTTTAGAAAAAACTAACGAAATTTAGATCTTGTTCCCTATTTCAATCGAAACAACTACTAATGATGATTGAACTTAATTTTTAATCAAATATTTTTACAGTCAACTTTTAAATTTAAAGTCGATGGAACTTGGCTTCAAAAAAAAATGTCGATGAAACTTTAATTTGCAATCTATGCAAAAAAAGGTGATTTGTAAATACATCTCCCTAGTTTTACCATAATTACAAGTATACTCGTATAATTTTAGAAATTATAAATTACTTCTACATAATTTGTTCGTAATTATAAACATACTCATGTCCGTATGATGTCGTTATTGCACCATTACAATATGTATGTTTACAAAGATATGTAAACTATATGAGTATATTTGCAATTTTAGAAATTAAGTAGATATATTTAGTTTTTACAACTATATTTAGAATGATAAATAATCAATAAATAATGTTGAGTTGCGTTGACCTATATTTGGAATGATACATCACATTATCAATTTCAGCGTTTTAGTAACAAAGTTAAAATTAAGTTGACATTAACGCGATATTACTGCAACCCAGTTAAAATGCTCTCCCCCCTCCCCCACCAAATTATAGGAGCTCCCCAACTCCCAAGCAAGAACTATAAAATAAAATTTAGCCCACCTAGTATTTGATTTTGCTTTATTCCAAAGCAATAAACATAATATCTTATTTTTTTCTAAGAACGGATGATTAATCCGTTAACGCAGAAACATAATATCATTTTAAAACCAGCACAGTGGAATGGATTTTTCTACGGAGCAAAAAGCTTTTCACGTGTCATAAGAAATTTCTCCTTCCCGCCACAACACGTCACGTGATTCCTACATATCGGTCTCTCCAGAGGATTGAATGTGGATTGCGACTTATGTAGTTACATATCCACCTGCCAAAACGCTGTCCCAATCACCAGAAATTCAGGTCGTTCACGCATGTGAGGCGGTGAGCATGAAACCGAATCGGCCGAGTAGGACACAAGGACAAAAAATAAAAATAAACGGGAAAAGCTTCAGTGGCGACTCGTACTGCTACCGATGGAAATTATCCCAAAATTGATATGTTATTTTTATTGAAAATACAATTTAAAATGTTCAAAATTATATTAATCAAATGTTGTTAATGAAAAACTATGATAGGAAAATATTAATGGTGTATATTTTTAGATTATAAGTGTAATAGTGGCTAGCAAATGGTCCCGTAACCAGTTCCCCGTTCCACCGACGTGCAATTCCCCCAAAGCGGCATCTTTTTTATCAGCCGTCAAAACATTCTTGTGGTTGGAAATCAAAACAATTTCAGAATCAGCAGAGTACCAGGGCAAAGGATTCGTAAATTCATGAACCATGATCATGGTGGTGAACGAGTAGATTTGTTTTTTCGATGACAACGCGTAAGGTCTATGGCTCGTACCCACGGGCAGAGCCATGCACCTCACCGGCCATGGTTTCTTTGACGGGGAAAAAAAATGTAAAGACCGGATGTCAAGGTCGCCTTCCTCCGAAATCCGGAGGGGCAGAGAAAATCTGGAATGGATCCCCGTGTGGGCCCCATCAACTTGGGTCAGATCCCAGTGCTCACTCTGCAGTCTGGACCCCCGCTGGACGCCACTACCTCAATTACCTCGCATCTAATCCTCGCGGCGGGCCGAATCCATTAAGGTTGTGTCTGTAAGTGTCAGAATTTTTGGATAATTTTTTTTTAAATGGAATAAAATAATATAATATGATGAGATAATAATGAGTAGTAAAAAAAATAAAATTAAAATAAACAGATCAATTATATGAATATTTATGTAGCAATGATTAAAAACATTATAATTGTGTAAGAAAATACGATGAAATGATTAAAAGTAAAATTACTGCGTAGAACGGAAATTTTTTATGATTAAAAAATTTTAGTTTTAAAGGCTTCTGGTGTTGTACGGGAACGCGACCTAAAAATATCGTCCGGATGGAACACCATCCGCCGCGACGGACCAACATCCCTGCCATTGGATTCCCAAGATACGCAGAACGGGTTGTGAGATGATAATCAACGTTTTGAAAACCGGACCGGTCACTGAACCGGTTTTGTGACCGGTTCCCGGTTTTTCCGGTTCAACCGGACTGA
>JAXCLR010000001.1:84122285-84142093 GCA_035584095.1 Annona squamosa
AAGACGTAGAAGGATCTTCTACGCACTTCATTATTATTAAGCATTTTTTATGGACCATTGTATTCAGCTCTTTTAATTAAGGGTTTTTCTCGTTAGAGATGTAAAATCAGAGTGTGGAATACAATGCAAGATATTTTTGTGATGTACTTTTCAGACTCGGTTAAAGAATTAAATGCTTTAAAATTTTGCTGAAAAATTCATTAAGCATTTATTCTCAAAGTCGCGGGAAAACAATTTTACAATTTCACATTCAACCAAAAATGAATGATTGAATTGGAATTCTGAATTAGAATGAAAATATTTTTCTCTCACGAGGCCGAAACAACAATCTGATTGTTTCTTCCTACAATCTAATGGACGTCTAAAGGGATTCTTATCTTTCTCATCTTCAAAAAGCATGGGACTTCTGATAACCTCCTATAGTCCAAGAAGTTGCTTCGAACATGGAATGAAACTAGGCAGAAGAAGGTTGTAGCGCCTCTACTCTACCTACTATATTAGCAGATCTGGTAAGGGCAGTGCCCTTATTGATTGGAGTAGCCGATCAAAAGTACCATATGGTTCGTTGCCCAACAAAAGAATTGATTGAATTGAAAGATTGAACTAGGTCTCCCTTATTGGTTCAACCAATGGCTTGCTGCTCACCTAAGTTCGCTAGTGCAATTAAGGAAGCCACACAATGCCAAATGAGGTCACTGGGCTTCCCGTGTATTCATAAAAATCAGATCCATGAGAAAGTTATGGACACGTTCACGAAAATGGGGAAGTCTTTCGATCCCATGCAGCAAATTCTCATTGGATCTCGGTTGTTCTTAACAGCGATGGCTATTCATTCAAGTCTTCAGGTAGCACCACCAGATCTTCAACAAGGTGGAAATTCTTGTATTCCGTATGTACATGTTCCTGCGGCTCGGATGAGTATACTTGTTTATATCGCAACAGCTATCAACAGTTCCTTGTTCCCATTAACAAAACATCCCCTTTTTCTTCACTCTTTCGGAACCGGTATAGAAATAGGTGGTTTTTCTATGTTGTTTTCCTTAGTGACTGGGGGGTTTCAAGGAAGACCCATGTGGGGCACCTTTCAGGTGTGGGATGCTCGTTTAACCTCAGTATTCATGTCGTTCCTTATTTACTTGGGTGCACTGCATTTTCAAAAGCTTCCTGTCGAATCGGCTCCTATTTCAATTCGTGCTGGACCGATCGATATACCAATAATAAAGTCTCCAGTCGACTACGACCATGATCGACCTTCCGATTTTAGTAAGGTTGAAATTCAGTCCATAGAAAGACTCTCCCATCGTCTCTCTGGAATGGGTAGGGGCTCCAATAGACCTCCTGGCTGCTACTGATCGACCTTGTCTTGTTGGCCGCTTGCTGCTCACTTTCTCTTAGCTACTAGTGGCTTCTGTAGTGGTCGGTATTCCTACGTGCTCCTCCTTGCCCCCGACTACTTAAGAATCAAAAGCATTTGAACTCTATGCCTAGAGCCTTGAGCTAAATCATTGACCTAGAGCCTTGATTAGGACATTGCCGCATTTCATCTCAAAGAGGATCTCACTCTTTCTTTTCGGCTTAGCCGAACTACTTGGCTCGGGTCAATTCACTCTTTCTTTATCGTTATCGCAAGCAAATAGCCAAAGAGCTAATGAAAGAGCACCTCTCTTATTCCTGAAAACATTTGAGGGGCTCCTCTAATAGCGTGGTGGATTCAATAAGATGGCGCATGACTGGTGCATCAGGATGGTTGTTTTTTTGTAAAGAAGGATTGGAAGCGAAGAGTGGCGGCCTTGAGGAGGGAAGAGACAAAGCTCTTCTTGAAGGGCTTGGGCGACGAATTGGGTGCTTTTGGTTCCATTGACGGTGATTTAGAGGGGATTTGGAAGATGAGATTTTGGGTGAAATGCAGCAGCAGCAGCAGCAGCAGCAAATGAGGAAATAGAAAGAGGACGAAATCGGATTAAAAATGCAATGCCGTAGATTTGGAAGGAGAAAAAGGAAGAAATGAGTCCGTATGAGTCTTTTCCATTTCTGTGGAGTGTAGTAGCAGTAGAAGTAGATGTTTTAAACAATAGAAGAGAATAGAAAAGGAGGAAAGACCAGGAAGGAAGTAGAGCAGGGAAAGATGGGGATGGGTTTTTAAAGAGAGAGCAGCGTAGAACTATTATCGGTGGGTTAGTGAGCAATGCTCTCCGCTGTTGTGATTTTGTTTTATTGAGGGGTATTTTCGTCATTACATACGACCAAACAATGCATGACAGACAGCGTTAGGGTGGAGGGTTTAAAATGCAAATGATGAAACTTATTAAGGTCTAATATGCTAATTCGCAAACGTCGAGGGGTCTAAAATGCCAATACGTAAACTTAGAGGGGGTATGGCGCAAATTCCCCTATTAGGAGTTAGGGCCTCTTTATCCCAATATTTTTCATGTATTTATATATAGTTATTTTATCTATTTTAACATTATTATCTCTATCAATCAACATTTTTATTTTTTTTCTATTCTTACTCTGTCGCTTCTGCTTTTGCATGAGCCAAACCCATAGAATCGTTACTCTACCTAAAATTTAATAATATCCTGTAAATTAGTAAAATTAAATTATTTAGTATTTATTAATTTAGAATTTTAGAAATGCAACGGGATTGAAATTGAAATAAAATTGAACACTATAAAATTCAAGTTGGATTGACATCAAGCACATGCAACTCGACCCCATACAATTAATGCCAATTCTCCAGTAAGCAGAAATCATGTACACTCCCTGATTGAAATGCAATTTTATTTATTTATTGTTCCTTGTTTGTTTGTCTACATCTGATACAGTTTTTTTTTTATTTTTTTATTTTTATGTTTTGCCCCTCGTGTTTCTTCAGGCTTGTTAGTTTTTATTAAAGAAATCGTGGGGCTTTTCAGAATCTCGCATATAAAATGCAGAAATAATGTATATTTCAGTCCTGCACATGAGTGATACCTTTTTATTTGTCCCCACATGATAGCATGTGATCTTTTATGTGTTCGTTTCCAACAAATAAGATAGTGGTGGGCCCCAATATCTCGGCGTACCTTGACGGTGATGGCAAATTCACTTGTTATATTCTAAGGGTAATTTGTAAACGGGAATGCTTGAATGAATTTTTTTTTTTTTTTTTTTGTAATTTCTTCCATTTCGATTATAAAGAGAGAGATATATATATATATATCTAAAGTTTAAATATTTGGTATATATAAATATTACATATGGGCTCATATAAACTGAAATGAAAAATAAAAAAATAGCTCAAAAAACTTACATGATTTGCTGCCGCAGTGGTATGAAGACATGCCTCGAACCGCGGTGGCGACGGTTATTCTCCACCAGTAATCCTTCCACGGTAAATAGATCAAACTTATTAAGCAGAGCTTTAAACATTAATAATAATAATTTAATATTTCTTTCAAGATTGTTGCTAAAAAATACAATTTACATAAAATATTATGTGCAAATTCTAAAATATAAGCATACATCAGACAAAAAGTTTTTTATGTAAATTTTTTTTAAAAATTGTTTCTAAAAATATAAAATTTACACAAAATACTACAAGCAAATTCTAAAATATAAGTACACAACACATGAAAAGTTTCTTTACGTGATCTTTTTTAAATGACAAAAATGATATGATATGATGATATGGTAACGAGGAGTAAAGAGAATAAAAGTAAAATAGATAAATTAACTGTACAGAATAATTATAAAAAAAATGATTCAAAAGTAATAAAATTACTCTAAAAGGTAAAAAAAATTAAAATTAGGATAATAATGGGAAATAAAAAATTAAAAATTAAAAAGTTTTTTTTGATGAGTATTATATTACAATCATCCCAACCAATATTGTAAGCAAACACCTAGACATTCTTATGATTTATCTAATAATCATCTTCAACCAATGGCCAGTGGCAGACATTCTTTCAAAGAAACACGCACTCATTATAAAAGTGCCACATTATCACACAAGAATGTTTATTAGAACCTTTTTTGATACGAATCACCATGAGAACCAATATTGGATAATCATTCGCATTTACGGGGGTTAATTTCCATTGGATTACGAGTTCTACTTTTATTTGCAAGTGGCATGATTCAATGCATCTTAAAACACATGTGTTTTGTTAATTTTTTTTTCTATAAAATTTTCATCTTAAGTATATTTAATTCATACAACAGGTGTACGCATTTTTGAAAAAAAAATATGTATTTTTGAATTTTAAACCTCAAGGATATTTTAGTCATTTTTTACCTCGAAATACCTCAAAAATGATTTAAAAATATCAGTATTTTCGAAATTTAAAAAATATATACATTTCTTTAAAATTGTAAAAACTTGGTATATGAATTAAATACATTTACTAGAACAGTTTTATAAAAATATTTCAAATTAAATTTTTTTTTGGCGGGTTACATGATAACTCACTTATTGGGCCGGCTTATATTATCGGGGTTCTATTTTTCACATATGAACAAACATTTCAATGATAGATATAGCTACCTAACATGGCAACACCATCAGTCTTGCGTATGTACTTTTATCAAAATACTCTTAGCTAAAATATAAACATAACGGCCACTGTGGTAATCTGTCTACTTGGCACAGTAGCGACGCCAATTTGGATATCAGTTGGCAGCAGTCTCCTTGTCATACATGGGAGTATCCACTGAAGAAAAATTAGAGTTATTGTTATATAAAATTTGTAATAATATTTTAAAATTTTTTTGTAATATTATTTCAAATGATTGTAAAAGCCGTATGATATTTTTCGGCCGTGCGGCGCAAAAACATACTTTTTTTTTAATAGATAAGTAAATTTAAGTATATTAAATTTATAAACTAAGTTCTATCATTTTTAGATATTTTAAGTATTTATTTTGAAATTTTAGGCACGGTAATATTTCCCCAATTATCTCATACAGATAATTAGTTAAGGAAATGTTATTGCGTTTAAAAATTCAAAATAAATATTTAAAAATATCTAAAAATAATAAAATTTAATTTATAGATTTAATATATCTAAATTTACTTGTCATGTTTGAAATTAAGCCTTTTTATGCTGATAGTTATCTAAAACAGTTTTACCATATTTAGAGATATCATCGATAAAAAAAAATATATTTTCAAAGATATGTGTATATTTATATTTTTCTTTTTCAATAGAAATCTTACTTATAATGTTACATCTTTCTATCTCATATTACAAATTAAACTAATAAAACTTTATAAATTTTTATATAAGAACACCTAACAGCCGCTAAGAGTGACGAAACGGGTTTCAAATTCCTGACAACGGCGTCGTGATATATTTTTATTTTTAAACGCACGTTTTTTCCCCCAAACTAGAAAGCAATTAGCAAGCAGCCGACACAGCAGATTAATTGGAAACAAACGACGGCGACGGGACTGTCGGGGGCCGAAGAATTCGGGGGTTTAACTTGTACCGACTACCGAGTCGGTTTGAACTAGTCCGAACCAACTTGGTTTTAAAATTAAATTTGAGTGTAATTTTTAAAATTTTTTCAAAACAAACTCTGTTTCAAACCGACCGGACAAAACCAAAACCCAATCTAGTCCGAACCTTATATTCTCCTTAATTTATTAAAATATTTATATTTATTTATGTATTAAATATTTTAATTATAATTGCAATAAAAGTTATTTCATATAATTATAACTTAGTTAAACTGTAAGATGTTTATTCTAAACTTAAATATTATGTGCATTTGTCTATGAAAGTTGAAGGATGTGTTTGACAATGAGTATAAAATGTCAAGTTAAAACTTTTTAATATAAAACTTTTCACTTTCCACAACTATCATATTTTTTAATTATTTTTTCATATTTTCCTATATATCTATTCTACTTTTTAATTATTTCTAAACAATTACCTATATAACTAACCTATTTTTTTAACTTTATTTTTTTACTTCTTATCATTACCCCCCATTATATCACATTATTTGATAACTTTTACTCTCCAAAACTTTTACTGAAAATTTTATCCTCTACCAAACATTGCTGAAATATATTATATTTACATTAACTTTATTTACAAATAATTATAAATAAACAAACTCTTTAAATTTATTATATATATATATATTAATTAACTACGTTAAATATAAGGCTCACTTTTATTAAACTTTAGATAATAATTTTATGTAATTTTATTTATTTTTCCTACCTTGATTTTTTTAATAACATTACCTTAATTGTTATGTGTAAATCTATTATGTTCATTAAATTTAAAATTATCTTTTGATTAAAAGATTAAATTTTATCAAAATTAAATATATTATAAATCATATAAATATATTCACATGTAATTATTCATGTACTAATAGAATAATGTTTTAAAAAATTATTATTTTTATAAGTAATTTCAAGTTTTATGCATTTGAGCATAATCTGAATTTCAACCTCAAACCAATGCCAACCTAATCTGAACTCAATCCGAATCCAAATTTTAATATTAGAATTAAAATTTAAGTTCATATAAATTCGATAAAGTTGAATTTGAGTTCACGCAGCAGAAACCGACCGGAGTTGCACCAGCGACGAATGACGAATGGACGACTGCCTCCGCGAACACTGTCGGCGCCCTTTCTCTGCCATTCAGTCCAGCACAAACGTCGCTATCTAACAGCTGGCGGGAGTAGACGTGAGAGGTCGTGAGGTGAGTACAAATTTTTGTTGACGTAAAAATTATTGAAATGAAAAAAATAATATACTATAATAAAAATAATGATATGAATAAAAAAAATAAATTTAAAATAGATAGATTAAATATATGAGTAGTATAGAAATAATTGAAGAGTATGATAATTGTGTAAAAAAATGAAAAAATAATTAAAAATAAGATAATTATAAAAAGTAAAAGGTTTTGAATTGAAAAGTTTGAGTTTGAAAAAAATATCCTCTAAATAAAAAATAAATTATTTTTCATGTGCCAGCATATAAAAATTCTTGTTCTTGTTTTAAAATTCAATATAAAATATTAAAAATAATTAAAAACATGTGAATACTATATTCCATTTTCTTTTGTATGGGTTCGTTGTGTAGCCAGAAGTATTGCCAGATAATCCTATTAAATTTTAAGATTTTGATGTTTGATAAAAAATCTAATTTATTTATTATATTTAATATCATTTGTTTAATTATGAGATAAAGTTTTATCTAAATTCAATATGCGCATAAGTTACATTTGGTCAAAAATAAATATATTTATGCGTAAATCAGTAAAAATGCTAAGATCTATTCATACATATGTATTGGAATGTAGTAATACCCTATAAAATCATTTATCCATATAGTAATGATATTTTAGATAGTTTAGATGTTAAAAATACTGCTTAAAATTGATGTTTAGCATCAAACTATTAAACTATTTTATTACATTAATTTTATATGTTTATAGATGGAGTCCATATGCAGCGATATTAAAAAAATAAAAGAGTTTTCATAATAATACAAGTTATGTTAAATATAACAAATGCAGTAAAATTTTAATTAACCATTTAGATATTAAAAATAGAAAGAGTTACAAAGAAAGGGGTTCATAGAAGCATCACCATTTATATAATTTCTCATTGTAATTATCTAATTATTTTATTTTTAATTATTATCGTTGTATTTTAAATGTATTTTTGTATATTTTATTCAATTTCCTTGTTTATTTTTACTTTTTTGACAGTGTTTTTATTTTAATTTTACTTACTTTTGGTATATATAATGTTACTTTTTACTAATCATTCCTTTATAATTCTTCATACAGTCATTTTATTTATTTTCTTCACTCATTAAAGTCACTTTTATATTACATTAATTTCTATTTAATACCGAACACACGCTTTGGTTTTCCACCGGTGCACATTAACCATCATTCTTTACTTTTTTATCTATGAAAGTCAACTTAGGGTATGTTTGGTAACAGTTAAAAAGTGTCAAATTAAACTTTTTACTC
This sequence comes from Annona squamosa, assembly GCA_035584095.1. Classification (NCBI taxonomy): domain Eukaryota; kingdom Viridiplantae; phylum Streptophyta; class Magnoliopsida; order Magnoliales; family Annonaceae; genus Annona; species Annona squamosa. The sequence continues at coordinate 84,130,277 of JAXCLR010000001.1, forward strand.
TCTACCATTATCATATTTTTTATTTATTTTTTTATATTTTCATATACAACTACCTTACTTTTCAATCATTTATACACAACCACACACATAACTAACTTATCTATTTTAACTTTATTATATACCATCATTTAACAATTTTTACTCTTTAAAATTTTTCATCGAAAGTTTTTTGAATTTACAAACACAACCTTAATTCACTGTCGGTAAAGAGGATTTGAGATTTTTGAATGCGACGGGTATCTCACTCCAACATATCTTTTTCAGTTTTCAACATGACTTTTTATTTTCCTATACAGCTTTTTTGTACTCCTAATATACATTATCGTAAAATTCTCTTTTCTCGTACTCTTTTTGCTAATTCCCACATGACCTGAATTCCTAAATTTTAATTACAATATATGTCCAATGGTCCATATATGCATATAATCGTGCTCCTGCACGAGCGTTTACCTTAAAGAGAATTTTTTGTTTCGTTTTATTGTTGTGCCGGCCTGAATTCAGTTGGTCTAGGGGTCGAATCCCCTAAAGGGCGGCTTTAGAGTTTTTCTAATTATTTGACAGATTTGGTCTCTCCATTTATTAGAGCGGAAGCTTTGGTTTCCCCATTTATTAGGCTAGAGTTTGTTCTTTCTGAAACAAAAAAATGATATGCGGAGGAGTGGAGCTTGTTTCTCCCTTTACAAACTGTAAGAATGTCTGATATTAAGAAAAGTGTAAATATATATGAATAAAAAAAAAAAGCTTTTTACTTTTACAGTTTTCGTTTCACTTAAAAAAAAAAGGGGTCGGCAACATCCGTAAATTTCTAGCTATTATTAGATATTAAAATCTCTAGAGGTAGCCATACCAAAAGAGGTGTTTGTGGAGGAGGAGGCTGTGGTGATTACAGCCATTGTGGTTGCCTCACAGAAATAACAGTAAAAGTGGCGCCACAACAATAGGCATCAAATTTTAGTACAAACGTTTTTTTTTTTTTTTTGCCCCCTTTATTGTATTTTATCTTACTTATCTCAGTTTTTTTCGAGGATAAGAAAAATTGATAACTGTTGTTATGAAAAGATATGAAAAAGTATTAAATTTAATGTTGTAAATTTAAACAAAATTAAGCTTCGTGGGTTTCCAATATAAGTAAGCCATTTAATTAAAAAGAATACTAAATAAATTTGAAATAATGATAATATCCATGAAAAAAATTATTAGAGGCTGTCTATTAAAAAAAAATTGAAGATCACTACGGAATCATTTCTATCTTATTATTATTATTATTATTTATCAAAAAAGGGTGATTTAGTTAGGTTGGGCTAAGTTAGGCCTTACTTAGTCCGGCCTAAAAAACATATATTTTTAAATTTTTTGATGGACATACAGGGGTTAGGTGTATTTAATATATAAATTAAAATTTATCATTTTTGATGCTTTTAAGAATTTTTTTTTGGTTTTTTAAACACAGGCATCTAGCTCTATATGTCCGTAAAACTAAAAAAAATGAAATACATATTATGGCCGGACGCATGATTGCCTCCATGCAGCCCGATCGTGTAAAATCAGTCCTCTTTATCAAAAGCATTCTAAAGCAGAGTAAATTAAGAAGCTCTTTGGTAAAATTGACTTTGGTAGATTATTGGATGAAATGGGAAATAGAAAATGAAATATTTTGATAAATATATGATTACTATGAAACAATAGTGGTAAAGGTTGAATAAATAAGATAATTGGAAAAAATAATTAAAATATATGAGTAAATTGAAAAATAGAATTGTTAAGTAATTAAATAATTTACGGTGAAATGGAAGGATGAGAAGTTTCCTACCCTACCCATGAATCATAGTTAACAAACAACCCCTAAGTAATTAATCTTAATTTATAAAAATAGCAAATAAAAAAGGAGGTTTAGTGACTGTTTTGCAAATATTTGCGAAAGTTTTAAAACCCTCCGGAAACTTGCGTTTTTTCCCTCGCCGCTCAAACCAAACAGCCTGCTCACAGGAAAACGAAAAAAAAAAAAAACAGAGCCGGATCTGCGTCTTCCCCCACATGGAGGCAAAGCCTACAAATACAGAGGCGGAGACGCAGAGAGGCGTGTGAAAGGACGAAAATGGGCTCCCTTCCTCCCTCCGCGGACCCATCATCTCCCAAACCTCTCCTCCCATCGGACGCGGCGTCGGACCCGCCTCCCTTCGTCGCCCCGCACGACCCTCGTCCACCGCGTCAGATCGTAGTCAACCCCTCCGACCTCCTCACTCTTTTTCAATCCCAGCAGAAATACCTCAACTTCTTCTTCCAGAATCTCGACCTCACCCAAACCCTAGCCTTTACCCAAGCCCTCCTCGACGCCCGCGGTACCCGCTACTTCACCGGCGTCGGAAAGTCCGGCTTCGTCGCCAACAAGATCTCCCAAACCCTCGTATCCCTTGGCATTCGCTCCGCGTTCCTCTCCCCTGTCGAAGCCCTCCACGGCGACATCGGCGTCCTCTGCCCCGACGATGTCGCGGTCCTCTTCAGCAAGTCCGGCAACACCGATGAGCTGCTCAAGCTGGTGCCGTGCGCCAAAGCCAAAGGCGCGTTCTTGATATCGGTGACGTCGATGAGGGGGTGTTTGCTCGAGAAGGTGTGTCAAATGAATGTGCATTTGCCTCTGGAGAGGGAATTGTGTCCGTTTGATCTGGCGCCGGTCACCTCGACGGCGATTCAGATGGTTTTTGGGGATACGGTGGCAATTGCGATGATGGCGGCCAAGAAACTGACTAAGGAGGAGTACGCAATGAACCATCCGGCTGGGAGGATTGGGAAGAGCTTGATTTTCAAGGTTGGTTTTTGTCTTCTTCTCTTTTAATTGTTTTCTTGGTTAGGATGAGATATATGTTTCAGATCATGGATGGTTTCTCCGGTTCTCCGTGTTAAGTTTTTAATACTTTTTGATACTTTTGGTGGAATTCGAGAATTTTCAAACCTGAAACTCCATCGGAAAGTTAGGAGCGTGTTTGTTTTTAACAAAAAATTTTCTAATTAAAACTTTTGAATCTAAAACATTTCACTCTCAGTAACTACAGTGTTTTAAAATTATTTCTTCACATTTTCCTATATAATTACCTTTTTTTTTTTAAATCATTTCTACCACTATCATATCACCTTATTTACTACTAATTTAACAATTTTTACACTAAAAAAAAATTCATCCAAAAGTTTTATCCCAAACACACCCTTGGTTTTCTGTCAACTTTACTGGGAAAACCGATGACGGTGTTATTTCCTTCCCTATCTTCCTCGTGTTTACTTGATTGGGATGCTGGATGTTCAGTGACTGGTTGTGGGATTTCAATGAAATTTTCATAACAAGTCAATGTAGCTGGTATTAATTTACGGGAAATTGGAATTTCGTTGTGGATGATGGAATGCTTAACTGATAGACTTCCAACGTTTCACGAGGTTTCTTCCCATTGCAGAATCTTTCTTGAAATGATAATGGCATGGGTCTCCTGCTATGCTGTTATGACGTCACTGTCAGATGGCTAATATTATATATCGCTCAGAATTATGGCATGATAAACACATGAGTCTAGTCACTGTCATGTTAATCAAAGCAGGTAAGTTTGATGCGGGCCGGCTAGTTGACAATGAGTTGTGCTGCAGATGGGTTCTTCTTTTACCATCAATTGTTTTATTTTTATGGAAGCTTTTTGTTGTTGTCTACCTGTTTTCACCTTTGGCTGGTGTGTGGTGTAAATGCCATGTCCAAGTATTTGACTGTTGCGTTCTCATCATTTTGAAATGGATGTAGCAAAAACATCTTAGAGTTGTTTCTCTTTTATCACACATGTTTAAGATATCATCTGGATCCAACATTACATGAATAATATGTAAAACAATATGATTCTCTATGCCCTTGTTGGACCAAAATTGACCATTGTACGGAAATATTCACATTCAATATATTTTCAGCGGAACACTGACTGCATTGAAAGCAGCGTTAGGTTGTTGCACATTGTCTAAAAGTCTACTAATCCTAAAATCAGTTCTTTAGTTGGTTTCTCTTGGGGTTCTTTACCATATTTTGTTTTTGGGTTAGTTATTCCGACATGTTAAAACAGGATGTTTGTGTAAAGATGCTTTTAAAACTGTTTTATGTTTCATTGTCTAAATGTTCTCAGAAATTTTCATCTAAAAAAAAAAGTTCTCAGAAATCATCTCAAGGCATTGCTTGTGATTACATTCATAAGATGCCTCTGATTTTACATGATGCTTTCTGCACAGACAAGTAATTTTTTGAAAACGATACTCCTTATAGGTTAGGGATGTCATGAAGAAGAAAGATGAACTTCCTGTTTGCAAGGAAGGAGATCTGATTATGGATCAACTCGTTGAGCTAACAAGCAAAGGTTGTGGCTGTCTTCTGGTCCTTGATGACAAATATCATCTTGTTGGGACTTTCACCGATGGCGACTTGCGGCGTACACTCAAAGCCAGTGGAGAAGGAATTTTCAAACTCACAGTGGGAGAGATGTGTAACAGGTATTAAGATTCGATTGAAATGGATTTGTTTTGTAATATGGTAACCATTAAATAATCAAATAGATCAACAAATGACTTCCATTGAGGATAAATACATATACATTTCTTCAATTTGGTACTCCAAAACATGTTCATGAAAATATGAAATTGCAGTTGATTCCTGTCCTATGGATTGATCTGCTCTGTTCTGAAAGAAAAAAGAGAAAAAAGAAAGAAAAATGGTAAAGGCGAAGAAACAAGATGCTGTGTATAAATCGCATCCCAGACCTCCATATTGGTTAACCTTATCCCTGCCTCATACCAGGTCAGCTCATATCATCAGATCCTAATGTTTGTGCATAAAACCTAACAACTGTTCTCTCGCAAAAATGAGGATTTATATTGGCTGACATGTCAAGGATCTCTATGTTTTAATGATGGTTCCAAGCCTGTACATGCCTGTATTGATGCTTTTCATATTTGACAGGAAACCAAGGACTATCGGACCTGATGCCATGGCAGTGGAAGCAATGGAAAAGATGGAATCACCACCATCTCCTGTGCAATTCCTCCCGGTTATCAACAAGGAGAATGTCGTGATAGGGATGGTCACCTTGCACGGTCTGGTTTCAGCAGGCCTATAAAGGGCTGTCATTTGGTTTGTATTCTTTTGTATCTCTGTTCCTTTAATTTTTTTGTGATTCTAGTTTGTGTATTTGGTGTGCATTTCTTGTTTGTTCCATTTTTGTAATTCGAGGATGTTGAAAGATGGAATAATGTTTCATTCAGTTTAGGAACCTGCAAATGCAATGAGAAAATGAAGGTTCTGATCCATCATCTCGACTGAATGCATTTTCCCCATGAGGTGGGGAAAATATTATATTACGAACTCGTAGGCATATATCCTTAGAAGTTAAATTTTCAGCTCTGTTTCTGAAATGCAGCTAGTTTTCCAACTCACTGCAGACTGTTTATGCGACGTGCACTCCCTCTCCAGCAAATATGGCATTGCTCCCGTTATCCAATATGTTCTAGTTTGTTCATTACATCTAAGTGCACTGCTGTTGCTCCTGCTTCTGCATGTGAACTTTTGGCTCCGCCCTTTGAGTCTTTTTTTTATTTTTTTCCCTTTCTTTCTATACCGGCAATACGTTTTATTTTAATTTTTTTTTGATGGAACAATACATTGTATTGTTAAACCATTCCATTCTCGTTGTTTTCCAGTTTTATACTAAACCATACACTCCCCAGTTTGTCCTGGACCATGATCCGTTTTCAAATATTTTCTCCTAATCTTAACCACCATTGGCTTCCTCTCAGTCCTTTATACCTGCCACTCATGGATTCATCAACTTAAAATGATTTATGCCTCTCACGATGCCAATAGTTTTGTAGCTCGAAGCTGGTTGCAGGATTAGAAAGGATCAGTAACTTTTTTAAAAATGGTACAAGACTAGCACACAATGGGAAAGACAAGACAAGCGAAGCCCAGTTTTCGATCCTAACAAAAAGAATGAGCAAATAAAGGGGCAGATATGGATGTTTGCATATGCACATTTTCAACGAGCTTTGAACACAAGTTTTACATTGTTTTATGTCAGAAAAGAAAAAAGGGTACCACTACAGGAACTTAACCATAGACTGCAACCAAAAATGTGAGGGTGAGTTATAGAGGAGATGAAAGTTAAAATGAACAATCCGAAGGTGTAGAATTTCTTTTTTTTCGTCTTTTCTGGTTTTCAGTTACTTTTGCCGAGTCTTTCCTTTGTCGAGATAGTGCATCAATGCTTACTAATTGGTATCCCGCCCTTGACTAGTCATCATGCTGTAAAATGAAAACAACTCCTCAGGCTTTGCCTTCTTGAAGAGGCTTCTGAGGACCGTGGCTTCAGCCTCCAGCTGTTGTTGTCCTACATTGTTGGCCTTTTGTCCATTTTGTCTTCCTTGAAGCCTGCTGGCACATTCCTCACCAAGTTTTTGGTAGAGGAATATTGAGAGGCTTGTATTTTAGAGCTTCATTTCCAATACTCTGACCAGACATGTTTTTGATCAATGGCTAAAATGGCCTGTAACATAAACAGAGAATAATTTCAAATCGTGAAGAGAGAATCATTTCAACCATAAATAGGATGCTGCAATATGCTGGCAATTGGCATGCAGTTGTGCGAATGTGCTCAAACACAACAACAACAAAGAAATAATAATAATAATAAAGCCTTGAATTTCAACTTGCAGATTTAAAGGGGAACGAAAATAATGAATTATGAGATGTTATTGGCAAATGGCTAATGCAAAAAATATTATCCATGCTTAAGGAGTCAAATGTGGGGCTTTCTCTAATCTATAGAGGTGGATTATCTAGCAGCTTCTTCGTTTACCAAGAATTGGCATAGCAAGAATAATAAGGACAAACCCAAATAGTATAGGATGGTTGGGATGGTGGCAAAAAGGGAAATTGAAAGGAGAGCGCATGCCCCACCGTCAGCTTGTAGAAACGATGACAAGGACAACTCTAAATAAAGAGGATGCATTTTAGTCCAAAAAAAGGCAATCATCTTCTCCCACACAAAACTGAAGTAGCTGGTTATGAAGTAGATGTTTGTTAACACGAGAATTGTTTCAAATTAAAATTTTTTGTTCTCCGCAATTAAGAGTGCAACTTGGGTTGTGTTACACCGAGTTTAGGTAAAACTAGACCTTAAGCTTACCAAGTCCATCCAAAACCAAATTCTAATATTGGAATCTGGGTTCGGACTGATTCGACGTTAGTTTTGAGTTGAAATTTGGATTACTTTCAAACCAGTAAAAATTGAAATTTCTGAGAGAGAGAATGAATTTTTTGATATTTCATTAATGCATGAATATATTTATATGACCTATGATATCTTTAGTTTTGATAAAAGTTGATATTTTAATTAAAAGATAATTTTAAATACAATGAATGTAATAAATTTATCCATTAACAATCAAGGTAAGAAAAATAAATGAGATTACATAAAATCATTATCTAAAATTTAATAAAAATGAGACTTTATATCCCATAGTTAATTGGTATGTATGTAATAATTTAAAAAAGTAGATGACATTTAGGCTTAAAGATAAACATTTTATAGTTTAATTATATTAGGATTACATGGACTACTCAAATAAAAGAATATGATAACATAGAAGAACTTTTATTATAATTACAGTTTAAATGTTTAATGCATAAATAAAAATATAACTATTTTAATAAATTAGGAGGATTTCGGGTTCAGACTAGAATGTAAACTCGGTATTAGTTTCAGGTTATTTTGAGTCGGGTTGAAAGCCAGTCTAATTCGAAAAAGTCATAAAAGTAAAGCTCAAACTTGATTTTGAAACCGGATCGAGTTTGACGGGTGTGGACAAACCTAGTATGAAGTTGAACCCTTATCCACAATTACCCTATTTTAAATTATTTTTCACTTCTTATATAACTATTATATTTTTCAATCATTTTTACACAACTATACATACATCTAACACATTTATTTTAACTATATTTTCTTTATTTTTTATCATTACTTACATCATATCTCATCATTTTCTTATATTTTAAATATTTTTACACCAAAGAACACTTTTCAAACACAGTCGAAGTCAATTTACCCGAATGATGGCTAGTAGTGAAAATTCAAACATTTCAAGGCCATCTATGCACCCTTGTGGTCCAAAGGGAGAAGACACCTGCCCATTTTCACTAGGGGTGCATGTCGGCTGGGTCGACCCGTTTTTATCCCAACCCAACCTTAACCCAATCCCAACTCATCTTAACCCAACCCAACCTAACCCAACCCTAATGAACCTACTTTTCAACCTAACTTGCCACAAGAGCTAATAAATTTAAAATTTTTCAATTTATATTATAATCCTCTATTTAATTAAAAGTATAGTTATAAATTAACTTTATAATATATTCGCAAATTATAATTTAATACTTTGCCTACATATGCTAAAAACATTTTCAACAAAAACTGAACAAAAATTATTTTTTAAATGATGTTCCAATTATTTTTTATTTTCAATTACTATTTTCTTTTTGTACCTATAAAAATAGAATATAATTTTTTAAATTTCAATAAAAGAAAAATTGCACAAAATGAAGGGCTTATGTAAGGTAGAAACAATGTTTGTACATCTGCATACATAAATTATAAGTTATTGGCAGAATATCTAAATAAGATAAAGAGAAGGGAACCGCACATAATTTCTTATAAAACAAACACATCGACAACTCAAAAAAGAGTCATGAACATGACGTCGAAATTCCCCAAAATATGCATTCTACAAAAATCACTATGCTGTAATCTCCTGTTGCCAGTCATTGAAGTTGACACCCAACAACATTCACACTGCTTTAAGTTCGTTGCCATAATATCCACATACAAAAAATAGCACGAACATAAAAGAGGGAAAGTACAACTGCTTTAAGTTCATCTTGCTAATTTTCAACAAACAAAGTACATTACAAAGGATGCCAATGGAGACTAGAAGTCAAGAATGAACACCCACAGGGGAATCAATGTAGTAGACGATCTGCATCACCAACTCATCAATCTCCACAGCGTTGCAACAAATTCAAGGCTTGCGGAAGCATCATCAGGTTATGACACACTGGTAGTGCTCAATCTCTTACACTGATATAACACAGTTTACACATTTTAATCCTCACTTATTTCCTATGGTTGGGAATCAATTACCCGAAGAAAATATAAAATTTTAATAACAAAGTCTTAGATTCAACCACCATGACCAAAAAAAAGAGAACAATCCATAAGTGTGTTTAAATAACTTGAATCTGTAGAGCCAAGGCAAAAGAAACCTTGTAATCAAATATAAAACATATAATCCACCGTAACAGAAATTATTACTCGGGAAGTCTAAATTCTAGCACTGGTTGAAAATCCTTTGTAGCCTCAACTGGAGATTTCTTTTGAACTTCACCCCTTCCTCCAAGCATTTGTCCATCATGTCAAACGGACCCAAAAAAGTAACAACCAAAAAGAAAGAAGGATTTCGTTAGATTTTCAGCAAACTCCATGTCAACATGTTAAGTGCTGCAAAACTCTACAGTACGCAACCAGTCTAGTCCACACTAGGGGTCTAAATCGGATTGGATTGACTCGAATTGAAGTAAACACAACTCAAATCTATCTTGGAAAATCTCAACCAAACCCTACTTTTAACCATAAAGAAATTGGTTTGATTCATGTTAGAGATCGAGTAAATACATATATAATATTTAAAAATATTTTACTTAGTTAAATCTATTTTAAAATATAAATTTATATAAAAGAATAAAAATTAATTCTTTTATAAGAATATTTTCTAATTTATGACTTATGTAATAATATATTGCTAAAACCTTGCTGGTAAGAGTTTCTATCTTACTGCCGGTCCCAAGCCCAGGAAAAAAGGGAGGGTTGGCATGTTAGGCTGGCAGCCGGTGTCATTAAAAATCACCGCCACATCTCTTATAGATTCTGAAAATATATTAAAAATTGCTAACGTTAGGGCATCCCCTTGTAAGCGACGCGCTGCAGCGGAGCCCGACTGCAGTGAGAAATGAGCAAAGGTTGCTAAGGCGTTTCCCTAAAAGCGACGCGCTACATCGGAGCCCGGATGTAGTGAGAAATGGGCAAGGGTTGCTAGGGTGTCCCCTCTGAAGCGACGTGCCACAACAACATCCCGTTGTGGTGAAAAGTCGACAAAAGTTCCCATGCCTTTATGGACATGGTTTAGGGAAGAAAGTGATATCGAAACACAAGATCTGTTTTGCTTCATGAAATGTTGGAACTATTTCAGGAAAAAGTATGGAAGTAGTAGATGTTATGAGAAGGAGAAAAATTAATATAGCATGTCTTCAAGAGACTAGGTGGAAAGGAGAGAAGACGAAAGAGATTAATGGATTCAAATTATGGTATATAGGAAAGGATGGTAATAGAAATGGTGTAGGGATAATCGTAGATAATAATTTTATAAATAAAGTTGTAGATGTCAATAGAGTAAATGATAGAATTATTAAGTGAAATTTGTATTAGATGCAGAGGTCTTAAATGTGATTAGTGCCTATGCACCACAAGTAGGACTAGATGATAGAATCAAGAAACAATTTTGGGATGACTTAGATAGTATTATGCAAAGAACATCTAACCAAGAAAAGGTTGTGATAAGTAGAGATTTAAATGGACATGTAGGAAAGGAGAATGTAGGATATGAGAGAAGTCATGGAGGTTTTGACTTTGAAATAAGGAACGAAATGGGGAATGCCATTTTGGACTTCGCTATAGCATATGATTTGATTATAGCAAATACTTTATTTCAAAAACGAGATGAACACTTGATAACTTTTAAGAGTGGGACCAATTCTAGCCAAATAGATTTCTTCCTTATAAGAAAATTGGATAGATCCCTTTGTATAAATTGTAAAGTTATCCCAGGTGAGAGCTTAGCTATGCAGCATAGATTATTAGTGATGGATATATATATACAAAAAGAGTCAACAAAAACTAAAGGCAATGTAATTTCAAAAATTAAATGGTGGAATTTTAAAAGGAAACAACATGGAATTTTTTAGAAAAAGAATGATAGAAGAAGTAAAATGGGACACACAAGAAGATGAAATAGAATCAATGTGGGATAAAATGACAACTAACATAAAAGAAATAGGACAAAGTATTGTAGGTATATATAAAAATCGTAGATCCCCACATCGAGAAACTTGGTGGTGGGATAAGGATGTTCAAAAAACTATAAATGCTAAACAAGAAAAGTTTAAAACATGGTAGAAAAATAAAAATGATACAAACTTATAACAATACAAACTAGCAAAAAAAGCTACTAAAAAGATTATTAGTGATGCTAAACACAAAGCTTATGAGAACTTATATGACAGATTAGGAACTAAACAAGGTGAAAGAGATATTTTTAAGTTGACTAAATTAAGAGAAAATAAGGACAAAGATTTAACACATGTTAGATGTATTAAAAGTGACCCCAAAGGGTTCTAGTCAAAGATGATAGTATTAAGGAAAGATGTAAAACTTATTTTTATAGTTTACTAAATGATACCCCACACGAACATTTAACTTTAGATGTTAGTTTAAATACAGAAGAAAATAAGAATATCAGTTATTTCACAAAAATTCGAATATCTGAAGTAAAGGAAGCTCTAAGGAAAATGAAAACAGGAAAAAACTTAGGCCCAGATAATATACCAATTGAGGCATGCAAGTGCATGGGAGATGTAGGTGCAACATGGTTAACAAATTTTTTTAATAAGATTATAAAAACAAAGTTAATGCCAAG
>JAXCLR010000001.1:84142193-84183708 GCA_035584095.1 Annona squamosa
CTATTTTCTTACTTAGACAACTATTTGAAAAGTATAGGGAGAAGAAAAAGAACTTATACATGATTTTTATTGATTTACAAAAAGCTTATAATCGAATATCAAGAAAGTTAATATGTCAAGTGATGAGGAAAAAAGAAATTAATGACAGATACATTAATATTATTAAAGATATGTATGAGGGAGTTGTTACAGATTGAGGACCATTAGCGGAGATACTAATGTCTTCCCAGTTAAAATAGGTTTACATCAAGGCTTAACCTTGAGTCCTTACCTTTTTACCTTAGTAATAGATGAAATTACTAGACATCTCCAAGAAGAAGTACCTTGGTATATGTTATTTGCAGATGATATTGTCCTAATAGATAAAACTAAAGAAGGACTAAATTTAAAATTGAATAGGTGGGTAGATGCTTTAGAATCTAATGGTTTTAGAATTAGTTGCACAAAAACTGAATATATAAAATGTTAGTGAGAACCCGAATGAGGAACCAATTAAGATTTTAGATCAAGCAGTAACAAGAACTAATCACTTTAGGTACTTAGGATCAATAGTCCAAGAGAACGGTGAAATCGAGAAAGATATAATACATAGAATTTAAGCAGGATGGAAGAAATGGAGAAGTGCGTCAGGAATTTTATGTGACCGTCAAGTTCCAATCAAATTAAAAGAAAAATTTTATAAGACTGCGATTAGACCTGCTATGCTTTATGGGGCAGAATGTTGAGCAGTTAAAGAATAACATATACAAAAAATGAGCGTAGCGGAAATGAGAATGTTAAGGTTGATGAGTGGTAAAATAAGAAAAGATAAAATTAGGAATAAAATAATTTTAGAAAACTTAAAAGTGAGACCAATTTATGATAAAATGAGAGAAAATAGATTAAGATAGTTTGGTCATGGTAAAAGGAGGCCTGAAGTAGCACCGGTTAGGAAAACAGAGTCTATCCAAGTAGAAGGTGGTAGGAGAATGAGAGAAGACCCAAAAAAATATGGATGGAAGTAATTAAACAAGATTTAAAAATATTATAAATTACAGAAAATTTAGTCTTAAATTGCCAAGAATAGCGTAACAGAATCCATGCAGCCGACCCCACATAGGTGGGAAATGACTTATGATGATAATGATGATATAATAATATATTGCTAAATGATCTTATTTCAAAGAAATAGTGCTTACTTAATTTATATGTATTATATGCTAATGGATGAATATTTTTAATAATATATTATATTTTTCACTAACATATGAAATCAAGTCAAGTTGACAATCATCTAACTCAAACTAACCCGCTTTTGAAATCGGTTAGGTTTAAATTGGATTATATTACTTATTTTTTCAAAATGCCTAACCTAACCCTATTATAAATTGGGTTGGATTAGTTGCGTTTGGGTTAATACTAACCCTATTTACACCCCCAGTCCACACCTGTTATAAACAGTGATTGCGACTACAAAGACGGGGGATTGGTTTGCAGTAAAGCAAGAATAAGAATCTCAAAATAAATTGCAAGCCGAATCTAGCTCCAAGCAGATGGATATAATCAAGGCAAGAGCCAAGAGTGGGCTTTAAAACCCACTCCATGCTTCCCTGCTATCAGAATTGGAATTCAAAATAATCGAGATTCATGTCATTGAGACCATCAGTTCAAATCTAGTCTTCCTTTGCATGATGCCCAGTCAAGACCATGAATTCAACTATTATTCATGCTATATTGTTTTTAATTTTTCTTTAGAAGTCTTTAACTTGCAGGCATCTGCTGTTGCTTCTCGTTTTGGTCACCACTCTTAGGCCACAAATTCTTTAAACCATACCTCAACGCATTTAATCATTATGTTAATAACTAGCATTGTGAGTAGGTACTGCTGTACCAGTAAATGTTGAAGTAAGATAAGACGTTTCACAGAAACATTAATCAATGCTTTGATACTTACTTTATATAACATTACAAATAATGATTTGGAGGATATATTAATGAAAGGAAGAAATTGTTTAGATGTCATGGTCAATGTAAAGAATATGTTGGCATATTAATGATCATAGAATCCACTTAGGAGTGTTAATGGTCGTGGTCAATTTATTAACCTGCTTGTCTAACCTATTTATTAATGGGTTTAAGTTGGAATTTTTGAATAAATAATTTATGATCTATCAATCCGTTTAACCATTTGATTAAATAAACAGATTATGGTTGAGATTTTATAATGTATCAACCCATTTGACCTATTTAATCTGTTATCTACCATATATATATATATATGTGAACCTTTTGATTATTTCTCTTAACTTTTTTTTATGGAAAGGTGTCATAATCACAAAAAGTTTCAATTGAGTCCTTACAGAGAAAATCGACCAAAAAATCTAGTGGGCATTCCCACCAAGTCATACATTTAACAAATAAAGAAGAAGCAAATTTGGCAAGATAATAGACAACCATATTCCCCTCACGCAAAACATGGGTAAAGCAAACCCCATCCATAGTCTGCATCGGCGACTTAATTTTCTGAATATGGTAGCGAACAGGGGCCAAGATCCGTGAATCACCATTCAAAAGGGTTCACAAAATGAAAAAATCACTCTCCACCTCCAACTGAGTCACATGAAGATCCTTTGCCCATTCCAATCCATTATTGAATAGCTAACGCTTCCATTTGCAACACTTCCATCAACCCCTCCAATCTACAACACTTTGCTGCTAGGAAAATCCCCTCTGCATCCTGCAGCACGATCCCAGTACCCACGCAGTTCATTCTTATATTCCATCTTCCATCTACATTCATTTTTACTCGCCCAACCCATGGTCTAGTCCATCTTAGGATTAGCTCTCCGCATAACGAGTCTCCCTTATATATCACCTAATTTTCATTTTCTCGTTTTTGCTTTGATTCTATTTTTCGGTTACTACCTTGTTTTCATTTTTCCCTCTATTGGGACTCTCCATGAGCAATCATTGTTTGTTGGATCCAATCCTTCAGGTTGTTTATTATATAATTAGTTAATAACCCGCAAACTCGTTTATTAAATGGATTATAAATGAGTTAGGGTTAAGATTTTTTAAATGAGTTAATACATGGACTAAGGTTAGAATATTTAAAATGAGTCAGGATTAATATTAGACTCCAACACCTCTCAATCTAGTATACCTAAGAAGCACTGCTAGTGGGATGTTTATAACTAACTTATCTATTATATGTAGGAATTCATTTGATGCTAAAGTATATTCCATCTAATGAATGAATACTATGCTAATAATTACAAAATCTCTTCCCTCAATAGTTTCCTCACAATATTTATAGTAGATGGGTAATTGCAAGTGATCTTGCGTGAGAGAGGGATTAAGACTCATGCACTTATAAAAAGTACTTTCCATAATGAATAAAATAGCAAAATAGCCAACTATCTAATTAGAATTGCTATATTTCATAATATGTTGATCTTTTACTTTTAGGCTGAATCTAAATACAACTAAATTATACTACTTATATAATCTAAGATAAACAAGTGTGAAAATAGTATGCTTTTTATTATTCTATTAAAAAATACATAGAACAAGATATTACATAATATTTTTTTAAAAAGATTAGAAGTTATTTAACATAGTATTATAAAAGTTTTGTAGAGTCTTAAGATAAATAGAAAATTTGAAGAAAATTTCCAAATTATTGAGGAATTCTCAAATATACTCATGTATTTTACCTGAAATTCCTTTTATACCCACGTATTTTTAAATATTTCTTTCATATCGACCAATTTTACTCCAAATTTCTCCCATGCCCGTGCGGTTAATTTACGTCCGCATCTGTTAGGAATTTTTGATTTCTTATTATATATATTAAAATAAATCCCGAAACTGCCCTTCTATTTGCATATACATCAACCTTCCGGCTCCAAAATCCCAGCCCGTCGTCCTGTCGTCCCAGCAATCTTCGTCCCTGCAGCCGGTGTTGTTCAACCAAAGGTAAGCAACACTTTCTCTACTGCCGTTGTTTCTTCTTTTCATTTCCTCCCACAGTAGCAAACGAAAAAATGAAGAAAGTTTTGCCTGTTGCCCCATGGCAGAAGACAAAGACATCTATAATTTCTCCTTGTGGTAGCTGTTGCTTCTATAATTTATTTGCATAATAGAAAATGAAGAAACAGAAAGAAGGAGAAGAAATGACCCCGACCCCCTGATTACTAACGATGAGAAGCCTATGATGACGAATGACAAAACGACACCTTTTTGGCATTATCTGCTGAGGTGCCATGTGCCATTTTTATGTACAAAAGTTGGGATTTTTTCATCAACGAGTTAAGGCAACAGATTTTGCTGGCATTTGAGCTTTGTTGAACTGGATTCTAATGTACTTGATCATGCAGTGTCGGTTTTCTTGATCAGTTGGCTATTGTTTCATGATTTGCTGAGGTGCCATTTATGTACAAAATTTTGGATTTTTATTGTCCATGTGAATTTGCAAATCAAAAGCTTTGTTGATGCAATTTATATACTTGAACTAGATTCTAATGTACCTGGTAATGCAATGCTGGTTTACTTGGTCTATTTGGTTATGGTAAGTGGAGTCACATTCACTTTTACACTACAAAACCCACTGCACTCTATAACAGGGACCCAGAGAGGCAATACGTTAGCGGTGACTTCAGGACCATTAGCTGAAAAATGTTTCCCTTTTAGGTTTCATTTTTCTGCCATTCTCAAATGACGCAGAGATTGCTTACAACAGTAGCACAACAGTTGGTTCCAATTGTGGAGTTAGGGTGGATGAATTGGAATGTGAGCTTGAGAGAGACTACAAGAAAAGGTAGGCATTAGTTGCATTATCTTCACTAATTTAAAACAGTAAATCAAGTTTCATTCTCTTCATTAATTTAGAACAGTTAATCAAGTTAGTGTCAACAAATTGGAAGAGCTATATCTCAAAAAGCAAACTGTTTAGCTAGGCAATTGATTCTGCTAACCTTTACTGAATACTAGCTGCATGAACCCTTAATCAAATATTGCATTCTCCACTAGAAAAATATGTTGTTAACTGCATCTAATATATTAGACCTTCATGTAATATTTATGTATTCTTCTATTTTGGTGTATGGAATAATGTATTTGGCTTGTATATTTTTTGCATGTACAGCACTGCCTCTCCCAACTGTTGGGTGTAATTTGTCTGGATTGAAGTATTGCCTAGATTCACTTAACTCAATAAGTATATTTCAGCATTAACAATTCAGAAAATACAATGCAGCCTTATTCATTAGACAATTCAAACCAGAAACCTTGAATTTGATTTGTTTGCCCAAAGTACTTGCAGTAGAAATATTTGTTATAAACCGGTTATGAAATGACTATTAATTATTAAGACTAATTTGTTAACTATGAAGAACTAATTGCTAAAATGCTCATTGTGGCTATCAGATTTCAATGGAAGCAAATAAACTGAGTTTTCCTATACCATTGTGGAAGAGGCATCTGCAAAATACTAATGTCGCAGACTGAAAAAAGTCTACGACATTGGTTTTATAAATGCCCTGGATTAGTACGAAAATATATTATTGTGTTTCATTTGCCATTGGATTTTGCTATTAGATTTATAAGCAATCTCTCTCTTATTTGGATCTGTTTGTTTAGGGATCTGAAGATTGCAAATATTTTGCATGGTGTGATATCTACTTGGCAGAAGAAAATGTGTTATCGACAAGAAAAATAGAACATCTCGAGAACAACTTGAAGCATGCCGAAAAAGAATTGAAGCAAACTAAGAAGGACTTGGAGTTAGCCGTGAAGGAAATTGAACTTCTAAAGCCTGAGAAAAGCTCATGTTAGAAAGGCAATTGTCAAGTGTTACGAAGGGCTTTGGGAAACTTAAATTGATAAATGATGTATGTAGGTTGTATATCTAGTTATTAAAGTGGTAGTAGGAAGTAGGCTTTTTTATAAAGTATGGTTTGATAAATGATGTGTGGTGGCTCTGGTGTATGTAACTGAAATAAAGATATTGTGTTTGAATGGGAATGCATACGTTGTGTACTATTGATGGTTTGATGGTTCAAAACCTGACATAATTCATCTTTAGTGCATGTATCCAATTGCATGGGAATTGGCTGTGTCCGTTTTTGGTGATTGAATGGACATTGACAGATAATTTAACCTTAACATGACTCAATTGATGATAGTACATCATTAATACAATATATTAAATAACTTGAAAGTTATATTAAAATTGATTTATTTTAATTAGAAAAATTTTAAAAAGACAAAATGCCTTTTCAATGAGATAGATAACAGTGATTTTTAACTGTGTAGATATTGGGGGAATTTCGGATAAAATGTTATGACTATTAGATAAATTTATGAAATGTTGTAAATATATTATGAATTATATGCAACTGCTACGGGTATAAGAGAAATTATCTCTAAAAAAGTGTCAAAAGAAGATTTACATTGTGCCCTCTATCCACAATTGAGTTGTTAAGAAGCAATGATCCAGGCGTCATCGTGCTTGCAGCACCTGCTACTTGAATCATTTTGAACTAGCTCAAGTGCTAGTATATGGTATTTGCAATCAGGTTCGAGATCCACTTGCTAAGACTTATTTTTTTTTTTATAAAATCTGCGTGTAATCCTATTTTCTCGAGCAAAATGCACCGCAGACCACAATAGCACATGCTTCTTGGAAACAGTAGAGGGAGGTAGGAGCAGAAATATCACCTACAATCGACAAACCATTGAAATTCAACCTAGGAGTCTTCTTCTTTTCATGCCTGCTGACTTCGTCTGGACTAGTTTCACAAGGCCCCCGATTCCCATATATGGCCTTCCAAACCCATGTCCAACAGAAATCCATAATCATCATCTCCACAGCCGCTGCTCATCCCATCAATCATGGGCATGCTGTCCACGACTTCCGGAAACCCAACAAAATTATAGTGCAACACAGCGAAATTAATCGTATTCGAGGGGATATGTTCTCCTTCTTGGCTAGGGATGATGGAGGATGAGCTCATCGGATCATATCCATTGTAAATGCTGTGGTGGGTGGCGTTTGGAGGGGATGTCTCCAAGTTTATGGAAGAGCTACCAATAATGTCTTGCTCATATTCCATTCTGAAATTGGTGGATGGACCTCCGTTGTTCTTGTGAAAAACTCTACATACGACCCAATCCTCCAGTCAATGAGGAAAAAAAGAAAAAAGTTTGTAAATAGTCCAACCCACCGCATCCAATGCATGATCGGCTTATATGCATGCATGCAACGTATTCGAGGACTAATCAAGGTGAAATGCTTTCATATCTTGGGAGGCATCTGAGGTTTTTCTATGCGAAATTCATGAATGACCAACCCGTCTTTATCCCGTTGGGGGCTCTTTCGCGGTAGAAAACCAGCGTCTTTCGCATGACAATGATGGCTTTTGTGGCGGGATCGAAGACGGGGGCGATGTTTTCCCGTGGCTTTCCAATACCCAGATGTTGTTGCCGGGTTCGTGCGCATGCCCGTGGCGTGCTTCCTGTCTCCAAGTACCATTCGTTAGTTCCAAGCTTCCCCACGTCTGTAACAAAATCATTCGTATGACATCGCTGAATATACTCTCTCTCTCTCTCTCTGTTAGAGAAGCATACAAAAAAGACAAAAAAATAAAAATAGTGGGTTTACATTTCAGCTGCGAGATATTCAGTCAGTTGGTGTAAATATCTACCCTGCAACCATCACTGTCTTCTTTCTTCTTCAGAGCTAGTATAACCTCCATCTCCATGGCTAGCTTTTCTACGTCATCGATAATTCATGAGAAATTAACTACTGCAATCGTACCCTACGGAGTTTCTTCACATGCACCATTTGCCTAGCTCACATGCTTCACCTACATCTGAGCTGTGTGGCCTCAGTCCTCGGAGTTCAAGTTGGTAAGCTGGGCCTGAACTAGGCCTACCAAATTGGAGGAAATTCAGTAATTGAGCTTGTTTTCATAAAGCCGAACCCCAAACCTCAAGCAAACTCGAACCCGAATACAACATATAGTATGTAGATAAATCTAATCACCATTTCTTGTATTTATGTATCTTATATTATGTTTGCGTAGATTTTTGTGATGTTAAAATTATATTATAGACAAATTATGTCATCTTCATTTATATTTTTATTCATATGTGTACTATGTAGTTTTATATTTGTTGATTTTCTTCCTCTATCTTTTTTTTAAAAAATTACATTACCATACTTTTCTTAAATTTAACTGAGCTATGTATAATTATTTTCGTCTAGGTTGTTTATTCATTTATATTCATCATAAAATTTTAAACTTGCCATTCTTAACTTGAAATTTTGTGAATGCAAATTCTTATATAAACCCAATTTACATAAATAAGATAAACATTTAAATTCTACAAATAGGATTAAGAATATAATTAGGATTTAAATTTCATAAATAGATTAGGACGAGGTAAACCGAGTTGCACACCCTACCTAGCTTGCTGATGTCCCAGGACTTCTATCTTCATGCAAACTAGCTGTTTCTGACTATCCATCATTCCGGCCTAATTGTCAGACTTGCATGCAGTTTTTGAGCCATTTGCGGAAGGATGAACGGGGTGCTTACCAAATAATGCTGACTCTTTCTCTCTCTGTGGTACTTGGCAATCAAGGCCACGTGAGATTAATTTACAAAAGCCAAATAATAATAATAATTAAAAAAAAAAGAAAAAAGCAAAAGGTGATGGGTAGAATTGTCAACGGGCCTAACTGAGCTTGCAGAATCAAATCTTTTAAGGAGGCCGAGCTAAAAGTTTAAAAAGCGTCCACCATACGCTGCTGGGCCTATTGAAATCACATGAAATTGGGACTTCCGAGGAAAGCTAGGGAGACAACTGACCTCGAAATAAAAACCGAAGCCCCAGGTCGCCCAAATTTACGACTTCCATTTTTAACACAGCTCAATCCACGTCCAGAAACGTAAATATCCAAAGACCCAAAATATATGGCTTTCGTAGCGGATTTTGCCCTCTTCTAAAGCAGTTGTTAGCAGCCATCATAAACAGCATCCGTCGCACTCTGCTGAAGGATGCTAAATTTTCATATTTTCTAACTCAATACGATATATCATATTGAAAATGACAAAAAGTTTAAATTTCATTAAATTTTCTTGGATGTGGCTCATCAGCATCTTTGATTTGGATGAAAATTTGATTTTCTAGTTAAACAAATTATCCTAAATTATAATAAGTTGAAGTAAATTTAACGTAATCACAAAAAATCAGTGATGTTCTCACAAATATTTTGGTGGAAATTGATACTACTAAAGGTTAACCCTTAATGATATGTGCTAATTAATATAATAATTTTACTATATGTGCTTTATATAATATACTTCCAATTTTTTTTATAATTTAATGTGAAATTTAATCCTAATTATGGCAATTGAATTACTTGCTTTGTAAAATATTCTTCCAATTTTATTCTAATTTAATAAGAAATTTAAGACAAATTATGGCAATTGAATTATTTTGTTATAAATAATAAACGAATTTTTCAAAATACATTGAATTATTTTTTATAAATAATAAACAAATTTTTTATAAATATAAAAAATTGTAGTTTTTATTTTGAAATTATTCAAATTAGCCAAGCAAAAATGCAAATTTCAAACTCATAGGATCTATCATGCTAAAAACAAAATAATAATATAATTAGGATATTATCCACTTTTGTATGAAAATATGAATACGTACTTATATAGTTATATATATATTTTATATTTTAAAAATTTATTTACAATAGAACAAATTAATGATAAAAGTATAATGATTCAATTTTTATATGAAAATATAAATATTTATTACATTATAAAATATTTAAATTTCAAATCTTTAATAATATTTTCATGAAAAATCTAAATAATACATTTACTTGATCTAATCATTTATGACAATGCCTGTGCTATGCTATCTATGATTGAGTGTACGAAAGTGAAAGATCGGATTTGACCGATTCGGAAGAAAAGCAGGATAGAGCTCAAAAGAAAGAGAAAGTGGGAACAGAAGTAAAAACGTACCTTTTCTGTGTTGGAAAAGAGCAGCTAGCAAGGTATAGCATAAACACAGTACATGTAATTTTTGAAATCATACATAGATACATAAGGATAGACATGATAAATGGTAAAGATTTTTCAAAAAATATTTCAAAATTTAAGAAGATAAACATGGAAGCTTTCATGCTTGCAGAAGTATTGAATAATTCTCCATGTTTAATATATCTTATTTCATCATGCCATCAAAAATAATTTTGATTGAAAACATATATCTCGTAAATAATAATATCTTTTGATAGAGAGTATAAAACCATTAAAAGTTTTGAAAAATATATAGTATAAATATAATATATAAAAGTTTGCAATATATGTATTTTTTAGAATCATAAATAAATACATATGGATAAATATGATAAATAGTTTAAAATTTTCAAAAAATATTTTAAAAATTAAAAAAGGTAAGTATGAAATTTCCATGCTTATATAAATATTGACATAATTTGTTCTACATAAATTTTAATAATTAATATTTTTGAATCTTTCTTCCATTAAAATAAGAATATATTATTTTAAATAATTTTAATATTAAATATATATACACAATACTTTATATATAAAATAGCAGTAGGCGGTGTCGGCTGGGGAGCACAGTGCGAAGCATTTACGGGAGCACTACTATGAGAGCCGAGAGCGTCCCACTCTCGGACGTTGGTCTTTCCCTACCGGTTGATCGTGACGGTTTCAGCTGCGTACCGTGTAATGTGCCTTTGCCCATACACGTGGAAGTGGAACATTGGCTGGCGTTGTCGACGGTGGGGATATTGCTTTGCAAGCGATTACGAGACTACAAATCGAGCGTTTGTCGTAAGAATAACTACTCCAGCCTTTTACATAACAAGTTAAAAAAAAGAAGAAGAAGAAACTACTCAAGTCGTACTAGATCCACTTGCATTTGTATTTGCATTGACACGTTTGTAAAATCCCTCGTCCTGAATCAACGGTGTGGATATTTTCTCTGTGTGTTACGATCCAAACCAGCCAAACAAGTGAATTGCAGGGTATCAAAGATCGTATTCACGAAAGTAACGAATTAGAATGGAAATTGCTGAAATGAATCCACGGTTCAAGCCTTCAGAAACTATGCTCTCAAAATTATTCATTCCACTAAACAGCTAGAATATACCAAAACCAAATACCCCTTTCCCACTTCAACCCAACCGACTTGTCCAACTGCATGTCCTCTCCCACTTCATTCACACTCTTCTTCCTCCAATTCATACACGGTTGACAGTCCGCATACGTGAGTTGTGAGGTCTATGGGGTTAATTGAATTTTCCTCCTCATCTTTTTTGAATATTTCAATTTTACCTCGTAATTATTAACGCCCCATTATAAACTCTTTTTTTTTAAAAAAAAAAAAAAAAAAAACCCTATCAGGTATAGCTGCAATTTCAAAAAAATACCACGTGTATGTCTGCAGAAGTTCTAAAAATGAAAATGCCAACCGGCCCCATAATTATTAACAATTTAACACCACACTTATGAACTTTATTAGGGTATATTTGGAAATTGCAAGTATTTTTCTTTGGATTTCGATATGCTAGCTGCCTGCCAGGTTGATGATCCCGTATTAATTCCAAAGATTCTCACCTGGACAGGAACTAGAGTCCAACATGGATTTAAACTCTTGAAATGAATGGGCCTCGACTTCTTTGAACTGATTTGAAATGAATTCGGACGAATTTTCTCATGGATTCTAATAAATTAGGCTTTCCAAGAACGTCTAAAGCGTTACAGACGTGTGGGTCAGCGGCGAAGCCACACGCAACTGTTAAGAAAGCCCCATTAAAATTCTGAAAGTATATAATATAATTTATTTTTATTATAGTAGTCCCACTCAAATAATATTATGCCCCTTCATGTGAACAGCGTAGGATCACAAAAAGGGAAATTAATAACACGGTAACCAGCCTGCAGCCGGCAGTCATGACTCATGCTAACTAGAGCAGCAGAAAGAAACATAAATCTAGCATTTTTTGGGTGTTTATTCCTTTTTTCTTTTGAACAAAATCGAATCATGCATTGACACATGCATGTATGCTGTAGGGGTATTAAGGCTTGGGATCGAGAGGCCAATGTGCACGATGGTAACGTGGTCTATCCTACAGCTGGGCAACCCTCGTTTCAGCTTTCTGTGGCGGCTGAGACATACATATGAAAGTGGTGGCATTATTTCTCTCCCCAAATTATGTAGAACATCCACCGGTTAGAAATATTAGGAAATACTATTAGGAAGATTAAAACATTATTAGATGTCTGTGGAATGTTATTAAAAAATAAAGAATATCTCAGGGACTAATTGTAATATTAGTTAAGATAAATATAATATATAAATATCCATTAAAAAAAGGCTTAGGATGGAGAGGAAAAGGCAACATTCACGTCAGTAAATGAGAGACTTCTACTTCGGCACTTATACTGATGATCAGCTCTTTCATTTCACAAGAAATGCAACCTTAATTTTCTTTAGAGGTTATTAGTTGTGATTGTTGGATTTTTTGGACTTACATATATAATAATTATATATACGCTATTATAAATAGTGACTTACAATTATAAAGTGATCACATAAGGTTTACGGGTCCAAATTATGTAATAGAGTATAGGTCTCCAATGCGTAGATACCATATTGCCTATTTTTTAATTTCTATTTTTATAATAGCCTAAATTAGAAATTAGAAAGATAGGTACACTATATATACAGTTGTGGACCCCAAGTTCTGCATATTTTAGGGTTTCTTTTTTAACATGTCATATTTAGAAAAGATGAGTCACTTTTTTCAAAAAACCCTAAGGCATTAACTTGGAATACCAGAAAGCCTACGGATTCAACAACAACAACTTCTATGGATTCAAATATGCTTCCGCTCATAATTTTATTTTTTTGGTAATTTAACATGAAGGGTCCTGAGGTGATTAATATTTTAATCAATAAAGTTTTCCCAATAAGAAATGATTCGACATGAAGGTTATTTTTCTTTTCTAAAGATGAAATGTTAGAAAATAAGCCCTAAAAGATGCATAACTTAGGGACCACAATCGTACATATAACGTACTTATTTTTTTAATTTCTAATTTAATCTATCATAAAAATAAAAATTAAAAAATAAGCAATAAGATATCTACGCATAGAAGACCCATACTCTATTAGATAATTTGGGTCCATAAATCTTATGTGATCACTTTATAATTTTAAACTACTATTTGTAATAACACACATATATATAATTATTATACATTTAAGTACAAAAAATACAACCCTGATCAATGCATATTATATGATTAGAAGTTAGGACAGGCGGTAGACGGGGCTGGTTGGCTTCTTTCGGAAGCCTTGATTAAGCTCATGCGTGGTTCCAACGGCTTACGCTAGAGCTAGCTGGCTGGCTAGCTACCCAATGTTGTAGTGGATGTCATTTTCTTGGCGTCTGCAAACTGCTTGCTTGCTAGCTAGCTAGAATCCGTTCTTCGAGTTTTCTTTTCCTGCATGTGTTCTAGTATTACGTGGACTCGCTTCAGCCCTTTCTTTGATTTTTACTTTTAGATTCCCGTATTCTCCCCCCCCCCCCCCCCCCCCCCCCCACGCTCTCTCTCTCTCTCTTCTTGATCATTCGTCCTCCTCTACTTTTTTCAAAAGCTACCCGCTGCATCTATGTGTGAGAAGAAACAGCGACGTTAGCTTGCTCCTTCGCAACACGTGGCACTCATCAGCTCCACCAACATGCATGCATGGGATAGACGGGACCCACCATGAATTGGAAATGGACTGCAAAGTCAAAGAATATATCCCTTGATTAATGGAGGCTCCTGTACCGCGTGCATGCAATCTGGACAGTTACGTTCGTGTCAGGCGGTCAGTCCCAGTTGCCCTTCATTAATTAGTTGAATATTGCCAGACATGCCTGATCAAAATCCTTCGCATCAACTCGACCCACTAATATCTGTTGGGAAGCATTCAAGGACTTGCATGAGACGGAGAATGCACTGATGTGTACTGAAAACGAAAAAATTTAATTGAAAGTACAACCAAAAAAAAAAATTTGTTGGGAATGGAAAATCTTATTCTCAACGAATCTCATTAAACTATCTTGAATCATTTGCAACAGCTGATGGAATGGAATTGGAATTAAAGAAGACAAATAGTTAGTTGTAGACCAATTAATTCCCCTGCCGGCAGTATTTTATCAATACTCATGCTGTAGAGAATTACATTCATGATTAACTGAAACTATTCACGTACGACGGATTATATACAGGAAAGGTGGTAAACAAGAAATTAAAGTTGTTATTATTATTGTCCAATCAATAAAAAAAAGTTGTTATTATTGTGACTTTGCGAGGCCAGTACCCGAAACAACATCATAGGTGTTGACAGTGGACATAGGTGTCGTTGTCGCAAGATCAATCACGTGCCGGAATAAGTGGGCGTGTGTGTGTAAATCGTTTGTTTTACTATTTGCAAATATTCCTCCAACCAAGTGTCAGTTTACAAAATCTTCTACTGGGGCTGATTTTATATTTTTCCTACAAGGTGTTTTGTATAAATTTTCAAAAAGACCATTTCAACGAGCGGACGTCCCACCACGCCATACATATACACTGATGTGGATTAAGCTTGACGGAAATGAGAAGATATACTCATGTTAATCTTAACAGAGGACCAAACGTGATTCTTCTTTTACAGAGAACAATATCCTAGTGGTAAAATCCGCCAAATTACAAGAAAAATGTCACACCTCCTTCAACGAGCCTACTAAATATTCTGTTATTTCTCTGTCTTCGTACTGACAGCATAACAACCATGATATCCCTCCCCTACGATTTCTACCAATGCCCACATGGAACACACGCATGCCATCTCCACTGACTTAAAAATTAATCAACACAAGAGTGTGGCCTAATCTTGCTACGTGGACGTAAATTACGAGATACGACACTGCTGGTTGGTGGACCCTGTTCCAGCTCTGTATCATATACACATATTAATATTTTTACATTTTTTGATTTGTTTTAGCTTACCTATTTAACACATTTAATTTCCCATTTTACACGCGTTCGTTATCACCTGCCATATTTAAAACATCAATTTCTGCTAGACATTAATTTCTTGTCCACATTAATATATAGATTAGTATATCTTACATTCATATACAATATCGTTTTATCACATATAATGATATGTGATAAACTCCTGCACTGCTCCCCTTAGTTTCAAACCTGAAAACTCCTGCACGCATTTCCCTTGTTGAACTAATGGGCTATGCCCAGGTTCACCATTCATACATAATATTAAATATCCACATATCAATTCCCTAAAAAAACTAACATATTAATTTTCCATAAAACATTATATTGATTTCCCAAAAATCAATATATTTTCTTTATAGAAAAATAAAAATTTCTCAACATAATAATTCAAAATTTCAAAGCACGAAAACATACTTCAATATATCAAGATTTTCAGCAGTATGCTAAAAAAAACTAAACCCTTGAGCCCGTGATCTTTAACACATGAATTCATAATTACATCCAACAAAATTATTCAATTATTTTTTTAGAGCAAATTTCATATATACTTACGAATTTTATCCATAATTTCACATATACCCATGAATTTCAAAAATTCCTTCCGTACCCATAAATTTTCATCTTAATTCCCTTTATACTCACATCATTAGGGATCCCTTAAATGGGTCATTAGCCTCCTTGTAAAATGATGAATATGCCCAAACTCTAATATAATTTAATATCGGTTTGCTCAAAGTTAAATATTTATTTTTGAATAATATATGATTTTATAGTTATATAATTACCAATTATAAAATCATAATTAGAGATGACCATATTCGTCATTTTTCAAAGAGTTAACGGGCTTTTAACGGATCCCAAACGACATGAATATAAGTTGAATTAGGATGAAAATTCATTAGTATAAAAGAAATTTTTTTAAATTCGTGTGTATAAGTGAAACTATGGATAAAATTTGTGGATATATAAGAAATTCACCTTTATTCTTTTTTTTAAAAATTTATTATTCTTAATTCATATAGTCAATGGTCAGCAAACTATAATATAGGACGCTGTCTCATTTGTCAATTACCGTGGTTTCGACTTCCTTAGGTTACGGTGGGAGTTTCGAGAGCTTTGTCTTCTTAATCCTTAGACGGAGGTAAGTGTCTTCAAATTCTTTAGGCAAAGCTATATCTCTAAAATTTTTAAGTGGAGTCATGTCTTCAAATTTGTTAAAAAGATATCTCATTTAATTTGTAAGAATGTTTCAAGATTCATTATAAAAAATTTTTTTTATTGAAATGGTAAGAAATATTGAGATGAATGTAAATATATCTAATAACAACGACAATAACATTGAATATTTTTTATTTTAACGTCATGCACACCCGAATATCTTGACTAGGTACAATTTTCTTTTTTTCAGATCGCCAGCTACACCGTCCGTGACTAACTCGTAAACACATTATATTTCACTTCCCTATCTCTCCAGCATGCATGGCCAGCCACAGACAAGAAACCTACTTAATTTTGAGACTGTGCAATTTGTCTGTGGATCGGTTCCCACGATAATTAAGCTGTTTGCGTTTCATCGCTTATTCTATAATATGAAAAGTCCAAGCTCGATCCGGCCCGCCGATGCTAACTGACTTCAGTTTCACTGCCAAGCTTGCCATGCAAAGCAATAAACATGCGGCTGTTGACTCGATCAAGAGAAAACATCTACCCAATATGCATGGTTTACTAATAAACCTTGCCTAACCGATCTGTGCTCCATCTCCTTCGAATATAATTTCTAGGAGATAACTGAGCTGTGATTGGAACAGACGAAAAACGTGTGCTCAGAAAGGAAGCAAACGCTCCTCGGGCCAACCGATAGAAGTACATGCATATGATATTGCTTCCCTACTTATGATCAATGGGACTTGCTATTAATTAGTTGAAGATATATCATCAATGCTAGCCCATCGGCTCAAAGATCCACCCGCAACAAATTTCATCTTATGTAGCTAACATTTTTTTTATATATAAATTTGGCTGCAGTACTTATATTTGTCGGTAATTGATTATTTAGCTACAAATATTTAATTAGTACAGTTTAATTAGATGTGTTGAATTTTTACATTAAATAAATGCGTTCAAAAAGTATTATCTAATATAATTATTGAAATTTACATCCAAGTAATAATATTTTAACTGCAATTAATATACATAAGATTTAGCTACATTTAATATCAAATGCGGCCAAATTAAAATTTGGATATAAAAAGGTAGCCACATATGATAAATTTTGTTTTAGTCATCCGGATCACACAATCACGTCCATACTAGTTGGAAAGAAACATATATATTCACAGCATATCCCAAAGAACACAACATTTTGAATGCAATGTAAAATAAACAAATCTTCTGAAGAAAGAATATAAAAAGTTTTTAATACAACGTATATATTTACAGATCAAACATAAATCCCAACCAATCTTTGCCCACGAAAATGAGTTTTGTTTTCGAAAAGTGGGGGTGTGCGTTTTTGATCCAGCCTCTTCCCCTACTTTAATTTCCAAAATTACTCTCACCTCCATGTCAAAAGTAGATTTACATTCAGCCCCCTATCCACGGTTGAGTTCTTAAAAAACAATGATCCAGGAGTCATCGTGCTTGCACCATCTGCTACTTCAACCATTTTGAACTAGTTGATCAAGTGCTGGGATCGGTATGATATTTGCAATCAGGTCCACTGAGCATATAATAGCTAGCCACTGCAGCTTCATCATCACTCGCTTTAGTAGTTTTTTTTTTTTTTTTTTTTTTAAATTTTTCTGAAAAAAATCAAAATGCACTGCAGACCACATGCTTCTAGGATCGGGGGCTAGTCAGATTGCGAGAAGTAATTTACTTTTGCCAAAGAGAGGAGGTTAATTTTGAAAAAGTAGAGGGAGGTTGGGGCAAAAACATCACGTAAAATTCACAAACCACTGAAAACCAACCTATAGGAGTCTTCTTCTCTTCATGTCTGCTGACTTCCTCTGGTCTAGCTCCACAGGGCCCCCAATCCCCAGATCATGGCCCTCCAAACCCATGTCCAACAGAAATCCATAATCATCATCTCCGCAACCGCTGCTCATCCCATCAACCATGGGTGTACTATCCACATCTTCTGGAAACCCAAGAAAATTATAGTGCAACACAGCCAAATTAATCGTATTCGAGGGTATATTTTCTCCTTCTTGGCCAGGGATGTTGGAGAATGAGCTCATCGGATCATACCCACTGTGCATGCTGTGATGGGTAGCGTTTAGAGGGGATGTCTCCAAGTTTATGGAAGAGCTACCAATAGTGTCTTGCTCATATTCCATTCTGAAATTGGTGGATGGACCTCCCTTGCTTTTATGAAAAACTCTACATAAGACCCAATCCTCCTGTCAATGAGGAAAAAAATTAAATATATAAAGGTTTGTAAATAATCCAACCAGCCACATCCATTGCATGATCGGCTTATATGCATGCATGCAACGTATTCGAAGACTAATCAAGGTGAAATGCATACCTTGGGAGGCATCTGAGGTTTTTCTATGCGAAATTCATGCATGACCCAACCCGTCTTTATCCCATTTGGGGCTCTTTCACGGTAGAAAACCAGCGTCTTTCGCATGCCGATGATGGCATTTGTGGCGGGATCGAAGACGGGGCGATCTTTTCCCGTGGCTTTCCAATACCCAGATGTTGTTGCCCGGTTCGCGCGCATGCCCGTGGCGTACTTTCTGTCGCGGAAGCTGAAGAAGTACCATTCGTTTGTTCCAAGCTTCGCCACGTCTGTTCCAAAATCTTATGTGTTACATCACTGTACATACTCTCTCTCAATTTAAGAAGCATGCAAACTCCAAGTAATAATGGAAAGAAAGATAAAAGACAAAATAAAATAGCGGGTTTATCTTTTAGCTGCGAGATGTTCATTCAGTTAGTGTCAATATCTACCCCACAACCATCACCGTCTTCTTTCTTCTCTGGAGTATAACCTCCATCTAGCTCCATGTTCATGAAAAATTAACCACTGTAGTCGCATCTTACGGTGCTTCTTCACAAGCACCATTTGCCTAACTCACATGCTTCTGCTACATATGAGCTGTGTGGCCCCAGAAGTGATTCGGGGTGCAAGTTAGGTCGGCCTGAGCCCGAACTTGGCTTGCCAAATTCGAGGAAATTCAGTAATCGAACTTGTTTTTATAATGCCAAAACGAAACCTTCAAGCAAACTCGAACCTGAATATAAAATATATTTTGTATATAACTCTAAACAATATTTCTCGTATTCGTGTATTTTATATTACGTTCGCATAGATTTTTATAAGGTTAAAATTATATCATATACAAATTTCATTATCTACATTTATATTTATATGCATATTATCTACTTTTATATTTGTTGATTTTCTTCCTTTGTTTTTTAAAAAATATATTACATTATTTTTCTTTTTTTAAATTCGATGAGCCATTGTTATTTCTGTCCAGATGACTTACTCATTTATATTCATATAAAATTTTAAATTTGCCGTTCTTAACTAGAAAATTGTCAACACAAATTCCTATTTAAATCTGATTTGCATAAACAAGTAAAAATTTTAAATTCTACAAATAAAATTAAGATTAAAATTAGGATTTTGATGAATAGATTAGGATGAGGCAAACCCAAGTTTCACTTCCTAACGGTGATCCTACGAAGGGTATAACTTGGGTTAGGTTAAATTGGAGCAGTGTTGAGATAGTTTGTTGTTGAACTCAAGCCCAATTTACTGGGTTTAACCCAAACTTGAATTGAAAACAATTTGGTCTGAGGTTGAGGCGAATCCAAACCCAAATTATATAACATATATATTTTACATTTATTCTATACCCCATGTAAAATTCAGTTCCATTCTCTTAGTTATATTATATTTATTTTATACCTTATATATAAACATTATTTCTCCTTAAGTCCAATAATATACTATGATATATTTACATTTGCTTCTAGGAAGAAAGTGTTTGGGTTGGTTGTAGTTTTAAGACAAAAGTAATGAAACTATATTTAGAACTTAGAGTATTTCATTTAGTCGTAAAAAGATGTATCCCATTATTCTACAAAACAAGCTACTAGTCTACTTGGTGTAAAGAAAATGTTTAAATGAGATATTCTTTTATATACTCGGAGGTGCTTTTGAATTTTTTCTTTAAAATAAAAAATTATTATTTTTATTTTTTTAATGATAAATTTAAAGTTGAATAAGTATAAGATAGATAACAAATATACAACAACTAAACAATTTCAACTCGAAACTTAGCCCGAGTTTGAATTTCAAAAATAGAATTAAAATTTAAAATTACAAATAGTATTAAGATTAAGATTGATATTTATGATTAGGATTGAGAGAAACCTCCAATTTTATGAGCCTGAAATACTCCCTATTGCTATGTTCCAAGAACTGAAATTCTGCTGATTTATATGTTCATGAAAACTAGCTGTTTCGGGCTATCCATCACTCCAGCCTAATTGTCGGATTTACCTACGGTTTTTGAGCCAGTTAATTCACAGCTCACTCTACTGACTATACGGCCGTTTGCGGATGGATGAATGGGGGGTACTTACCAAATTAATGCTCACCCTCTCTCTCTCTCTCTCTGGATTACTTGGCAATCAAGGCAACGTGAGAGTAATTTACAACAGCCAAATTTTGTTTAAAGAAAAAAAAAAAAAAGCAAAAGGTGATGGGTAGAATTGTCAACGGGCCTAACTGAGTCTACAGAATCAAATCTTTTATGGAGACCCAGCTAAAGGTTTAAAAACCTTCGACAATGCGCTGCCGGGCCCATTGAAATCACACAAGGAGCAGTGATTGGGACTTGCGCGGTAGCTAGGGAGAAAACTGACGTCGAAATAAGATTTTTTTTTTTATATTTTTATTTTTAAAGAAGGTTAGGAAACAAAAAAAGACGGAGCCCCAGCTTGCCCAAATTACGATTTTCATTTTTGACACAGCTCACTCGACGTCCAGGAATGTAAATATCCAAAAAGTCCCCAAAATATATGGCTTTCGTAGCCGATTTTGCGCTGCGGGCAGTATAAGCAACTTCTAAGGCACTCGTTAGCAACCATCCTAAATAGCATCCGTCGCACTCTGCTGGAGCAGTAGCGAATTTGCTTTCGACATCTTCCCCAATCACGACCTCTTTCTTCCTCAAGATGAAAAAAATAATCTCTTATTCCACTAGTCTACACGCTAATGCAATAAAAAGAGAAAAACGACATGGTATCTACTTTGTCTCTTCTTTTCTGTAAAAAGCCTCTTATCCTTCTTCGTAGGCCAAGTGGCCAACCAGCCTTTGCTGCGTGTGACTTCACCTTTTCTTCCTTTCAGACCATTCACGCTTAATAAACGCTTCTTTCTCTTTCAGGGGTCTACCTAATCTTTTCCTAGAAAGCTAACGTCAGTGCCAAAGAGGCATGTGAGGTCGACATTAATTAATCCCACGTAACGTTAATTACACAAAAAATTCTTTTGTAATTTCTCTATGGCCCCACCATGATTTTTCAAATAAAAAAAATAAAAAGATGCCTTTCAGAGCTCACCTACACCTAGGTGACGCACTTTCACATTATTTCCCACGGTAGGGGCCCACTTGTTTTGAATGATTTTGGCTTTTGGAAATCAAGGAGATCAGTACATGGCATGGCATGATATGTCCTCGTCCACATGAAGTTGTTTGTGTATTTGGGTTGATGGCCAGCTTCTCTCACCCCCTCTCTCCCCCAATTAAGCTAGCTAAAGTTGCTGTTTTCTAATCCCATCCAGACATTAATATTGGAATTTTTGGTTAGCAGCGTCTTGGTGTTTGCCGGATGGAAGTCGACACAAGTAACCGTGTTTAAAAGAAATGGACAAGACAAATACCAATCAAGTGATAAGACCACATTGAGATTTCGACAGCCCAGAATTTTCTGATGCATTTATTAACGAATTAAGCATAGTCTAGGTCTTGAGACAGGCTTACGTCTCCATTTATGCATCCTAGATTTCCCCACACGCCATTTAGCTAGCTGGGCATATTGCTTAATTAATCATGGACAGGAATTTTCAGACAAATAGACACTAGCTGGCTAGTAATTAATTAAGCTGATTGGACCGTTGATGCGTTCCAGTTTTGCATCTAATGCAAAATTTCGACTGGGTATTGGACTGACGGAGCTAGCTAGCAATTTCGTCGCAGAGCATTTCTTGGTAAGGCAAGTTTGTCTAGATGGTAGAACGTCGCACTCAAATGATGGGGAAGAGCGACGGCAATTATTGCCGAATATGCTTGAGCGGCTTACGGACATTTTTCTTAAAAATAGTAAATTATTTCTTGTGGAAACCAATTTCAATGAAAGAAGAAAAGGGCTAGCTAGGAGGATTGAGCATCGAAAGAAGAAGAAGGGGGAGGAGAATAAGATCATTTTTGAAGAAAAAGAAGAGAAAAATGGAAAAAGTGCATATATTCTACGTTAATGCTTTCGCGCAGCATGCAAACACGTGTAAAGGCAAGATACTCACCTGGCAGCTGCCATGGCTCACAGGTATGCAAGTCTATCTCCACCAAAGTCCCATGAGAGATGTTCTCATTAGCAACCTTTTTGCAGAGGTAGTGGCACACCAACTCCTCATCGCTGGGGTAGAATCTGAACCCTGGCGGGAGCGTAGCCTCCAGTCCTCTCAAACTCATTTCTTGTTCTTTCTTTGGAGGAAAACCCAGTTGGCTGTGGGAGGAGAGGAATCAGGAACTAATTTCGTAGAGCCTTGAATCTCGAAACACCACTAAACAAGGATTGTTGGGTATACAAGAATAAGAATAGTAGGGCTGCGCTGAGTCCTAAGTACCCATGTAAGTTGGTATTCGGAAGTTGGGAATATTATATATAATAGAAGGCTTCCCCCCCGTGCTGTTGGGTTATGATTGGTGCCTTCTTGCCATATATCCAAATGTCATCAGATATACGGGTGGGATTGCAGGGTGTTTTTGGAGGGGTCCACTTGCGAGAAAGATTGAGGTTCGAACCTTGTGGGTCATGAACGAACAGGACATCATGTTTCTGGCAAGATAGATATTAGGAGACTGAGGTTATGTAAGAGAAGCATTTTGAGAAAACCACCGTCACAAGAAATCTACTCATCATGCCTCATATCATGGATAATGCGGAAACGAAGGAGAGGAGAGCCGAAGGAAGGAGAGGGAGAGCCGCGCGCTAGATTACTGCATATGAATTGATGGGTAGTTAAATGATGCTCAGACACGTAATGCTTGATATGCAGGCGGTGCAAATTGACATGCATAAAGTAAATTTAAAAAATCAAATAAGGCAAGCTGTGGAGCCACCAATGCTACACCGACACGGAAAACCTAGAAGTTTTATTCGGTTGACTCGTGTTTGCGGTAATATATCGCCATTGGATTTTTTTTCATTATTATCATTTTAACCGTCGAATAACTGTCCACCGCCGACAGTAGGGAGACTATCAAATCTGGAAAATTCTCGTTGGTTATTAATATAAACCGGGACCAAGGTGGGAATGCCACGTATGCAAATTTTAAATGATGCAGATTATCCATCAAACTCAGCCAGAGTATTAAAAAGCCCTTGAATCGCTGATACGTATGTAATTGATGCGTCCAATATTAAATGCAATGAATGATGAGTAAATAAATCCGCCGCGTAAACGCTTGTAGATGAAGAAGGTGACCTATGCAGTGGAGCCCACATTTTGGAAGATTAAGATCTAATACGTGTGACGCGTTGGCACCCTTGCATCCACATTAATTGCGTGATAGTGAGATATAGATTGATAGCAGTCTTCTGTGGCAAGTAGATTGACAGTAACCCCACTGTTTAATCGCTTGAGAAATGGGCTACCAATGCACATTCGAATGATCTAACAATCTTAAAACATGATATTAGACATTCAAATGAAAAATCAGACATATCAGATAATAATTAGGATAAAGGAAGAACGCATTGTAAAAAATTATTTCAATGATATAGACATTCTTCTACATTTTTTTGAACTCCTGCAATTTTAATATCGTACCCAATTATCTAATATTTTTAGTATGAATAGATTATCTTGTATCTTAAATTTTAATTTTTTAGTTGAATATGATTATTCAAATAGCTTACATGTGACTCACTTTTATAATTCAAGTTCAGGAAAAGAAAATTTTGCTGCATAGAAATATAGAATATTACAAGTTAATGCATTGGCTGAATTAAAAATTCATGGTGTAGGTTTCGTTTAATTATATAACACATACCACATGCGGCATATAAAATACTGCCTGTACACATATGTCGTGTATATAGTATTATGATACAATAGTCTGCAGCAACTTAAGTTAAGTTTAGTTGTTATGTTTTTTTTTTTTTCATTTTTATACGACTCATGTGATACTATAAAATTTTACCAAAATTTTCTTGCAAAAAATTAAAATTCGATTGCTAAAGAAAACTTTAGTTGCCAATAATTTTTGGCATATACTATATTGCAATCACTAAGAAAACATTGAATTGCCAATACTTTATAGTTTTTTATTTAACGAACCAAATCTTAAGTTGGCCACTAAAATATTATTATAAGCAAGAAAAATTTTCTGCACCTATAGAAGCATCATCATTAAAACCATTCTTTAGATACGTACTTTCCTAAAGATTTTTTATGACTGATAAATATTGCCAAAAATATATTTTTTGTAGTGCAAATTCACTTCATATAAATTGTGAATACACATTTTTAAAATTTTTGAAAAAGTTAAAATTTTTATTTTTGAAATTCTATAAAGAGGGCATTTAGGAATTGGGAAAAATAGAGAAAAAGTTAATAGAAAAATTTTGAAATAGATTAGACTATGATTAAGAGTAAAAGAATGAAGTTACAATATATAGGATAATTATAAAAAAAATACAAAATAGAGTAGAATGAAAAGAAGTGTGAAACGTAGGATAATTTTTTTTTAACTTTTCATACTTCCTAAATAATAAAAATGAAAAATGGTAAAATTTAGTGTACGAACTAAATACAAGTGGTCTTGCATAAAAATAAAAAACCTCAAAAATAAAAAATTCCATAACAAACTTAATTTACAACCGGTTGTATTGAATCATAATTTATATATATCATGTGTGGCTAGCCGCAACTTACATATCTTGTGGCTGTTCTTCATATCCATTTTAAATATTTTGAATTTTATAGAAGGTGGCCCAATAAAATTGGTTATCAATCCGAATTTTTACATTTAATTTTTTAGTATTTTTGAATTTAAAGAATAAAAAAGGGATGAATATAATATGTATGCGCATGTATCTACGCATATTTTTATTTTTTAAATTCAAAAAATACTAAAGGATCAAGAAAATATAAAATTTAGGCCAGTTATCGATCTCATTGGGCCCACTTTTCTATAAAAATAAAATGATATTAAAATAAATACGGCAGCTAGCGGAATATGATCTTAATTATATGAGGCGTGGATTGAGCAAATCTAAATGAAACTTTCTTGCCTACGCCCTCTTTTTAATTTTTTAACCAAAACGTGGGCCTACATTGTTGCACTTCATAATAAATTCTATGTTTGGAATTTTTAAACATTTTTAAATTTCAAAAATAAAAATATAAAATTTTGGTTCGAGATGTGGACCTACATTTTAGTTAAAAAATAAAAATATATGAAAGTGATCCAGTACCTAGATATGCATTGCTCACAACTTTTATGGATAAGAAAGAGAACAGGATTAGAAATGAAAAAAAAAAATGTAATTCTGTATCAGGAATGTGAAAAGTTATAAGAAAATTTTTTTAAAAAAATGATAAAGGTTTTTTATGTGGTCTCCTTTGTAATGTTATAAGTTGACTATAGAAAATTGGTATGATTTCACGAACTTGATCTGTAATATGATATAGAAAAATATAAAAAGAAAATTTTCATTAGAAATGAAAAATATATTGAAAATAAGAAAAAAATATATTATTATTTTTTTAGAATAAAAAATATTTTTAAAAACAGAAAATTTCGTCTCATCTTAATCATGCTATCCCCTCCCATCGAAGATGTTAACAACTTAAGTCTAAACTCACGCGATGCCTGCCCTTATATATACACATCAAATTCTCTGTTACATGTAAATTATCTATTGTGTCTCTTGTCGGGAGCCTTAATTGACCAGGGTTAATGCAATCCGCGTGTTAGACGCTTTCTCTACTTTATAGAAACGACATGCAGGAAGCACACAAGTCAACCTTAAGATCTGATCCGTCCATCACAATATCTTATTTATGGTATTTGTCAAAATTCCCTCTTCAAAATGCTTTACCCACTTTTTCTCTTGTTTTGGACCACTTTTTAACAAAGTAACATAATGTGACATTTTTGATCCGTTCAATTTGTTCGAATTGGATTAGTTGCATAAGCTGTAAGATGATAATCTGATTTTTGGACAATCAAACGTAAAGAATGTGGCTTTCTTTCATGATCGAATGATCTGATATCATGCCCATTTGGTAGATTTAGAAAAACGTGGGTGTCTGTGAATGTTCAAGTTGTATGATCGAAATACCCAATACGGATATTTCGTGACCTCCGCGAGCTTGCAGGCATATAATTGTTGTCCGTTTGTGCATGAATAACAAAGGGACGACGTTGCGCATATGCAGATAACGATATGGGAAGACCGTTACCATGATGAGCGTGTTCGGTACAACAAGTCATGACGTATTTCTCTGTGTACGTCACAAAAGAAGCCTTCGTATTTGGAGCGTGTATTTATCATCCACACCGTTCAATTGATCACCATCAATATAGATATTGGGCAACCAAAGCTTTTATCAAATCTCAATAACTTTGCCTTTTCGTCCGTCCATCGATTTCAATTTCATTAAAAACCATGATATTGGCCAATATTTTGTGGACAAGGGTCTCCATTCAAGGTTACCGATCGTGGGCATCCAAAATCGGACATCATCTGACAGATCAACGGGTTGGATTGTGCACCGCCATTCCAAATATAAATTGACAACAGGATCAGGTCAGAGAAATACACTTGAGGGGGTAAGGCGGCTATGCTGTTGAATGATTGGCATACACAAAAACTAATAATAGAGCTTGGATCAGACCTTGAGGATGACAAGATTTAAGCATTTCAGACATTGGCAAAATCCTAATGTGTCCTTGTAACTTGTGAGAATTGCCGCACCAACCTCTCTTAAGCCTATTTTCCACAATAAGATAATGTGGGCATTTTGGTGATCTGACAACCACTGGACCGAATTTTTCGGCGCAAAGGAACAAAGGAAAGCGACCTACATATCATTTGAAGACTAAACTACCCAGGCTACCAAGGTTTTTACGGCCTAATAGCAAGGGTAGTTTTGACAATATGGTCATATCTTATGGCTTTTGTCGCTAACAGCTAATGATCTGATCCTACAGTCCTACTTGTAGAGGGGTGTACTTGGGAGAAATGGAAACTAAGTATGCATGAGGGGCAAAAAATACCAATTATTGCATTCCATGATTGCGAAACATCACGGATTTCCAGAATGATATCAAATGGCCCATTGTGGGTAGAGTCACGGCTCCACACTACTACCATTTTCGAGTTTCTTCCACCAATCAACCTGCAGTTTGTTTCTTTGGTTCCTTTCTATCGTCAGCAATGGCACATACACATGTAAAATGCAAGACGCATGTAGCATAAATGCATGAAAGTTGCGAGGGAAAAAAAAAAAAAAAAAAGCGACATTCATACGAGTGATTAGCCCTAGCGGTCCAATTGATTTCACGAACAAGCTTTAAATATGAAAAAATAATGCTGCAGTTAATTACTTGCTACTTAAGTTAAAGTGAACCAATAAAATAATATATAACAAATTGGGAAATTATAATTTTTATAATATGAGGTCGCTTTAGCAGTCGACTTCAGAAATTCCATCCATAGGCTTTTAACATGCAGGGGCCTACAGCCTCTTCAACGATTCCATCAGAGGCCCGAATTTCAAAGTAGCATCGCAGGAGTACCACCAACTTGTAGGCAGGTTGGTGAGCCTCCGGTGACTGTAAGTCTCTAGATCCCTGTCGTTCCTTGGGGTCTATCAAATCCAAACTGTCCATCACATGAGAATTATCTCTATCCATCTGGATCTCACAACAAATAGTGACTGCACGTTCATCGCAAAATGTCCAAAGTTTCACACAACGAATTTCCTATTCGTTCTTCCAAGTCTTTGCAATTTGAGAATTAGGACGTGTGCTGCACGATAAACTCCTGTGTTTCAAAATATTGTACAATGGGGTTAGAGATGGGACACTACCCAATATGAAAAATCATTTTAATTAGATGTGTTTATAATCCGCATCAAGTGCAAACGCTTGTGGTTCCTTAAAGCCATATTTTTAATTTTGCAAATTATGAAAACTTTCACTAGAGTTGATTCTTTTCTATTAGGATAAATAAGCAGCGAGTGTTTGAGAATGAAGAAAAAAATTTCACATCAAAAGTTCTTCCCTCCATTTCTATCTTATTTTTTTAATTATTTTTTCTTACATTTATATACAACCACTTTATTTTTCAACTATATCTTCGCATATTTCCATAAAATAACCTTATTTATTTTAATTTTATTATTTTTATTCATCATAATTACTCTTATTATATAACATCAATCTCTCATTTTCAAAAACTTTTCTATCAAAACTTTTTTACTCATACTTTTTTGGAACGATAAGCACGTTAAACATAATATATGGTTTAGATATGAAGAAAATATTTGTTAAAAAAAAAAATCTAATGGGTGCATCTTGCACCCATTTTAATAAAAGAAAAGCTGAAACACTATAATAGTAAAGTATGATCTCTAGGTATAACTCATCGCTATAACAAAATTTATTATTGCTAATAATGTTATTGTCAATATGTCATCATGTCTAGATGTGCCTACTAATACTCATAGGTAATAGCTATGTCCATGGATATATGCCACTCTCATTGACAAAGAAACACATTATCAATAATATTTCCATCCATTTCGTTGTTAATAACAATAGTAATGATTCATAACTCCATGTGTATTGTCAAAATTTTGCTTCATATGCAAATAATTTAGGATTTACCTTTGGTCTAGTTACGGTATGGTCACTTGACCTGTTTAATCATAAACTTATTTTTTTAAGGGAAAAAAGTTACCCTAAAAAATTATTTAGAATATTCAAGTTAAAAAGTTACTCCAAGTCTTATTCACGGTTAAGATATTAATTCAATTTATATCTACTAATGGTGCTCTCATCATTCATTTAGTATGTTCTTTTGTTGTACGAGTTTTTCTTTTGAAGAGTGTGTACATAAAACTTTCTCACATAATATGCCCAGTGTTATTGGTCGCTACTAGTGCCTCATTTATGGCTGCCTACCACCGACCTAGTTTTGATCAGGGTGAGGGAAATTTCGTTGCACCTTTTCTAGACCCGTATCTCCCATAAATTCATTGTTTAGTTTACATTAGTTAAGCAAAAAGTGAACAAATTTGTATTTGGATGATTCGATTGTAAGATTGAATGTTAAAAAATTCCTACATAATTTTTCGTTCACATTCAAACAAGTATTCATCAGTTTATAACTTAATTACAGTAGAATAACTAATCAATATATAGGCATAAAATTTGACTTTAGCAACCACTTTGTTTCCTTCTTAAATTTCATGGTTAACAATGTAAAAAGAAAAGGTAGTTCAAAATTGAAAACTAAGGCAACCAACACTTTCGTTTCCAACAAAATCTCTGACAAGGAAGCATACACATCATCATTATGTCCTTTAATTTCTTTACAGAAATATGTACCTGTCTACAAATCTCAAACAATATTGTGGAAGAAAGATGTGAGAATTTTGAGATCTATTCATATAAATTAGGTGGTTTCGTTTTCACAAAATACCTTGGTGGGTCCCAAACCATACATGTCCACCTTTGTAGTGTGGAGTAAGTGGAATCATTTCTCACTTCTGAGAATATTTGGTTTGTACTGATCAAGGTGATTTTGTGAAATCAAAATCATTTACCTTCTTTGACACAATATTTTATGTATTGTACATAAAAATTAGTCGAAATATATATACATCATGCAAAAATTAGTCGAAATATATACACATCATGCTTGACTAGTTTAGCAACTTTATATGTTTCGTTAAATGATTTTAATTTTATCATATATTATAATCAGTTTACGATGAAATTTAATATGATATGTTAAACATGTTAGGTCGTTTAGATTTTACAAAACCTTGGCGAGGCTCAAATTGGAAACGTTTCCACCAAATCTCCGCAGTTTACCAAAATGCCATTCTTTCCTTGTATATATGCCTTCCATTAGAGAACAGCTTGTGAGGTGATGAGTAAAACCGCCAAACATCCACCATCTGGATATTCTAATTTGGAAGATTCCGAAGGCATGCCTGCTGATGAGGGCAAAACCAAATACACATCGAATAATCAAGGGTGGATTTATGACCTTCCGAAGGGGGTGATATATATAAAAATATTCAGGTGCAACGCAACTGCAACATAATAACGGTGCAGTTGCACTAAAATAGGTCTCATATAATCATAAAATTATAATCTGCTTCACCCATTATACTTAAAATCATATATTCTATTACCATAACAATTTTTATCCCAATTGAATATGTGTATAGACCCCATCAGAAAATGGTGTAAAATTAGCGTAATAAAATAGCTTAATATAAATATCAAGTTTAAAGTGGTATTTTCAACATCTAAATCGTCTAAAGTATGATTTATAAATAATTAATTAATTTTATAAAGTTTTATTGCATTTTAATATATGGGGCTCATTTTTTTGGCAATTTTTCCGTTGTTTTGGCACAATTATACCGCACCAAAATACCTCTCAACAATGATGCATTACATTATAATATGTCGTTCAGGTGCAGTGCAACTGCACCAATGTAACAGTGGTATAGTTGCGCCAAAAGGGGTCTTACTTGATCATAAAATTATAATCTACTTTACCAATTGTATTTATAAAAATGTATCATATTATCATACCAATTTTCATATCAATCGGATATGTGTATAAACCTCGTCTGAAAATGGTATAAATTCAACGTAATAAAATAGTTTGATGTAAATAATAACTTTAAAGTAGTTTTTCACCATATAAATCATTTACTATAAAATTTATATATGAATAAATGATTCTATAAAGTTTCATTGCATTATAATACATGTGGGGCCCAAAAATGGGCAAATGTAGGTCATATATATATATATATGAGAAATATTCAAGTGCAACACAACTGTACCGTAACAACAATGGAGTTAAGCCAAAATGGACCCACGTGATCATAAAATTATAATCTACTCTGCAAATTATATTTAAAATAATGTATTTTATTGTCACACTAATTTTCATCCCCATCAGATATGTGTATAGATCTCGTCTAAAAATAGTACAAATTTAATATAATAAAATAGTTCGATGTAAATAACAACTCTAAAGTAATTTTTTTGAATATGTAAATCATTTTCTATAAAATTTATATATATATATAAATAATTGTATAAAGTGTCATTATATTATAATATGTGTGGGGCCTAAAAATGGACAACTGCACCACTATTCTGGTGTAGTTGCACTGCATCAGAATGTGTGTGTCTCTCTCTCTTTCTCTTTATATATATATCAAGACGGGCTATACCGGGTCAATGTTTATCCAACATTGATCTTACTTTTTAAAAACTAAGTTTGATCCCTTTTTTATTCTGGATTGGGATAAAGCTGGTTTGATCCTCATTTTTTTTTAAAAATAGGTTTTGAGACAAACTTCTACTTGGTATCGGACCGGTTTGAGAATAGTGGGTCAGGTCAAAAATGCAGGTTAAATAAGATAATTTTAACAATTTATATACTTATCAAATATAAATATACGTCTATACTACAATTAAATATTATATGCTTCAATATTGCACTGATTATTAAAAAATACATAATTAAGAAACACAACATTTAAAAATATAATATAAATTT
Organism: Annona squamosa; assembly: GCA_035584095.1. Classification (NCBI taxonomy): domain Eukaryota; kingdom Viridiplantae; phylum Streptophyta; class Magnoliopsida; order Magnoliales; family Annonaceae; genus Annona; species Annona squamosa. The sequence goes on from JAXCLR010000001.1 coordinate 84,174,368, forward strand.
TTTAAAATAGGATAATATACAATTACACATAAGGGTTATATATGTCAAAAATTTTTTATCGATTCTTATATTACTTTCTGAATAAATTGATTCTTCTGTTATTGATAGAGTTGCATAGAAAAAGTGAGAATTTTGAAAAAAAATAATAATAATATTTAAACATAAACTTATAATTTTTAATAAATTAATATATGCGAGGCCGGTCGGGACATGGTCGACATAACCGGACCCTATTTTTGAGTTCAGGTCTAAATTTCTAACCCTCTCCTATATCGGGTGAAAAATATATTAGTTTTACTTGACCAAAAAAATGGTCCGGTCACGGGTTGACCCGCCACAATTCCCCACCCTTATCTCTACATATATGTGTGTGTGTGTGTGAAAGGAGAAATTTGCTATATGTAAATATGAGGGGTTAATTTATTATTAGCTAAATCGTATTATTAAAAATTGATCCTAATTCAATGTATTTTACAAAATTTCATGGAAAGAAACTTAAGAATTTTTGTTAATTTGAGGGCACCATTTGCCACTCCACCAGCACAATGCAGATCCAGCCGCGGCCATGAAGTGCTCGAAAAGTGAGGCCCACACTAAAATTTTCACGATCCAGACTAATTTAAACATGATATGATGGAATAATGGATACTACATGATAAGTACTACAAGCATGGACGGATTCCTTAGTTCTTGAATTTAAAACTTATAATGGCAATTACCCCAAAAAAATTTATATAATTCTGGATCGTCTACATCAAATGATATTCGTCATTTATGTTATCTTCAATTTCTATCAATCTCATTCATCGGAGGGCAGCTTGATCATTCTTTATCGTTTTCTGATTTTTTTTACTATGAAAATATATTCTTAAAAAATATTTAAATGGTGAGGCAAATAAAAAACCAAGCAGTCCAATCCTATGGAACCACTCCAGTTGAAGTTCACGATTACATGAAATCTTCTCCACTTACTAAATTTAGAACTATTTTTTAATTAGGAAAAGAAGAATCGTCCTAATCAAAATATTCTTCCAATATGTAGATAAATAATTTTGAAATCGACAAAGTAAAAGTTTTAATTTATATACTAATTTCAAAACTGTTAATGCAACATCTAAATCATTTAAAACAATTTTCCTTACGTATGTAAATGGACGATTTTATAAATTATTTTAGCAATCCAAATCATCTACAAATGAATTTAAATTATTTTCCTAATTTGCATATAACTACATATAATTAAGCAGGTTCACTTTCGCAAAACTCTGATTGAAATGGTTTTCGGTATATCATAACAAATTAAATGATGTTAAATAGTATGATTGATTAGATTTTGGTTTCATCATGCAGATGTGCGTCAAATGGAAAGGTTTCCTAACAAATAATGTGGGCACCATTTTCCATCTCGGATCTGACGATACATATCCCACCCTCCAAGCAATATCTATTCCTAATCACCATTCAAGCTCTTCGCAGACACTACCACGTGGAGAAGTTGCCCTTTCTTCTCTTCGCTTTCAAGTAAGAAACACCAGAATTACGACCTCCAAAATTACAAAACCAAACGCAGAAGGAAGTTCTCTTCGCTCAAAAGTTGTTAAATCAGGAATGTATATATGCATACTTACTGAGCACTCCACCTCTACTGGTCCCTGGCAGATGGCACTACAAACAAATTCTCCTAATATTCGAAATTTCTGTCAACTACTGCGTATGATAACAATGATGACAATAATAATAAATAATAATAATAATATAACTTTCGTTAATAGATGCTTATCATCATTACCAGTTAACCGAAATATACATGTCAAACCCAAAAGCAGCCAATTCGAATTAATTCAAAAACATACAAATTAAGGATTTGTGGGATCGAAATATACCTGCTGTTATAAAGAATATTCTTCAGAACTCTGTTATTTAAAGGTCAAAATGTTTATTTATTCACGGATACTTTTAATTCTCTTTAGAAAATCTTAATAATACTGCAAGAAAGCCTAGATCCTGCACAATTCCTTAAAATAAAAAAATCGAATTATTTTATTTTACTTTATTTTGATGCATGGCTGCTAGCGAACGTTAGTTTTGATGGACGGCGAAACGAAAAGAAATATCAAAAAATAGAAATTCCACGGTACGGCCAACTTCTTTTTAATTTGTTGATCGTCGTCTACTAAATAATGTGGCAATTCAAACTATGGGCATTCCTGAGTGAAGCTGAGGGTGGCTAATTGCTCCTCGAAACTTGAAAAGTAATTAAAATCTTTTAAGATTTTGAAAACATTGAAAAAGTAATGGATTTTGAAACTTATAAATATCAATATTAATTCACTCTTAAATAACAGATTAATAAAATAAAATATACGCTTCTTTCACTTAAAATTTCTCTTCCTTGGTAACCACTGATCTAAAAGAATGATCAAGATCTCAAGATAAGAAAAGAAATTAACATGCTTGATGGCAAAGCAGGATGAAGGTGATGTCACAGGACAGCTTAGTTTCTATTATTGAAACCTTAGAATACATGTCTCTTTCTTGCAATTGATTTCCAGTAGGACTGCTCTAGCTTAGTTATCAATTGGCAAACGAGTGTGAATGTTTGTATCTGAACCAATCATCGGATATAGGACCCACACCTACCCTCAAGTGGGCCATATCCCTTATTTAATTGGACTGATTTGGAAACCATATCCCTTGGGTTGAAAGAAATATGGTTTTCTCCCTCTTTTTAATTTCACGAGAGATACCCTTCAGCCAATGGTTTTGGGTTGTTCAATTCGTGTCATTTTTAGGAGTGGCCCAATAACGGTCTGGTCCACATGATGATTGGCTCCACATCCGCACGCATGAAATTAAAACCGCCTAATCAATGCTGAGCAAGAGGGGAGAGACAAGAAATAATAATGAATAATTCGAATTAATTTGAGAAAGACGTGTGGCTTGATGCTCCGGCCATCGCTGACTCCTAATACACGTGGGACAAAGAAATCAAAAATCGTGGATTAACATATGAACTTTCAATAATCGACGAACTTTCTTCGTAGAAAAATCTCGAACGACTGTATATTAACGGTTTCATTCAAAATTCGATGGGTCCAATCTGAATTAACTGGGCGTGGTTAGTTTTGTTTCAGGAAAATAGATAACAAAGAATAATGATCTTATCAAATCGGGCCAAGCAAATATCTCATTTAGGATGTGTTTGGTAATGAATAAAACTTTTTATGAAAAATTTTAAAGAGTAAAAGTTGTCAAATAGAGGTAATGATAAGTCATAAAAAGAATAAAGTTAAAATAGATAAATTAGTTATGTGAATGGTTGTGTATAAATAATTAAAAAATAGGGTAGTTGTATAGAAAAATGTGAAAAAATATTAAAAAAATATGATAGTTGTGGAAAGTGAAAAGTTTTAGATTGAAAAGTTTTAACGTGACATGTTCCATCAATTGCCAAACACACCCTAAGTTTATCTTAAAAAATTTATTTATAAAATTTTTTTCTTTATATGCTTGTTTATCTAAATGTATCTAACATATAAACTAAGTCTTACTATTTTTAGATATGTATATATAATTTTTTTATATTTTTAAAGATAAGTGTATTTTAAATACTGTATATACACACAAATGTTTAAAAATATAAAAATATATTTATAAATATATTCAAAAAAGTAAAACTTAGTTTATATGTTAAATATATTTAGAAAAACAAGTATATAGAAAAAATAAAAAAGTTACAATAAATGGATTTTTTTAGGTTCACTAAGCAAAGCACTCCGAGACTAACAAGATCACTTGTTGGTAACAAAACTTTAAGTCAAAGCTGCTTTATATTTTATTATTAGAAAAAAGCTATTTTATTTTTTAAAAGCGTTTTTATGACTAAAATGTCTATAAATATATAAAAAAAACCTATTACTTGACTAAATAGGTATTTCAGTTGAATTATTAAAGCTATTTTATAAAAGCTCTTAAGCCCTCCAAAACAACAGGTTAATGAAGCCCTAAAGGCGAATCACCATCAAAATTTGGGGATATATATATGGGTGGGAATTGACTCGGGTTGGCTCATGACCCAACCCGTTTTTACTAAATAAAATCAATATTTTTTGACTCAGTATATGGGTGTAGCAGAAATTTTAATCCAAATTCAAAAATCACGTCAGGTTAGGTCAACTGTCTTGACTCACCTCATATATATTAATTTGTTAAAAATTATAAATATATGTTTAAATCACATTTTTATTTTCTTTCAAAATTCTTATATTTGTTATAATTAACTATATCAACAATAGAATAATATATTTATCCAGGAAATAATATATGAATCAATAAGAGGAATTTGCTTTTATACATATAACTCTAACATAAAATTGTACATTAATCTATTTTAATGAAGTTATGCTATATTTTCTCGTATTTTATTTTAGTAATGATGCATTTTTTTAATAATTAGTAAAATACTAAAGCATATAACATTTAAATTTAACATAGATAGTTTTTTATGTTTATAGGTATATAAATTTTAAAATCGTCTTATTTAAACCACATTTTTTACTCAACTCATTGGCCTGAAATTCGTCCAATACCAACCTGAAGTTTATCTCATAACTTATTTTTAAAAAGTGAGGGTTAAATCAACCTTATCTTGACGCAATATAAAAATAAGACCAAACAAATTTTCTAGAGTCAAGATTGAGCAAACTCTAACCCAATATGACCTGCCATTCTCACTCTAGATATATATGATCTTGTACTATAAGTTACAATACATTTTGCTTAAAATGGGCCTTGTATTATCTTAAATATATTAATATCTTATACAATTATTTGATCATAAATATTATGCCTTAGATAGTTTACATGTCAAAAAACTTCAAAATTATTGATTATATCAAACTATCTTATTATATTGATTTCCTACAATTTTCAGATGGAGCCTATATACATAACTAATTTTAGTATGTTAATAAAATAAACAATACTAATGCAATGAATAGAATAGATTATAATTTTCTGATTATCGAAAGCCTATTTTGAGCTAAATGTGTCATATCTTATAATATAAATAAATGTACAAGAACCAAACTCATATATATAATTTTCTTCTGTGCAATTAATCGGTTGCGTGGTGCAACCACTATTTTTCTAAAAAATTTTAAGACCAAACCATATAGAATTTTTTTTGCAAATAAAATCATAGATATATTTTTGTAAAATTGATAATTATAAAGAAAAAATCAAAAAGAACGAAACCTATTTAAAATTTTTATCTAGGCAATTTTTAGACTTATAAGAATAACTGCGCAAATAAGTTTAATGAATAATTTGAATTTAAAAGGTGATACTTAAATCTCCGATGCATTAACTATTATTTTTCTTTTTTAACTTTTGAATTGTTACAATATCCATTTTTTGTAATGCTTTTATGTAATTTAGCTTCTATGTAACTCTTTTTATTTTGAATATTTTAATGATTGATTAAAAAATTTTCTTTATCTATTGTATTTAGCATCATTATATCTTCGAAATCTTTTCACTTATATGGTACCAATGTGCATGCGCTTCATTTAGACATGTATTAAATTAATGTAATATATATGTAATAAAATAATTTAATATTAATTATCATTCTTAAAGTTATATTTTCAATATCTAATTATCTAAAATATCACTTCCATGCAGATAAATAATTCTATAAAGTATTATTACATTCAAATTCATATGTGAATGAATTTAAGCATTTTTTCAATTTAGACATAAATATACTTATTTTCTAGCAAATGTGACTAATGCGTATATTTGATTTAGATAAAAGTTAATTTTTTAGATAAAAATGATATTAAATATAATAAATTGATTAGATTTTTCATCCGGCATCAAAAACTTAAATTTAATAGAATTACTTGAAACCGCTTCCCCGTAACCTTCTTATATACCAGCGGGCCCAATCTAGTTTAACCATTTCAGGAATCCTCTTTCCGACAGTAGTTAAAAAAGTGCAATATTCCTTGCACCCTACATGGATCCCAGTTTCAATTTTGGACCCCACAAGCCCTGGGGAGAGACAACAGAACCACGCAATTTTCAAGGTAGAAATGGACTTCAATACGAAGGTAAAAACTGAAAATTGTTATCGAACAAGAAGGTAAAAGAAGGGATTGGAATTAACTTGGAGTGGTGCGGGTGGTGAGTCGCGAGGTGTCATCTTCGTGTCTTCTCATTCCCATGGCCTACCAGCAATGATTGTGTACGATGTGAAATTAGCATTGCCCTTTGCACCCCTAAAGCCTGGGCTGATGCCTTGAAAAAGCAGGAATTGGTTGTCCACAAGCATTGTCTTACTCTTCCCTCCTCCCACATGAATACAATACTACTGCTCTCACCCAACAAAAAACCACCCCACTACCACTCTAATAAGCTATCACACCTTAATTTCTATTGTATTAATCTCATTATTATTATTATTATTACTAGTATTATAATATTTTTATTCGAACATGGTTTGCCCCACTAATGTCATTGAATCAGCTGTCGGGATCGATGGTTGGCCGCTGCAGAATCCCAAACTTGGCCCAGTAATATCAATAAAAATTGGACTTGTTTGATCATTGATTGGCCACAGTAGGAGTGCTGTTGCTTTTGCTGCTGCCGCGTCATTAAAAAGCTGGACAATTGAAGATTGGCTTGTGACAGGTTTTGGGCCAAGCAATTGGATAGATGGATGGCCTCGAAATTTCTATGGAAGGTCCCACGTTCATTTTTTTGGACCTCTGTCCTAAAAGAGACGACGACGTACTCGTGATTGTCAGGCACAGAGCAATCAAGAAAAAATGGGCACGGATTGGATGCATACCCAGCAAGAATCCGCCAGGTTGACAGCCTTTTGGAGCGATGATTGGAGGTGTGACAGAGACTGTATATATCTTCTTCCACATGACATAGGTCGAAATTACGAATATGGAATCAAATACACATTTTGTGTTTAATATCTGTTATATATACACGTCTTAATTAATTATTACAACTGATATAAATACTGGAACTAATTAACAGCTTAATACAAATAATCTGACCGACAGAAATGGGCGAAGTGTGGAGGCCTGCAGCCCGCCAACTCTTCTACAGGTTCTTGGATCCATCGCTGACAGCGGGGTATACAATTCTGCAAGAAAAGAGAGAAAATATACAATGGTTTCAGGCAAAAATAAGGCATATGATATGACCCAAGGACAGAGGAGAGGTAAAAGAGATTGACCCAAGATTGAGATCCTACAATAAACAACTCCTAAATTTTGAATCATTAATATCAAAGCTTGTCAACTGATCTAGAAATTTTTTTTTTTTTTCCCCAACCCTCTCAATAACATCTTTTCAACCTTTTAATTCACTAGGGATGTGCAGGAAGCTAACCATATATACAATGGCATGAAATAAGAAATTTTTGGGAACAGAAAGAATAATATTGGGTATATATTCAAATTTCCAACACGTGTGTAGGCCACCTGATTCACTCATGTGCGGTTACTCATTTGAAGTTGAAAGTACAGGTAGGTGGGTTGTGCTATATATATTCTCACTGATTAATTAGATAGGGGAGAAATTACATCAATCATAGCTAGGAAAGCATCTTACTGTGAATTAATGTTGAAACACGTGCCAAAATGTTCGTTGTCCAGATTCGTTTCTACCCATGGAAGTTAATCATCATGGGCATGCCCTTCTTTGGGAGATTAAAGGCATGCACTTGCTAAGCTGTTTGTAGGAATGAAGGCTGGCCCGACCCCATCAGCTTCTTCTGCCTTGAATGGTAGCTAGCCGCCTTCACAACTAAGTAGCTAGTCTTTATCCACTACTGAAAAGAATCTCCAGGCTAGAGGAGCTTGAGATCCTTCCCCCAATGAAATGATTAGAATCTTTATTATAGTTTCTTCTCGTTCACTTCTTTTCCGCTTTTTATCCGTTTTCCTTCTTTTCCCATCTCAGCCTATTAAATTCGAACATGATGTCATCGGCTACTGACAGACAATCAGTGCTGAATGCGACCATAATTCAAGGATTATCAGTTGAAAATACTTGACTCAATCAATTGAACTTAAATTCAACTGAAATATTAATTTCTCCAGAACAAAAGTAATTACTAACATCAAAAACCCAGATAATCTAAGCCATCAATAATGAGGATGATCTAAATAAGGCCATAGCCTCCACTTGATCAATCTGAAGAAAATCCAACGACAGTGCTGCAGATATGATCCTCCTGTGGACGAAATAAGTTACTTAATTTGGCTCTTTTCGAATAATAATAATAATGCCCACTAGAGATTTCTTCCACCTAATTGACAATAATAGTAATAGCAATAATATTATTAATTAATTAATTAATTGGGCACTGACCACTAGAGATTTCTTGAATTAATTCCACCTAGCATGAATAAATTTCTACCATTAACGAGGTTGTGAATATTGAATTCATCCTAAAGCGTTAAGGCAAATTTAAAGTTTTAAATTGCGTTAAATTGTGATGTGATCAAATGACCAAGATAATATGCACATGCATATATAATGTATAATGTGCAAGTGTAACGCCCATTAAAATACTAATATCGAGTTGATCTAATCCATTGATATTAATGTTTTTCTTAAATTTCATCTTAGTTAGTTGAGGTTGAATATACATGCACTACTTAAATTATTTCGCCACTAATTAACGGTCCATAATTAGTTTTAAAAATGACACTATACCAATTAAAATGATGAACGAATTCGTTTCCATAAATTTACTATTTAAGACCTTAATTGAATGCATGGGACATATTCTATCACGGTTGCGGTGATAAAACATTTTTTTCATGTGAGAATAATATTAAATTATTAAATTTCAATTCCTACCTAAATTGATGAGACACAGACAATAATCAACAAGTATCATATATACATTAGCACAGCATAGCGACGGAGGAGCGAAGAGGAAGGTTGGCGAGCGAGAACTTGTGGTGGATCTTGCGCAACGATGACAAAGTTGGCATAGGAACAGGCTACAGCTCTGCACAGACGACGAATATCTTTTGTCCCAAGCACGCCAGCCATCAATGAGCCATCATACCCCAATTGTATGGGGCACGTGGCCGTGACCTACCCATTCTCCTGCGGACCCTACAAATAAGAGAGATGCTTCTGCTTTCATGATGTTGTTAGAGGTAGACAAAAAAACACCTGTCAACAACAGCAATATATATATATATATGAGATCCGATCGTGTGCAGTCCGCTGTAAAATGGACCTCACACATGTTAGATTGTAATGAAACTTTATACACTCATTTATCCATATATAAATCA
>JAXCLR010000001.1:84190517-84242702 GCA_035584095.1 Annona squamosa
TTTTAAAAAAGAAGCTAACTGAATGCTCCATATAACTCATATATATTAAATCATTAATTATATATAAGATATGCTGGCGTAGGTAATAATTTAGGTTGTAGTTGGCTACAAAATGGTCCTGTATCTATGATGAAATTATAATTTTATCGTTCATGGGTTAAAATCATATGTTTATATACATATATATATGTGCCACATAATTTGTTGCAGTTCATTACTAATAAAGTGTTATATATAGGGAGATACCATCAAAAAATATGGACAGATTAATATTTAATCTATCTCGGCTGCATGGAGTCCCTTCTTTATAATTAAATATTTGTAAATTTTAAATTATTTTTATGTTTATCCGTATGTACTTATTTATGATTTCAAAAATTATAAATTGCAAACTTTGTATATTATATATTTTTTAAAATTTTTACTAGTTGTGTATTGACTCTTAAAAATGATAATTTTTTTTATAAAATGTAAGTTTCTAACCGAAGTTATTTTTGATAGCATGATTAAGTAAGATATATCAAGCATGACAAATGATTTAAATTTTAAAAAGCATTTTAAAAAAGAAGCTAACTGAATGCTCCATATAACTCATATATATTAAATCATTAATTATATATAAGATATGCTGGTGTAGGTAATAATTTAGGTTGTAGTTGGCTACAAAATGGTCCTGTATCTATGATGAAATTATAATTTTATCGGTCATGGGTTAAAATCATATGTTTTATATTTATACCGAAGATTATTTCAATGGAAGTCTTAGATTGACTGTACCTTTTCAAAGATATAATTTTGATGGGTAAATAACGAAAAAATATTTATATCTATTTAGATATGCATTAAAATGTTATAACATTTCATAGAACCATTTATCTAGAAAGGATCGATGTTGTTGACAGTTTAGATATCGAATTAATAATTTTCAAATTAATATATAAATCAAATAATTTTATTATCTTAATTTTGTACATTTTAGTTTGGTTTATGCACATATTTTTTATTGGTATATTTATATCCATCTCAACTAATATTACAGTTAACATGTGAGACACCATGCTCCGACTATTAACTCGTGAGACGTACAAGCTTCCACAATAATTAAGCTCCCGCACATTAGGTGGACAAATATTTAGACTCCCACAGTGGTAAGGAGATTCGAACATGGGCTGCTGGCCAGCACCCATGACCAATAGGACAAACACCTGCTGTAGTTCATGCACATATTTAATTATGATAAAATGCGGTATTTATCTTAAATGAATAATTTTATGGTCTTTTTTTTGGGGTTTAATCTTACCATCAAGTGGGCCCGGTGTAGCCTTAGCTTCACCTTAACATCTCTCCATTGTAAGTTAGGAAAAGTTACGCCTACGTATTGTGACCATTTTTTATTTTTTGTATTTTTACGAAAACTTATGTGCATTTACTTCATAAAATTTACCCTTTTGGTTTTTTGACTTAATTTTAATTTTAATTTAAAAATTAATGTATATGTAAAAATCTAAAAGTGATCAATTTTAGTGTACGAACTAAATTCCCATAAGCCCACATAAAAATAAAACTCCAACACTTGCGCCTTGGTGTATAGGTTCATTACAGTGATGTCGCAATCAATGGGCTATGATGTTACAGTAATGTCGTTATCAATGGGTACCCGCAGCAGCCATTTTCATCGCAGATACCAGACTTTGTTGCTGTGCTACCGGTACCCTCCAGCGGAGAATCGTTCACGATTTAAAGTTTAGATCTTTTAATCAAAAAAAAAAAAAAAAGTTTAGATCTTAATTTAGGAATTAATTTTATTTACCCAAGAAATATCGTTTTCTTTTTCTTCTAATATCATTAACAAAATAAACATTTTTTGCACAGGCATCTAAGCAAGAGACCTTTACATTGATAACCATAAATTGGGCAGAGTAGTCAGCTTAAGATATATTAACCAACATGGTCCCTAAACGTCTACTGTTGAGATTGGCATTGTTTGTGATTGGACCTACGAGACACTCATTCATTTTTATTGACAATATAGACATTAATGAAGTGGAATTATATATATATATATAAGAAAAGAAAAGTTCTATTAAGAAAAAGGTTATGAAAGGCGCGTATCTCAAACAGAGATACATGCCTCATACAGAGGCATTGTCACGGATACACGTAGGATCCCCAAGACAAGCAGTGAAATAATGAGCCCGTTTTGGGAAGGACATTGTCAGGAGGTTGGAAAGCATCATTAACAGGCTCTTTTATTGGCATCCACCCAAAAGCTTAGATTTTCTTGGAAGACATGTCGCGACATGCATTTTGAGTAGGGTTAAAAGTGGTAACTTGAATGAGCTAGTCAAGTGAATGTTTGGCTACCACCAACAGCATTATCCATTAACCAAATTTATAATTAATATTGAGGCTTCTGCATAAATACCAAAAAGGGTGGGTGTCTTTTATAAATATAAAAATAAAAGCAATGTCTTGTATACAGAAAAGAGAGGGGTTGCACATGCAAACAAGAAAAGCAAAAAAATAAAAAAATAAAAAAAAAATTGAGGAATAAACTGACAAGATGGCATTTAAGGGTTCCCTGCTGCATTATTGTGCCCAACTTGGCAAATGAGTGGGATGACCTTAAATAATTTCTTCGACTATTTGTTAGGCCCTTGTATTTATTCCCCATATATAAGCTGAAGAGAAACTAGGGAAATTTGATTAGCTTCCCAACGACCAACAGTAGGTTTCGGAGCCTTAGCTGAAACCGGTAGGTAGCGTCTTAAGCTAAATGGTCCAGAAATATATACACACCAGGACCATATAACGGCATGAGAAACATGCATATCCCAATCATAACATACGTCAAAGTAGTTGGGTGGACTGCCGTACGTCACTCCAAAATATATAATCAATGAAGGCAAGTGCACGTATATACTAGATACAACGGTCGAGATCTTATGAGGCCGCCGTAAAAATTGTTTTTTTTTTTTTTTTGTTTTTTCATAAATATGCAAGCTCCACGTTACCATAGATTTCATTTCATGTAGTTAATTTTTTAGTAGAATATATCATATATTTGATTTTATTAAATGTATATTGACTAAAATTTATTATTTAGCTACAAATACTGACTAATTCTGAACGTTGAAATTTAGTCCAATGCTACTATTTTTATATCAAAGGGAGCAATTAAAACTTAACTGTAAATAATAATAATTTTTATAGTAATAAAACCTTGTTTATGATTATGCATGTCGTAGCTCGATGTGGTATCAAATGTAGCTAAATAAAAATTTAACTATAAAAGTTACCACTTCGATGACCAAGTGATTTACATGAGTATGTGTAGGGTTGTGTAGGATGGAAATTCAAGGTTTAATATTCAAAATTTGAAGTTGAGTAGAGACACTTGTCTCATTTTCCTCTCTTGGAGTTATCCTCTACCAGTTGTTGGTTATCCAAGAAAGTCTCACCATCAAAAAAAAAATTAGCTACAAAAAAGGTACCTCATATAATAAATTTTCGTTTAGTGCCCACCTAGATCTCTATTCTTATGAAATTTGATCAATCTTTGAATTATTTTAGCATTTTATTTTTATTTTTGAAAAATAAAATGGATCAAATTAGTATTTTTTAGCAACAATTAATACTTTTTATTATAAAGGCATTAATTAACGAGCACTACAAGAAATTTTTTAGAATGTAATAAAATTATTGACTGCAAATATTATAAATTTGGCTGCATATACCTCCATATCGCTCCAAACATGTACACGTAGCAAAATCATGCCTGCTTGGTTTGCCACTTTTACATTGTCGCATTTGAAGAAATGCAGTATTCTTTTTTCTTTTTTTTTTTTTGACTTTGCAGCAAATAATGTTGTATAGGACTAAAATTTTAGTTGCATATAAGGTTGTGTGCAGCTGCATTAGTTATGCAGCAAATGCATATTTGTAGTGGATGTAAATAATTGTTGTTGTTAAAAATTAACTTTTAATAACCATAAATGAACTTTGAGTGATAATAATATAATGAATATTGCAAAAAATAATGTTTTGTTTACAAGACCAGTCACTAAAAGTTACATATTGGGCGAAAAATAATTAGAAGTTTTTGCAACTAACTTGCCCTAATTTAACTCTAGTTTTATCCTAATACAATAAATTGAAACATAGGCAAATTTTTTTGATTGAGCGCACAATATAGCATCCCATTTCTTGTCATAATTACTTCAAGAATTCATATGGAAGACAACAAGCTCCCATCCCTTTGCACAATAGACCAAATTCTCACCCTAAGCCAAACTCTTACAATAGGAGTCGAATAGGAGTCGAATAAGCAGTGGGTGAGAATTTCATTGATGCATACATAAATTTTAGCATAGCTTAAAGCCTACCTTCTTATACGGCCCATGAAATCCATTGCACAACCAAGCGGAAACAATAAATAATTAAGTATAAACCCTCTTAATCCACTAGCTTAAGCTTGGAATAATGTTTCAATGCCTTATGGTACAAAATTTCATTCTTTTTTAAATATATTTTTTACAAATCTTTTATAAAATTGTTAATTTATGTGTATTAACTTATGTATTAAGTTTTACTATTTTTAGAGGTGTATATATTTTTATTTTTATTTTTACAAAAGAGTTCTTCATAGAATATAAAAGAGTATTTTATTAATTTAAAAATGACTAAATCCCCCTATTTTAAAAAAAATCAAAATTACATATATATACACATCTCCAACTATGATAAATTTTAGTTTATAGATTTTACACTTAAATTAGCATTTTTATTAAAAAAATTTTAAAATGAGGTTTTGCACCTTATTGCATTAAACATCACTCATAAGCTCCATGCATCAAACGCCAAAGGTAGAGCAAGCAAATCCCTTTGAAGCGAATGCACGCGCATGCAACGCGTGCAGCCATTTGAGAGACGTTAAATGCAATACAAATAAATAAGGCTGGCTCGATAATTAAAAATCAAAATCCTCAGTTTGCATTTTTGGTATGATATAAAAGTTGAGAAAAATTTTATGGGTAAAATTTTGTGGGGGAAATTTAAAAAAAAAAAAATGAAAGAATGATGTAATGTGATAAGTATAACGATTGGAATGTGTAAAAAAATCGAAATGCAGAAGTAATAACAGAAAAGTACAATATTTAGTTAATTAAGATATTAAATCATATAGAAAGATACGTAGGAAGCAGCGGGAAGTTTTTCTTTTCATTTCGCCGACTTTTGCATCAAAATAAATGCATCCTTAGTGTCATTTATTTTACACAATACCAAGTTTAATGAAAATAAAATGTAGGTATGAGAAAAAGGTATAAAGTCAAAATATAAAATTATTTAATTCATATATCATGTTTAAAGAATTTTTTTTGAAAATATATTTAAAGACGTTGATATAACATTTAAATTGTCTAAATCATTATTCTTATTTAGATAAATGATTTTATAAATAATTATGATGTTATAATGTATCTATAAACATGTTTATAGTTTAAATTATAATTTTTAAGCAAATTTGACTTACCTAAGGTTTCCTCCTCCACTATTCAATTGGTGTGTTTAAAACTTGGCAATGGGTAGAAAAATATCAAATTAAAATTTTTTAATTTAAAACTTTTCACTCTCCACAACTATCATATTTTTTAATTATTTTTCACATTTTTTATACAACTACCCTCTTTTTCAATCATTTCTACACAACTACCAACATGACTAATCTATTAACTTTAACTTTATTTTTTTTACTCTTCATTATTACTCCTATCATATCACATCATTTGATAATTTTTACTATTTAAAGCTTTTCATCAAAATCTAATTTTTTATCATAATCAAGAATGATGTTAAATCATTTGACCTTTGTATTTTGATTTCGTTATTGATGTGAGCCTTATTTCATCAATATCGGGCCACACTAAGTCAAAGCGATCCATGCTAGCACGTCCTTCTTAATGCTAGTTTCTCAATTACTAAAATGCCACTAATTTTTAAAATTTCAAAATAAATATTTAAAAATTTTCAAAATTGGTAAAAATTAATACGCGTATTAAATACACTTAGATTAAAAAGTTCATGAAAAAAATTTAAAAAAAATTTAAAAAATAGGTGTATGCACCGTGGTGCTCCTGATCAACAGCCCTTGTAAAAGGTGTCGCATATGCCCGTACCAAATAATAAAACTCATTGCAGTGATCTGCCGATAGGAGATCAGACCCGGAGTATTTACATACAGATGTAGACTTTAAAAATGGAAGTAAAATAATGAAGCCAGATCCAAAGGATCTCAAAATGAGTAATGATAATGTTAATTAGCATTAGTGGTATGATAGATAATATCAAATTATCAATTATATATTGGATCGAATAAAGTTGAAATATTCTCATCAATCCAATTTGGGGAAAAAGTGATGATTATTCCTATTTTCGAGCCATGGCATATATTTTTGGGCCCACCTGAGCAGTAGCCTGCACTGCCATAGGCAGACACACCACATTGGGCATCCATGAATTCGGAAACAAGCTTTTGAAAATTATTCGACTTTTTACAAGATCAAGATTAGAAGATTGGTAGGTCCTCCTAATCCATTTTGTAAATTAGCTCGCAGATGTCAATGACTTGGTCCCACGACAAGAAACATGAAAATTCTCGATGGGAGCCCACCCGGCAATCAGCCAGTTTAATTACTACAGTTGGAAGAATTTAGATTTTTGGCTTTTTATC
Organism: Annona squamosa; assembly: GCA_035584095.1. Lineage (NCBI taxonomy): Eukaryota > Viridiplantae > Streptophyta > Magnoliopsida > Magnoliales > Annonaceae > Annona > Annona squamosa. Next base: position 84,197,248 of record JAXCLR010000001.1, read on the forward strand.
CACGTAACTTAAGTATACATATGGAGATTTTAGAGCGAGTAAAATGTGGACAACATATACATAGCTAGACATTTATTTGCTAGGCACAAACGTCTTAAATGTCATTAATCATGTAGGCCCAATAAGCAGTTATTAATTATTTGGCCCCAGGAATGTTCTCACATAGAATGTAAATCGTCTCCCAATCTATTCTTTAGTTTAATGTCTTTTTGCCTTCATGAGTGCAGACCCTGATTTTGTACACATATGCATGCATATGTGTATACTGCAGCAGGATCATTCATACGGATAACAACCCAAAAGCTGCTTGGCATTTTTCTTGAATGTTGCTTTCTTAATTTGTCCCTTTTTCACAAAGAAAATTTACCAAATTTAAACAATAAAATATTCGAATCAGTGATCATAACCCACGTATGTTCGCCACCAATTAATGGTAGTCTCAAAAGCATCATAAGATGAGAAAAGACATACCTAATAATGCATGTTAACTGGTATTCAGAACTGTTCAGAATTGCAAAATGTAAGCAGTTCTAACTCAAAACTCAAAGGCGCAATTGCAACGCCTTGCCACTGCGCAGGCCACTCCACATGTGCGTGCAGATTGTAAATGGTATGGAAGCTGATAATGTTCAATACCCAATTCTAGAATTGCAAAAAGTGCCCATCAGAGGAAACTTTTGGAGTTTTTGAAAAGTACCCAAAGAAAGGAGAGAAAAGAACTTTATATTGAAAACAACTTTCTAGAGGAAACCTTTTGAAACATGAGAAGGATTTAATTGGACCTCCAGTTAGCCATGCGCTTTCCATCTTGAGGCGTGCGTTTCGGAATTTATAAACGGCCCGAATTGGGAAGTAGATTGTTTTTTTTTAAGCCAGAAAATGACGTAATATAATAAAAGCAAAGTAATAATACATATGATAGTTGCCTAAAAAGATATCATAAAACCATTAGAGTTTAAGTGTAAAAATGAAAAAAATAAGAAAATTAAATCATTAAAATGTCAAATCTAAATGGAAACAGTGATTGGGCTAAGTATCATAGGATCGGAATGTTGGCTTCACACTTTTTGCATGTTATCAAACTATCCTAATAAATGATTTCATGGTAATCATTAATTAGACAGCACTCTCTCTCTCTCTGACTAATATTAAAGGATGGCGGCTCAGTTTTTAATTAATATTCGTATGTCAATGTGATTTCATACTAGACAAACACTCCAGACAAAACAATATTTCAGCCTTCGTGGAATCAAAAGGCAACCATAGTGGTGAATCCAAGAACAAGGTGGCCAATGATATGAATTTTCATGGAGAATCTTCCAAAGACCTGTGATATATCTGTGAATATCACGTGCAGACTAGCCTAATTAAGAAAAAGAAAAGAATACGACGAAATTTTTGAGTTTTAACTAAGAAATTTTCTTGTAAAAGGTTGCAGTTTAGTTGCTAAAAAAAACTTGGTTGCTATTAATTTATGGCATATTTAATATAGCAACTATTAACAAGAAATTTGACGGCTAATAATTCATGATTTTGTGTTTAGGCAAAAAATTTTGATTTGGTTGCTAAAAGCTTTGGAAAGCATCATCATCATAATTCCCTCGTCAATAAAAATACCATCATAAGTACGAAAATTTTTCTTTCAATATGCATTTATTACTAATAAAGATTTTCTCCTTGCTATTAAAGGGTTGCAAAAAAAAAAATGTATTTTCTAATAGTGGGAGTCATCAGTCCGCCATGTGTTTGATTAACGGAGGCAGAAAATTAGGTCAAAAGCGTAATCAATTAATTTCAAAACCTTTTTCACTTTTTATGAGACTGTAAATAAGCAAGGAAGAAATTAGACACGATAGATGTGTCAACTTGAGAAGATGTTGATACGGAGGTTTGGATACTTGGGAAACTAAGAATTTTTAGCTGCTTTTGTGTCTTGAATAGTGGCAGATGTATATTAAATGCATAAGCATTTTTTTCTAAAAGAGGAAGAGACAAAGGCAGGCTTTGCATAATGTTCATGTGACCCCCACTTCATGCATCATCGGCGAATGCCAGCCAAAGTCCGCCAACCCACCAGACAACATCGGGACTGTAAGTGGTGCAAAAAATATATGTATATTGGGACTGTAAGCCACCACCAAAACTCCGGAGAATGCCCATCAGCTCAATTGCTTCTTCTCAATCGTCATGCAGGGGATCATCATCCTTGTACTAATTAAGTAGATTGCCTATGAATTTTTATCAATTTATGCCCTCTACCAAACAAATTCCTCCCTTGGATTTGCATCAGTAGTATTTGGTGGAGCTTGTTTTATAGATTTTTATGGCACAGAGTAAATCCAATATGTAGATTTTGATGGGCCCCGTGGATCTTCGGCCGGCGACCTTCACGTGATTTGTTTGTGCATGCAACCATCGCTCCAAAAAATAACAATATTATTATTAACAAATGAGATCCCCCACAATGATGCCTGCATGGGGACATGATAAAAAATTTATATATGTATATCTTTCATTCTCCTCATACTTTTCAAATTATAATTAAGATCAAAGGTCTGCTTACGCATAACCAAATACTAATTATGAAAATATGCTCATTGATTAACAAAGAAACAACGTCTATCGAAACATCTTGTCATGATTAAGGTATATCAATCAGTCGTACACATGCAGCAGATCAATCAATCGAGCGGAGCGCGATAATGGCACATGTGGTTATCCACACGCCTGGGTCCATGCCGGGAGAGCTTGATTATCTAAAAACGTACGTAGACGACGCACAGCTGAGGTTACGGGTTAGGAATTATTGATGGGCATGCAGCCAAAATAGCAACTCATCACATCAACTGAAGCTTGCATCACCCCTTTCTAAATCCTCCAAATCGTGGGCCTCCCTCCCAACTTTATCAGAGCATAGCCGCAAATACTTTTGATCGGACAAACTAACCGTGTCAGATGAACTGCGATTGCATTTGAAGCTCGAATCAATGATCATTTATTGGTGATTGATTGAGTATGCATCGGCGTGCATTTGTCCTTCGAAACCCACAAAATAGAGGGGATCATGAGAAGGTTGGCTCCAGGTCACCATTACATTGCTTTCAATGGAGACTACGGAAGGAATATAACTGTAGCAATGTCACTTTCGCGATAATTGAAATTTTTTAGTAGATGTTTCATTATCACAAACAGAGAGAAACATCATCATCAGAGTGATTGAAAGAAACCCAGAGTTATTAAACAGTGATTTTTGGGAAGAAAGCCCAAAATGGGAAGTTGGCCCAGCTATCTTTTTCCGCCACTGAGAAGTAGCAGAGCTCGAGACATTTCCACCGACACGGCGAGATGAAGACTCCCGTGTTTCGTGCAAGCAGTGCATATCGCTGGCTTCAAGGCTCAAGCGGCGAATGGGAATTGGGGAAAGAGGTGTGGAATGCGAAGGAAGTTGCGAGGGAGCATTCGGGTGGGAATGCCATCATTTAGCCGGTGGACTATCGCTGATTGCGTGGCAGTGACACCCAGCAGCCCCACGGCAAGTGCTACAGAACAGCAAACCACCCACGCCATTCGTTTATTCATTCATTCATTCCCTGATGATTTTAGGCCAGCTCGGGAAAGTGAAAGTGACAAACACTTCTGCAACGGCACGAAAACAAGAGAAGACAGTGATGTTCCCGACCCTTCGATCCACCAAGGAAGGCCCATTATTGGGACTGGACAAAATTATTTGACGGTTACTTGGCTGGCTCTTTCGGCTATCTAGGCCCCTAGATGCCTAGTTGTAGGTACCAAACCAACAATCATCCATTGCTCAGTTGTTTTTATCCAGACAAACTGGTGCTTGTCTGGAGCGACCATGCTCATATAATTCCTTTACACGAGTTGGGCCTTTGTCTGCCAGCAGCAACAGATGACCTAACTGACATCGACCATTGTTTTATCAGAATCTCCACATCTAAGCCATTTTTGGCAGATGGCTCCATCGCCGCATTTTGGTTTGGTAACTCTAGCTAAGGCAAGCCTCTTGCATCTACTAACGGCATTTGGATTGGAGGAGTCTTGAATTTTGATTGTAGCCATTGATTTTTCCGCATCTTATAGCGTCAGGATCGGATTGAGGCATTCAGGTTTTCAGCGTCTGACACAATCAATGATCCAACCATCTCAATTGGTTGGCGTAGCTTGCACGACAACAAGTAACAGAGCTTTGATCTTTTCACATTTCCCCTTGCTGCATTGAATTTTCACACGTAGCAATGATGAAGACAATGAATCGAGACACATTCTGATGCAATGAATCATCGTATCAAATGAAATGTTCTACAGCTCGATGCAGGTAAGAATGAGATGACGCATGCCTTCCATCCCAATCAAACGTGGCTCGAGGGCTTGATGGAGCGGTTGAACATTTCCTTCATCAAAAATCAATCCGGCGAATTTGTCTCTGAGTTCAATACCGACTGGCATCTTTAAATAATTTTTTTAAAATAATAATAATAATAAAAAAGGCACACCCCTATGCACAATGGAAAAGTAGCAAACAATCCAAGGAAATTACCTGAATTTCTATGCAGGATATGTGAATAGAAGGCTCCATGAGTATCTCAAAGGGTCATCATTACGTGACACAGATCACTGATTGGTAGCCTCCACCAGGAAAGCTGGAAAAAAGAAAAAAAACTACTATTGTAATATAATCATGAGCAATCCTGTTTGAAATGTCCAGCATTAGACAGGCATAGAGATGTCGGCCATTAAAATTCATTGAACTTAATTTGGCATCTAGATGAAGGGATGGGACATTGGAATTATCTAGTTCACCTGGAGTACTTCGAGTCATAGTGCTCTGTGAAGCACTGAAACGTTTTACCGCAGAATTGACATGCAGTGAGATTCATCACGTCAGCCATCAGGAATCATAAAATTCCTCAAAGTGACTAGACCTCTTTCAATTGCAACAGCAGGTTATTTTTTCTCCAAAAAAAAAAAAAAAAAAATTCAATAACATTTCAATAGAGCAGTAGACGAATCACCTCGCCTCTATTCCTTGGATATTCGAACCACTAACCCACTTGGCGTCTGGCGTGTCTTCAAGTGACCAGATCCTATTAGATCCCGAAGATGAAACCTCATGTCAAGAGGAGACAACCGAAGACGCTTCTTTTCTAAAGATGCCATTAACATCTCCCTGTATTTCCTACGGTTGAGGAGTGAAAGAAGCTCTTTTCTTCCCTGAATCCAGCAAAGACAATAGCATTAGGCCTGAGTGAATCAGGTATCAACAAGCAAAGTGAGAAATCGACAATTCAAAAAATTCTGAAACATGAAGAAAATTTTGTCATTCGGTGTATGGAACTACCTGAGAAAGCCCTTTGAGTACGGAACCAATGTTAGGGATTGCGAACCAATACATGTTCGAATCAATGAGCTGGCGTGTCTGCAGTATAACCATCCACTACTTAGGAAGTGTTTAAAGACTACTGAGCATCTAGCCACATACAAATGAAATAAATATCACATGCAGCCATATCAGAATTATCTTAGTCTTTCTGAATAGTGTTTAACAACATTCTAAGAACAGAAACCCAACCTCATAAATTCAAGCAAGCACAGTGAGCAGGCTGGAGAGCAAAGAAAAACAATGGGCAAATTCAAGAAAGCGCACAGATGCACACAATTTAAAATTTTAAAATATATAAATATATATGATACAAGATTTAAGAAAGCACACAGATGTACACAATGAAAAAAACCTAGGATATAACAAGCTTACATGGTCATTTAACAAGAGGAAACCTGAGATTTGCAATTAACATTATAAACATGATCTTTGTAATTGCATCGTAACCTACAGGCCAACTAGGATCAGCAATGGGAGTGCAATCTACAGTCAGTTTGGCCCAGGATGTGGGTCAACGGAACATTGACCAGATTTGCAGAACAGCCAAAGCCCAGGTCCAATGCCTCCATGACCCGAATTTTTGAACACCTTCCAATCAAACAAATTTATAAATTTGAAAGTCATTGTTCGTATAGGATTAGATTGTTTTGATTATATTCGATTGTCTCAGGCATCAGCTGCAGAGCCACCAGTAGACGGATTTGCACAGTAACTAGCAGAAACGACAGCATATTTAGAATTTATACCAGAGCCCATGAACACTGATAAAGGAACACAGCCATAGCTCCCAAGTAAATAAATAGAAAAGAAGCATCATATGTTGTTTCCTACGCAGGTGGGTCTAATGCATGAAAACTATTGCCCAAGTTAAAAGCAGGGTAAAATATCATGACAAGATAAAGATACAAAATAAGCCACCCTGCAGAATTGGAGAACACTAAAATATGCAAAGTATGGCACTTCGCATGATAATGCAACCAAAACAAAATAACAAAATCTAATGAACAGTCAGAAAAAGGGAAAATTGTGAAAATCTACTCACAAGAAGACCAGCATTGATTAAGAGAGATATATGTTCATCTTTCACTTTGCCACCATATGCTAAGAGAGAGCACTGCAATGCAGTAAAGAGCAATAAAACCGTAAAGGGAGGGGAAAAAGGAACAGTAAATATTTTCTTTATTTTCCATAGATAATCTGATACAGAACATGATGATGCCGGTGCATACATTAGGATTTTACCTCTAGGGACACTATATTTTAGGTCCTGGAAATTTAATTGCCAATTTGATATTTGATGTGAGCATTGAGTGACCAGCACAGATCAATGTGGCAGATGGTCTAACCTGTTGTTTTTATTATTTAATTTTGGGTTTTTATTCATGAGACATTAAATTAGGAAGCTACCTAACACAACTTTTGTAAGTAATAGTAGCAGTATTAGAGTTCACAGTTATCAATGACTGAGAGACTCAGTTTTAGAGTTTTGAGTTTCCTTATCTTGTCTTATATTCCATGTTTGGTGACGAGAGAAAAAAGTTCAAAAATGTTCTCCACCTTTTAGAGTGATTTGACATTTTAATTACCTTTTTTGAGTTTCTTTATCTTTTCTTATATTCCATGTTTGGTAATGAGGGGAAAAAGTTCAAAGATTTTCTACACCTTTTAGAGTGATTTGACATTTTAGTTACCTTACTTTTTCCCATTATGACCCATGAGTTGAATTATTATTTCCACTTTTTTTATTCCAAAACACTACATATTTTGTCTTTATTTAAATTACCGTTAGTCATTATCCCATCACAGCACTTCACCCTCCGCATCTTTTTTTCTCATTTTTATTTCCTGTTTGGGAATGAGGAAAATGGAAGTGGAAAAAAATATGGAAAAGTGGGAGAAAAGAAAAACAAAAATCGGTGGGCTATTCACATGAAATAATGATTAAAAATATAGGTAGTAACGGAAAAAATGAGATAATTAGTTTGCTAAAATGTGCAGTCACATTAAAGGTGTGCAAATATGGTGGAGAAGAGAAGAAAAAAAATTTTATTTCTTTCTCTCATTACCAAACATTGTAAAGTTAAATTTGAAACACCATGTCCTTTTCGCAGACTGTCAAAATATTGGTGGATGTATGAAAGCTTCAAAACCCAGACCTTGCATCAAACTCTACAGATGTCATTCTCTTAAAAAGGACTAAATGCACTACATTTGAAATATCAAAGAATTAATCCTGCCTCAGATTCACATTAAAGCTGAATATGCAGATGATGGTATGAAATACTAGCTCTTACTCCCATGTTCCTACCTTTCAAAGTTCATGTAGAAGACAAGGTAAAAAAGGCTTAATAAATAACAAGATTAAAATTTTCAAATACACAGTCAATTTCCTAAGGACATGAAACTCACCAGCTCTTCATGTCCAATGCTAGTGTCCAACTTTGAGTCAATAACGTATGTCTTAAACCAGTCAAAAACTGAAATCTCATCTTTGTATTTAGATTCAACTCTCTTCACAGAAGCTGCAACCTATATTCCCAATTAAAGAGACAAAAGGAGAATGGGGTGTTAACAATTCATGAAGTACCAATCATATCAGTATTTCCAAACTGAAACTTGATTCCTCCTTTTTATTTCGAAAGACATTTTGTAATATGGTATATCCATAAAGACAAATCAGGATACATGAGCATAATTAGGCACCAGATCCATGCCAAGAATGTCGACACATAGTGATATAATTCTACGTGGATGGGCTTGGACATGCCAGTTCTAAAGGGGATTCGGGAACCAGAAAACAGGTGCATTTGACGAAAAAGAAGGGAAATGCATCTGGCATGTATAAGAATCTACGTGGCTGTACATCAGGAGCTTCAGGGTAAAAGGTACGTGTTCCACAGACCACCTAGGCATAAAACTTGCTGCAAACCCAGTTTAGCAGATATATCACACTTCAGATGTATGCTGAGTCAAATGGAAACAATCCTCTGAGTGAAATAGATCATAACGATTTAGAAGAAAGATGGAATTTTGAACAATGACCAGCCTCTGCATCTAATTCTCATTAACCAAATCATGATGGTACATCTGCACTATCATGGTCATCTGTGAATAGGCACACCTTTTTAATGGTTCTTATCACCCATATGCTTGAAGCAGCAACTAAAAATTCATCCTAGTTGACTGAACACAAGACCAGCCTAATGTATTAAAGCCATGTTGCTTAACATTCAGCACGAGACAATCCTACTGTATCAAAGCCATGTTGCTTAATATTTTGCAAATAAGAACTAAATTACATTGGAAACGACATGTGGAATAAGAATATGTAGCCTCTGGCAAACATAAGAAAACAGATTTAAACATAAGCATGAACGAACCTGCTTGAAGAAGTCATCCATTATCATTATAGCATGATCATCCTGTCCAGTGTTTAGCTTAAAAATGCGAAGAACCTTCTCCCTCCTCAAAGACTACAGAGTAGAACAACAGGAAACATAGAATCACAATTGTTGCATACCATGATCTAAGTTCTCTTTCTTCTGTTTAATAAAAATGTTCATTCTAAAATGGGGAAAAGAATGAGAATTCATTCTGAAATGGGGAAAAAAATGAGAATAGTTCTCATTATATGAACTAAAATCATGTGACCACACACTCATTATATAATAAAACAATATATTTGTAACATCGAGAATTGTGCCATAGATTGGATCAGGTTAAGTTCTCTCATCCAAACCTTGGATAAAGATTGGACACGAGCACACATTCGATTTATGATAATGCACCAAATTCGTGGCAAGAACTACATATCTCATGCCTAAAGGTCCAATTTCCAAAAACTTGCACCTATTCAAACTATCAATCTAGTAAAGCTGCTTCAACTTAGGTGAATGGGTGCCAAGAGAATCTATCTTAAGAACCACAACCAACACACATCGAATTCACAAATTAATTAAAATCGTAACTTAAAAATTATAAGATTTCTCAAGTCCGATTTCATAACCATGCCCTTTCAAAACAATATCCTAGTAGGGTTTTTTTTTTTGTTTAAAGATCATGAGAGAGATGCAAAGAAATACTTTTAGTTTAGGATGTGTTTGAGAAGTGATAAAACTTACGGAAAAAAAATTTTGGGTGTAAAAGCTTTTAAAATGGTAAAAAAGGATGTAATATGATAAAGATAATGATGAAGAGTAAAAAAAATAGGGTTAAAACAGATAGGTTAGTTGTATAGGTAGTTGTGCAAAAATGATTAAAAAGTAGAGTAATTATATAGAAAGATATGAAGAAATGATTAAAAAATAGAGTAGTTGTGAAGAGTGAAAAGTTTTAGATTAAAAAGTTTTGAGTTGAAAAGTTTTAGGTGTAGCCAAACACACCCTTAGTTTCTAAAATTTAAATAATACAATCCAAGAAAAATAAATAAGGAGAGCCCTTATACATGTCATTACTGCTAACCGAACCACTATTACAAAGCAGTCACTGTCATGATAAAATGTGATGAGGTCTTAAATCTTTTGACTGAAATAAGGCATTACACTGAACATACATCGTCATCAACAATATGCAGTTTTACTATCCAAACTCACAGTAAGAGAACATAGACAACTTGAATTATTGAGCCCTAAGGTGATTTAAAACATTGAGTTCTTGAAGTTTCCAGAATTAAAATCTCAGAGTCAATTAGGATACAAATATCTGCATTTCACATTTTATTATAGAAAGCATTGTCCGACATATAATCTTCAAAAAGTACAGAGCAAGGCATCAAACCTCCAGTTGTCTGTCAACCTGAGTCCTGTCCTGAACACTGCTATAAAGTTGCGAACGTAAAACAAAAGGCTGGATGGAGACCTGAAAGATTTGCATCAAATTATTAATAGACAAGTTCCATCAATTACATTTAAAAAAAGAAAAAACATTTGAGGTAACTAGGAACAACCCTGACATTATAAAAAGCAAAAGAACACTTTTCTGGTTTGGCCATAGCCAACAGGATCATAAAATAATATAAAATCCAAAAATGACAAAGCATAGGTAACCATTGGCAAATCTAACTGCGCTTTTTACGATTGTTGATATCAATATATATAAGGTACTGATCTATGTAACCACTAGTTTCTTTTTGGATTTTAATCCTATGCACCTGGGTGCAATTAACTTCGGTGCACCCAGGTGCAAATACTCATTTTTTTAATATTGTTTTTGAAACTTTTTTCACACAACTGATAATCTATGTGTATTTAACATGTGTCTCAATTTTTACCATTTTTGGAAATTTTTATATTTTTTGGATTTTTAAAAATCAGTAGCATTTTAGTGAATTTTTTGTTAAATACAAAATCAACGGTTGTGTGAAAAAAGTTTCAAAAACAATATTAAAAAATGAGTATTTGCACCCAGGTGCACTGAAGCTAATCGCACCTGCTTGCATAGGATCAATTCCCTTTCTTTTTTATAAGAAAAAATTATTAAATTAGAACCATTCATAACATTTCACTGGTAGGTTTTTTATACTGCCTAAAATCACTTTGATTGGAAACTTACATGTAAAAAAATTATCTTCATTTAAGAGTGAATGTAGATGTTGCAAATGAATATATAGCATATAAAGATTTTTAGTCAGAGTGATTTTAGGCAAATAAATGCTATTGATGTATACAATAAATGGTTTTGATTTAATTAGATGCACAAGCACTAGACCAGTATATTATACATCAAGGTCGATTTATTGAACCAAAAGTTATAGTAGAACATAGTAGACAGGTAATCAACATTCAGAAAATAGCATAGAAGAAAATAGATAGTGGACAGGCAGTCCTGATTTTCAATGTTTTCAATGGACAGGTAAGCATATATCTTCAGGAAACAGAAGACATGGAAGATAGAGGAAGGCAATAATGCATTCCAATAGAGGAGTTTCTAGTCCAGCAATCAAAATATATTCAGAATGACTGATGAGGAAAGACTTTCTAAATAACAACCCCTATGTCCATGAGCACACAAGTAACATGCAGTTTCATGAACATATATGAATATAAAAAAAGCATGGCATGCATGCAAAACCACACAATATGTGTTTTCAATCAAATTACAGTACATATTCAGTTTCTGATAAAGATAAGGCATACCACTTATGCAAAGGGGCATTTCTCAGCAGAAACACAGCACAAACCTTTTCGATCTTTGGAAACTGTGCACGCATGATACGGAGAGCTATCATTGTGTCACTGAAGTTAAGATTGTTCTCTGCGATCACAACAAAAATGCAATTAGTCAAATTGAGACAATGCAAATTTCCAAAAAAAAAAAAAAACTGTTATTGGTTAAAATAACTGAAAAAGATTTCCTTTGTCTTTTTTGGGCCTTCAACTAGAGAAATCAAATGGCAAAAGCTAGAAAAGGACATGAATTGAAACCCAGAAAGAAACAACATTACCAGAACCAATAACAGCTTAAGCCACAAATTCTAACAGCATATGCAATGTGCTAACACTCCATACTCAGATACTGAATTCAGAACCTCATCCTAAGAGAAGTTATTCAGAATTTCCTGGCTGTTCTAGCTTCCAATCTGGACTAATCCTAGTGATTATCTTGCTGTGTGAAGCCCTCATGATCCATGCAGTCCTCTTGGGAGAGGCATGGCAGGTTTTCAGGTTCTTTGCATTTTAGACCCTCCAAGCATACTTATTTATAAATGAGACCCCCTGGTTTGCATATTGCATTTTAAACCATACTGTCAAAATCCCTACCTAATGGACATTTTCAAGGGGTGAAATGACTGAGGTGTTCTTTAGCACTGTAAACACCCAAAGCTCTTCCCCAAGCTCTCTCCCTCTATGCCCCATCCTTTGGCTCTCCAAATTGCATTTTCCATTGATTTGTCCCGTGTCAAAGAATTTTTTCCCCTTCCTTTGAATAATCAATTGAAAATGTTTACATGATTCTCTCTCAAACCCTTTTAGAGAGCCCTTACATGCATGATGTTATTTTTCCATTTCAGATGTTCTTAATTTGTGTGGAGTATGTTTTCATTAACTCCATTCTGACCAGTCCTTGATGCTTGAAGCCATTCTTTGCACCAGTTACCCCACATGTTTTGCTTGCAGTTTTCAAGGATTTGAAAAGATTCAAGCAAAGCTGCAAAAGCGAGTGAAGTATTTGGCATGGAATGCCCAAACAAAGGCCTCATAATCTTATGTTTTCAGATGGTTATGAGGCACCATCTTAGCTGTTTGCCCTCAGATTTTTTGAACAAGGATGGGGTTGAATCTTCATCCCTAAACATATTATGATGGGTAAACAAAATGCAAAATACAGTTCCTGAATCAAGCACATAAGAGTCCTCACAAATGCAAAATAAGAGGAGAGGAAATTACCAACCTTTTTCCCATTAGCATATGTAAAGACATCCCTCACAGCAATTTTGCAGTGAATTTCAGTTATTTGTAAGGACTAAGGAGGCCACACCTTGTAGATTGCCATAAACAGTATCAGGCTCATTGGGTGGAACACTTCTTTTCTTTTCTTCTTCTTTTTTTTGATACCTTGACTGGGTCAACCTTCACCTTGTATAGTGGTCCGTAACCACAACTCACGCACACAAATTTTGGAACCATAAAAGCCTAGGTCCTTATCGTGTTTAGAACATGGTCTTGGTGAAAATGTTTACATTTACATGTTTGGCTGTCAAAACTTAAAGGCCCCTGAATTATAGTGCATGTTCATTTTCGAAAGTGACGAAGCCTGCGCAACAGAAGAATTGGGTAAATTTAGGTATTGGGGTGTGGGTGGTTGGGGAGCACCATAATTGTTTCACCCCTTTGAAAAGTCTGTTAACTAGGGATTTTAATGGCAGGGTTTAAAAATGCAACAAATGCAAAGTTTTAGGGTTTAAAATGCAAATACGCAAACCTCAAGAATTCAAATATAAATATGCATTCCCACAAAGCAATCCAACCAGAGGACAAAATCAAAAAAGGACAACAAACCTCAGTACTTTCCAACCATATGCTTGGGATATGTGAGGAATGATTTTCTTTTCAGATTATTCATTGCAAGAAGGACTGAGACTGGAAAGAGTGAATCAATTGCAGGATTGTTTGATCTAATGTGAGACAGTCTCAAAATTTTGGCCAACTCAACTTAGTGCAAGCAAATTAGGCAGCTAAGTGGCTATTTTTCGGTAATAGCATGACAACATTAGCTTTGATCTAGTCATCTAATCTAACAAATAAATGGTCACCGTTTCAACTGTTGCTAAAGCTATGATTTTCTTTATTTCGAAAATCTTTCTAATACTATATATTTAGAAATTTATGTTAAACTCGTTCAAGTCACTGCTGCAGACGCATCTGAACCAGGCCATTGAACCAACCAGCTCATCTTATTCTAGAATACAGGTTATAGCTCTAACTAGTAGTATTTTTCATTTAATGTTTGATATCTCACATTAAAACCGGCCAATTTTGCCAACCCATGTTTTCACATTGATGCGCTTGTAGATGTGCACACCTAAACTAAGCATTCTTTTCTTGAATTTTGTTAAACAATCTTGGAAGTGAAGATGTGAAATCATGACAGAGAATCCGACGACAAACTATTAGTATCCTCTCTCCCACAAAGTACCAATGTGTTAGAACAAGTCTGCAACAGAGCACCCCTGCCCAAGCAATCTTCTTGGGTTTCATGTGCAGCTTGCTCTAACCTACCACATATCACAAGCAATTGAAATTCTGATCCAGCTTGAATTCACCCTACCCATTTGCCAGACCATGTAAATCCCAAGTCGGAGAAAAAACAGAATTCTGAAAAGCTTTTGGGTGATGAGATTTTACCTAATGACTGCATTGTTTGATCTGCTTCGAAATTCTCATCGTCGTAGTCTTCATCTCGCCCTCGTTTCTTTCCAATCGCCCCCGATACTCCTTCCATGTTCTCCGCCCTGCGTGAATGGGATGGACATATGGAATGCGATTGCGAAGTCTGGAAAAAAATTGCGATAGGTCGCTTGCCCGGCGAGGTGGCAACGGGCCAGCGCAATATAGCATGACTAACGGGCGCCGAGTTGTATTTTTGGGAAAATGTTCCCAGACAGGCTCGTGTTTCACAGAATTTGCAAAGTGAGTCGAAACCAATTTTTCTTTTTCTTTTTTCTTTTTTCTTTTTTTTTTTCTGATTTGTAGCCGGGACCTATTTTTCATTACTAGTAGCAAACGGAGATGGATATTGAAGTGTTATTAATTAGTAACCCATTGCGGCAAGTGAGAGCATTTGGCCTCTCTATTCGCAACGAGAGAGTACGTGTTCTCCTATGTGATAAGAGAAACAGTGTTGTCTCGTATGTAAATGACAAGAACTTATTATTATCCCTTATGTAAAATTATTGACCTTAATTGTAATATCAAATGAAATATAAGGCATATTTGTTAACATAAAAACTTTTTAATTTAAAATTTTCTCGATTTATACTTTCTATACTTTTAATTATGTTTCAAATATTCCTATATAACTTTCCAGTCTTTCACTCTCTTTTTTATAATTATCCATATAATTAATTTATCTATTTTAACTTTATTTTTTTTACTCATCATAATCATCTCTATCAAATCATATCATTTTCTAATGATTCGAGAACTTTTACAAAAAAAAAAATTAGTTCAAAAGTTTATACAATCAATTAAAAAAATGAATGGTGATATTGTCCACCATTTTTCTTTCTTGAAAATTGCTTACTATTTGCAAAATTCATTAGCACATTCTTTGTCCTCTTTCTATTTAATTAATGTAGTGGAGTTTATTTTTTTATTAGTATTTATATAACGTAATAATTAAGATTAGAATCAAGTATATTCATAACCCTTACAACATAGAATAAATTTTTTCTACAACCCTCAACACTAGAGAAATTTTTATATGAAACCCCATATTAAGGGAGTTGTAAAACATTTACAATTCAAGATGCTGTTGCAATTTTTACCTTTGACTAAGGGAAGGTTCAAACTAGGGGGTGTTAATAAATCGAGTTGAATAAGTTGGAGTATAATCTTAATCTCGACCTATTTAAAATATTTTAATCCTAATCTGTTTATTAACTCATTCAAAAAACTTCAATCCTAACCAATTTATAACTCATTTAATAAATGGGTTAGTAGATTGTTAACAGGTTATATAGCAAACGACGTAAAGGCCTAAATCTAACAGACAATAATCTCGCGAGGAGAGATGAGATGGTATTTTCAACATAGAAGAAATAGAAATAAGGTAAAAATGAAAAAATAGAATCCGGACAATAGTCGAAAAATGAAAATTAGATAGCATAAGAAAGACTTAATGGGAGAAAATAATTAAAGGGTTTACATTTATATATATAATTTTAATGGTTTGAACAATTAAATAGGGTAAATGGGTGAAACAGATTATTAAACGGGCCGATAAGTTATCAAATCTTAATTTTAATCCGTTTATTTAATTAAATAGTTAAACAAGTTGACAGATCATAATATGTTTAATTAAAAATCTCAACTCAAACTCATTTATAAACGAGTTAGACGAGCAGGTTTACCATGACTATTAACATCCATAGTTTGAACTTCGAACCAGCGACGTCGCCCATGCATTATGCTGTACGTTGTGCTGTCGTGGGAATTGAGTTTATTTTTAGGAAAAAATTGATATGCAATTCTGATAAACATATGATTTTTTTTAGAAAAGCTATTAAATATAACAATTCTACTGTTTAATCATTTATATATAATTACTTGTACAATTAACTTATTTATTTTAATTTTATCATCTTTACTTTTATTATTACCTATGTTATATCAAATTATTTTTTACCAATTTAAAAACTTTTATATCAAAAAGGGTTGTTTGTTTACACCAAAAATATTTTAAATTAAAAACTTTTCATCACCCACAACTATCAATATTTTTAATTACTGTTCGCTTATTTTTATACAACTATCTTATCTTTCAATTATTTTTATACAACTACCAATAATCCAACATCTCTGTTTTAATTTGTTTTCTTTGTTCATCATCATCGATCCTATCATATCACATAATTTTTTTCTAATTTTAAAAACCTTCACACTGAAATTTTCATGAAAAGTTTTATCATTTTTCAGACAAATTAGTTTTTGACAATAAAAAAATGCAAAGTCTAAACTTTTCACTTTTTATGACTACTTTATTTTTAATTATTTTTTCATATTTTTTTCATACAACTATCATATTTTCTAATTATTTATACGTAACCATCCATATAACTAATATATTTATTTTAATTTTATTTTATTTTCTCTTCATTGTTACTTTCACATATCACATCATTCTATTCAAAATTAAAAACTTTTATACAAAAATTTTTTGAATGTACTAGACAAATAGTAAAACATGTTAAGCAAAAACTTCTTACTCTTCGTAATTATTTTATTTCTTAATATTTTTTTCACATTTTTTAATACAATTATCATACTTTTAAACATTTTTATGTTATATATATAACTAAACTGGATATTTTAACTTTATTCTTTTCATTTCCCACCTTATGAGTTATTCATTAGATCATATCATATTATATTATTTTTTTAAATTTAGGGCGTGTTTGGCAACAGATAGAAAATGTCATGTTAAAACTTTTCAATCTAAAACTTTTCACTCTCCACAACTACCATATTTTTTTTTATCATTTTTTCACATTTTCTTATACGACTACCCTACTTTTCAATCATTTTTACATCACTACTCACACGACTAACATATTTATTTTAATTATTTTTTCTTTACTCATCGTTGTTACCCCTATCATATCATATCATTTTATAATTTTTACTCTCTAAAACTATTCATCAAAGGTGTGTTTGATAACAGCAAAAAGTTGTCAATTTAAAACTTTTCAGTCTAAAACTTGTCCCTCTCCACAACTATTTTATTTTTTTAATTATTTCTTCATATTTTTCAATACAACTACCCTTTTTTCAATCATTTCTACACAACTACCAATACAACAAACTTATTTATTTTAACTTTATTTTATTTATTTCTCATCATTATCCCTATCATATCATATTATTCGACAACTTCTCATCTCGACAACTTTTCATCAAAAATTTTATCAATTCCTAAACACACGTCTATAACGACTTTAATGCTAAAAACTTTGAGTATAAAAAAATTGTTATAGGGCCATCAACAATCAATCTCACAAATGATGCTCATTCCGATTAGCAAAATGATTGCTTTGACGCGCTCATTATCTTACAACTTATCGTCTATGCAATTTTTCATCAAAAGTTTTATCGTCTCTAAACACGCTCGTACCGACTTTTATGCTGAAAACTTTGGGTGCGCCTGACAATCCATAAAAAATGTCAACTTAAAACTTTTCAATCTAAAACTTTTCATTCTCCATCACTATCATATTTTTTAATCATTTTTTCACATTTTCCTATATAACTACCCTACTTTTAAATCATTTCTACACAACTATCCACACAACTAATCTATCTATTTTAACTTTATACTCTTTACTACTTATCATTACCCCTATCATATCACATCATTTGATAACTTTTACTCCTTAAAATTTTTCATCAAAAATTTTATTCGTTGCCAAATAAACTTGAGTATTAAGAAAATTGCTATCGGGCGATTGACAATCAATGTCACGAATGACGCTCGTTCCGATTAGCAAAATGATTGCTCTCACCCGCTCGATTCACAGCTATAATTTCATCGCCTCCGCGCAAACATACGATTCTACGAACAAACGGCTGAGCACACGCTAGCTGCGGCGGAGCCTTGGCTCAATCATCTTTCCTCACGCTTCGAGACTCTTCAAAAGAGAACGCACCCGTTCGTCGTCTTCCTCGTCCGAGAGCTGGAGAAAACCTTCGAAAGCTTCTCGCTTCCTCTGCCAGAAAATTCACCGAAAAAACCCTAATTCGGTCCTTCCAGAGCTATGTCTACAGACGCTGCAACGACATCATCACAATTCACGTACTCTGCCCCGTCCTACTTCCCTCTCCCCTTCCACCTTCAGAAATCCGATCCGACGGCCCTGCAAGTATCAGATCCGCAGCAGTTTCTGGCCCCGCAGTATCCGCCCAAGCCCTATGTGCTTCCCCCTCCAATTCCTTCCGCTGTCAAACTCCCTACCGCGCCAGTCTTTCCTTCCGTCTATCCAGCTCCCGCACCCGTCTCTGGCGTCTACTCCTTGCCGCAATATCAGCAGGTGTTTGTCGCGCTGTTTTCTCTTTTTCTATTTGTTTGCTTGTCTGTTAGTTTATTAATTAGCTTTTTGCCAATATTTTTCCTCTGTTTCTCCAACGTAGGATGGGCGGTAAACATGAAGACTTTCCCATTTCTAAACAATATGGTTATGGGTTTTTCATTTATTTTCCAATGTCTTCGGTTATCAATGCAGATCCATGAATGTCTGATGCCTGTACTTGAGGCTTTTGTCTGAAATAGATATGCACTGTTAACTGTTTGGAGAAAAGATTGTTGATTTTTATTGATTTCAAGTTTCATATTCCACGTCTGTACCGCACATGTATAACCATGTATTTTTTTATTTTGAAAATTTTTCTTATATTGAGACAGGCCCAGCAGTTATTCCAGAGGGATGCACAGACAATTACACCTGAGGCGCTAGAAAGTGTAAAGGCGGCTCTTGCCAGCAGCGAAATTGAGCACAAGGCAGAAACCAAAAAGAAAGCAGTACCTCGCAAAGCTGCTGGGCAATCTTGGGAGGATCCAACTCTTGCAGACTGGCCAGAAAGTATGAGTTGTGCCGTTTCCTCTTTAGCGACTTTGCTGCTTTTATTTATGCTGTCTAAATTGTTTTGTTAGTCTATCGATGCTGTCATTGTTATTTTAACAATTAAGAAAGACCATGTATTATGGTGGTTACTTTACTCATTTTTTATTTGACATGGTTGAATAACTGAACTCAATTCTTTTTGAAGTTGGAGTTAATGCTCTTATGGAAACAAGGTACAAAATTTTTTCGTCAGAATCTGTAAAACATGGCTGCTGCCCACTGTCTGCATTTTGCATTGCACTTGAGTTAGGAGTGGTTCAAAGAGATGGCTTTGCTCATTTTAGACTCTGACGAAAAGAATCCATCATGTTGATTGGACATTCCATATTTGATTTAAGATGAAAGCTGTGTTCTTTTGAAAGTGTAGGGTAAAAGCCAGAAGCTATGATTGGAGTAATAAACACTGATAGATTAGGAGATTATACTTCTTGATGGAGCAGAACAGCATGTTAGATCTTCTACAGCTAACCTTGATTATATGGAAATTTTTAGGCAATTGTTTCCATCATTGTTATCTTTGTCATGTTCAGAAAAATTCACTCGCCCAAATATATCCCTAAGGAATTAATTAGTAAGTGGGTTGATCTTCTTGGAATTATATTCTTTGGTGGGAATTTTGAGATGGCATCTTATCATATGGATGTTTTTCTTCACTAGTTAAACTTATCGTGAGAGAGAGGGAGATACAGAGGAAGAGAGAGAGGGAGAAAGATTTGATCCATTTCAGCAACATAATCTTTTGCTAGCCATTCAATGAAGAATGGACTGGAGAGCAGGAGGAGGAGCCATCTTAGTGATGCATCAATGGTGATGGTTGGGACCTGATCTTTTTATCAAATGGATGTCAAACATACCAGAGCACGACCTTTGATGTATGTGCTTCATGCTTGGTCATTTCCTGGAGAACAGCTGCTACATAACATGGCGCTGCAGTGCTTTCTTTGATTCTGTTATGCTTGTGATTGTGTCACTAGGCTTCAATAGCGAGAGTGTTATCAGTGTAAGATTCTGTGATATGTGAACTTCTAAATGTTGGATTAAAGTGAAAGTCTGATTTATTTGGCATCATGTCCTAAAATATTTTGCTAGTCTGAAACCATTTTGGCACTCACTGTTAGGAAAGAAAAGAACACTTCTAGTTGATCATTCGCAATTACCTCATATGACTGGATGGTGTAGATGATGTCAGTATGGGTGGCTTGCACTATTCTGATTCTGTTTCTTAACATGCTCCTTTTTTTATGTGAATGGAGACTATTGCTCCAACATGGACTCAAAATTGGAACTTTATTCACGCCCATACAGATGTCAAACCACTTGGCTGTGCCTTGGGTGACCTTAACATGCTACTTTATTTTCTATTGTAGAAGTGTCATTTCTTGCTTTCTTGCATTCCTTAATTTAATTCCTAATTCCTTTGAGTGCACGATCATGTGTTTCTTTCTTTTTTGGATACAGATGACTTTCGATTGTTCTGTGGTGATCTGGGAAATGAAGTGAATGATGAGGTTCTTTCAAAAGCTTTCTCAAGATTTCCTACCTTCAACATGGCAAAAGTTAGTTTTCATGCTCACTGCCCCTCCTTTGTCTCTGTTTGCGTGCGCATGTGTACCCTCCCAACAAAATTATTTTCCTTGAACAATGATGTGAATAAATGTAGTATAACATTTCTGTTGTCTGTTTGATTCTAACTAAAATCCTACTTTATTCCAGAATGATTTCTTTCTACCACACCCTTTTAGATCAGTGAAAATATCTATGCTTTTGTTAATATGAGAATCCTCATTTACCAATGCAAACAACAAATGAAATTTCTATAGTATGGTATCAGTAACAGATTATACCAACTGGAATTTTGATGGATGTGGTTGTGGTTTGTAGTCAATAGCAATATATCAGTATTGTGCCTACATGCAAGATCTTAATGAATAAAATGGAGTTGTTTTTACAATGAATTTTTCTCTCTTGAGATAAAGCTCTGTTTAAATCATAATGTTATTTTGTATTTTGCTAGAGGCAGTGGTGCAAGCCTCGCACAAGGGATGGGAAGGGATGCAGTGGTGGGGCAAATTTGCAAAGAAATTTAAATGATACATTAGGGCAATTTTTCCCCCCAAATTCCATGCTTTTTAAATAAGGGCATCTTGTGTATATATCTATGCAATGTAGATAAAATATATAATGCTAGTGGCAGGACCTCGAGAGTTTCATTATTGAGAAGTAACATTCTTCTATATTTCTTTTGAAAGATAATGAATTCCTTGGGCATCTTTTGATAGTAGGCCCTACATGTCATAAACCCATATTAATGTGCCAAGATTCAAATTTGTGCTTCCAAAGCCAACTATTTTAAATTTCCAGGTCAAAGAATATTAAGGTTCTTTCTTTTCCTTACAGTTAATGTTTTTTCTTTTGTAGTTAATGTCTTCTTTTAGCTGTTGTGCCTTCTACATTGTAACTGCTGTTTCCCAAGTCATCTTTATCTCTTCCAAGTTACATCTTATATTCTGTTGTGAAATAGCATGAGTTAATGTTAGAAGAAGATTTGGTCTACTTGTACATCGTACTTTTATGAATAGCCTTGTTTTGTAATTATATGTGCATATTTGTTTTCTCGGCCCACTTTGTTTTGGATTTATGCATGTTTGATCTAACTGAAGTCTGACATTTACACATTAAACCCTGTCCAGGTTGTCAGAGATAAGAGGACTGGCAAAACCCGTGGTTATGGTTTTGTTAGTTTTTCCAACCCTTCAGACCTTGCAGCAGCACTAAAAGAAATGAATGGTGAGCTTTCATCCATCTAGGTTCACTTTATATATTCTTGTCTTTTAATGTGTGTAAATGTTTTGTTTCTGACAAATTAAACAGGAGAGATAGAACTATATGCTAGAGATCTTGAATTGTATAACCATGTCATTCTTTTGAAAGCATGATCCTTGCCTCATTGCCATGGTTTCCTTCGTTTGTATTTGACATGATACCAGTTGCCTGAAAAATCATACAACGTATGACATTATATCATTGTTGGATCTATTTTAGTCCATATTGGATAGAATTTTTTTTATTTGGGTTAAATATTAAAAATATATCTAGAAAAAAGAAAAAAAAAAGAATAAATATCTATATTTTCTAGTTTTGCATATGTAACTTAAGGTGTCTATGCATTATTACTAAAATATTTTTCATTGTGTGCTGATTTAGCTTGTCTTAGGTACTGAAGCTCACATCGAATGTTTTTGCCTTCTAAAATTTGATTGATACTCACCTAAGATGTTTTTTCCCTTCTAAATTCTATTAATAAAATACTCTTGTATCGACTATTTTTATATATTAACATATTGATTTGAATTTTTTTTTAAGTTAAAAAACCAAATAATTTATGTTAAGAAAGTATTCCCATGTGCTTCCAAAAAGAAAAAAAGAAAGTATTCCCATGAGCAATCAAACTGAATACAGAAGGACAATGCCTAAACGCATATCATTTCAAAAAAAAAATCTGATTTTTGAAATACTAATTTTTTAATAAATATTGTGACAACATTTTTTATTATTTTTATAGCATAATAAACATCCTTTTAAGCAGTCTAAGATATCTCCATAATAAATATCCTTTTAAACCATCTAAAGTACCTCTTAATTTCTTTTAAAAAAGAAAGGTTCTAGTTTTTTTTTTTTTAATTTGGTCATGAAAAAAAGAGAGGATGCTCTGGTTATTTATTTATGTTTGGACTGTACACATACCTATAAAAATCTTATTGTTCTAGAATTTGCACATCTTGCTAAAAGATAATTTGCAATCTTATTATCCTTGGATATTGAAATGTATGATTCTGTCATCATTCTTTTGAAAGCATGACCATTGCCTCATTGCCATGGTTTCATTTATTTGTATCATATTGGTTGCCTGAAAAATCAATACAATGTAAGACATTATATCAATGCTTATGGCCCAGCAGAGATTTTCTAAAATTGCAATCCTGCTAATGATGATCGCTGTTCTTCTGAACCCTTAAATGCTAGGCCAGTTTTGAGTTTGATTGTTGTTGATGAAAACCATGGACATGGATTCCCTCTTGGAATATGCTTTCAAATTCAGGCCTTTCACTGTGTAATTCTAATTCCACCTAGTTCTCCTGGCTAATTTCCTTCTGCTTCACCCAGTAAAAAATACAAAATAAAAATCTTTTCATAAAGTTGTCCTTTCCAAAAATCGTTGCTTGTTCTCTTGCCCATCTCTTACCCAAATTAAAAGAGACATTTAGCTTTCATTAGGTTATTGGATCTCAGATCTCACCCTCAAGATCCTCTTGGTAATTGTTTCAATATACAGTTGTATGTTCCTTTGTTATCTGTTGTCTGCCTTCTTAGTTCTCTGTATTGTTAAAAACCTGGTTGCTCTGCAGTAATCTCCAAATGAGTGGTTGTTATGAAGATCTGTCTCAACTACCTAGCTTCCTTCAACTCATTGCAAGAAGCCCCCCCAGCCTCAATTTTTTCATTACTATCAATCTGCTGTTTCAAAAATTTTATTGCTGCTGGAAGGTGCGACTTCAATAACTTAAAATTTTGGGACGTAAAATATATTCCCTTGTTGATTTTCAAGCTAGATCATATAACAAATGCGTCTTCAACTTTTATTGAGGTCATCATACAATCATATGTAGTCAAGTTTACTGTGAACTTCATGCAAGACGTCATGGCACTGGCTATGGGAGCCCTTTCCACACAACAGGAACTCGTCAGACTTTGATATGTTACCATGATGATAGCTTTCATATCTTATGAAGGACGTCAAGTTTAATCTCTTAAGCATTAGGGCTGGTAACATATTGCCCAAGTATGCTAATCTCTTCTTATATTAGATTTTTGTGATATAGATGGCAACTGATAACCACGTCAATGGAACATAACATGATTGTAACAGGTAAATATGTCGGTAACCGTCCCATCAAACTGCGTAAGAGTACATGGAAAGATAGAACAGACTACGAGGCCATGGAGAGGCAAAAGGTATTTTATAGTCAATAATGCTGCTTTTCTAGTATTAATATTTAGAATCCTTTCTGATTTGTTATAAACCATCTTCCAGAACCACACTCAGAAGAAACCAAAGCTGCCAAAGAAGAGTGTCTTACATAAGTGAAGCTGCTAACAATGAGAAAAGTAAGTACATTAGTAGTCAATGCTTGTTTCATCATGCAAATGATCATGCCATTATCAACATTTTTCCTTTCTGTTATTCATGCTGCTACTGCTGTTCATTGTCACTGTGATCTTCATTGCTGATACTGCTGTGATTGTAGCTTCAGTAGATGACTAAGGGCCTATTTGGCCTAGCATTCTTATATAGCGAAATCCTATGACCAGGATGTTTGCAGGAAGCTTCTCATTGTTGCTTCTCACGGATGCGGAAATGTTTACTACTACTCGCCTATTTTCTAAGAGATGTCATACTTCTGGATGTGTTCCAAGGCTTTCATATTTTTAAAAGCATTGACACCATGAGATAACACGTGGCCAAATTAGCCTAAGTCTGTCAATGTCATGATGTGCACTGGTATTGAGGATCAAGATGGCTGGGAATCACATAACTGGATACCATGTAACTGCTAGTGATAGCAGCTCTAATGACTACCATGACTTCTGTTGTCATTACAGATAACTTTGGTGGAGACTAGATCTGCAAGATGGCTAACAATAGTTTTACCAGTCTTATGGACACCATTCGCTTGCTAATTCCTAACTGATTGAATACAGGAGGATGCAAAGGCTTTTGTATTTGTGTGCTGCAGCGGCTTTTAATGGCTTCTGGTGAGTACTGCAGTCAAGAATCAATCGGAATAGCTTCTGTTGGAGGGTTTTATTTGTAAAATCTTTGTTATTTTAATGTCATTGACTTGCTGGAAATGGTAGTGCAACACATTCAGAAATTCCAGCATAGGTATGTTTTTGTTGAAATCACAGGACGGATGTGGATTGCTTTGTTTTATGGAATAGATGAGTCAGTAATTGTGATCTACATTTGATTTGACACAGCAAAATTACCGTAGAATAAAAATCTCTAGAATGTTATGAAGCATCCAAGATACAATGACTTCCGAGATACGGACCACCCATCTTGTACAACTGTACGTTCGAAGTTGCCTCGCATATCCCATCATGGCCCGGTTGTATCCAATATTGTGGGGTTCTAAATCGTGTTGGATCACGACTATCCTTTGCATCCAAATGTCTTTGATACTTGTTCCATTATTTTTATCATTTTTCCACTTCTCCGTTAGAACTGTTTCCGTTTAGGACTTTGCTAATCCCAAACAGGCCGTAGTGTCTTGTGGAGTCCTTCAATGTTAAAATTACTCCCAATATTGTGGTGGCTTTCAACTGGTGAATGTATTTGAACTGGGAGGAGTCAAGATGGTATCATCCGGAAACCGTATGAATCGTGGGAACGGGATGGTTAGTGCAACTGAGCTGGCAAAACTGCGATTCATTTGTTTCCCCTCAAGAAAAGAAATTGGAAGTCGAGTGGTTTTTCAGGACGGCAGCAGCAGTTGATGTCAGAGGACGGTCGGAGCTAGCTTGGCAGTATTAAGGGCCGGAAATGACCGAACACTTAATGCTTCTGGCGAGACACCATTTTCGGCAAGAGTACAAATAGTTCCTATTAGGGTTGTTAAAGGATTAGGTTCGATCTGTTAGAGTCTAATTCTAATGCCAACCTAATTTAAATAATTTTAACTTTAATTTATTTATTAATTAATTTTAAAAACTTAAACTCTAATCCATTTACTACTTATATAATAAATGAGTTAGTAGGTTGTTATCAGTTCGTATATATACATTACAAACAAATTAGAACTAAGTTAATTTAAAGTTGAGTGTATTGTTTATAATTGTTATGTTAAATTGATCTACATTGATGAAATACATGACATAATCAGAACATCATGAGGAAGGATAACAACTTGACGAGATAGAGGATAACGGGGAGAAACAATAATATAGATGAAGAGTTCACTGATCGAATATAGAGAGAGGGTGAAATGTAAGGAGAGAGAGATGATGAGAGACAAGACGAGGAGGAAGAGAAAGGAAGAGAGGCAAAGAAGAAAGGATTTTACTGACGATACTCACAGAGAGCGACAAGAACGATAATGGCAATGCATAGCATAACAACAGGAAAGACTTTCTAGTTATAGACAAAGAGAGGAAAATAGAAAATCGAAATAAAGAAAATAGGTTTGAAATCTAGTAAATACGTATATTATGCATAACAACAGGAAAGACACTCTCTAGTTATAGACAAAGAGAGGAAAATAGAAAATCGAAATAAAGAAAATAGGTTTGAAATCTAGTAAATACATATACCCCTTCTTAGTAGGTTGTAACTGAATTGATAGATTAAATGAATTAAATGAGTTGGGTAGTAGAATTACAATCCTAATCCGTCTATCTATTTAAATAGTTAAATAAGTTGGTGAATATAAACCATTTATTAAAAAATTTTAATCCCAGTTCATCTATAAATGAATTAGACGAGCAGCCATAACCGTTAACACGCTTAGTTCCTATTGCTCGATCGCAGTCATACAAATATACAACTCCATTCCTGCTCTTTTTAATCTTCTGTCATGTTATATACTTTCATGGCACAGAAATCTGTTCTTAAAATAAAAAAATATTCTTCACTATCATGCTATTTCCTTTATCTTGTTTTGTATGTCAGACCCTTGTTGTGATTGGTCACTTTATCCATGGATATCATAGGTGCTGTATATTTTTAATATCAAATAAAATATAGATTATTAATAAAGGCATCACATCACGTCACTGTTGAACACTTTGAAAGGTTTAGACATGATCACCTGAACTGGATTCTACAAACGATCTTCAAGTTATTCAAGATGAAACTTCCTTTCAGACGGCAGAATGGCTCAGAACGTTAGAAAGATTGCTTAGCAATTCCTGGCATCCTACGAACAGCAACTTTTGTCTCCTTTTAACATCAGCCTCTCCAATACAGCAATATAGGAAATAGAAAATCATAGTGTTCCAGCTTCATCATCAATTTCATTTTCTTTTAATATCATCATTATCCATAAGAATAACAGCTTAGAGGGAAGATATGAATAAACTTAGAAAATCAAAAATTGGTGAACAATAGTATAGAAGCTAATGGTCTTCCGCTTTATCACCCTAAACCATTAAAACAACAACAACAATCATTATAACAAAAAAGGAAAAATGGAGCACAAAAGCCAACTTCTTGGCCCATGCTATTGGCGTGAAAGGACGCTAGTGGAAAATGCAAGAGCTCAATTATTTTTTTTTTTTCCTTTTTTATATTGAATCCTTGTGGCTTCCATCTGATGGCCACTTCTTCTTCTGAATCACAAACACCATCTCCTCATCTCCTTCTGAATCTTCAGCATTCACCAGTGCTACTAATTCCCAATGCAATGCTGTTAAATATTTTTTGATGTAGTTAATGACTGGCAATTTGTCACGAACAATCACAAAACCGGTAGGCCTGAGAATGCGGTCCATCTCCAACAACAGGTCTTCGGCACTACTAGCACACCCCTTCTTCTCAATGTCAGAGAAGAGAGTCCAGGCATGGAGTAGATCGTATGTCCTAGGGTAAGTTGAGAAAGCTTCACACCTATTAGAAAGCATAGTAATCAGCAAGAGTCACATGACTGTATATCAAAAGCCATGTCTGTCCAATTTCGAATTAGCAGCAATAAGCAGTAGTTTTAATGCTACATCCTACCACATATCAAAATCAAGGTAATTTTACAATCACTGCAGTCAGTACTCAGTTTACACAAAATTTAATGTAGAATACTATTACCAATAGGAACATCATCCTGTGCTATTTTATTATTATTGCTCTTTTTATCACTATAATACTCACAAGGAACACTATAAACAAAAAGAGGTACAAAGGGATTGCCAAAATAACCATCACCGCCAACTCCATTCATTAGGTTTCTTTCAGGGAGACCTTCCATATCAAAAAATGGATGCTCAAATCTTTTCTACCAGTTTGACACGTTCTTTATGTCCTAAAATCCTTTATACCGGTTCTACGCTCGTCCTTGATCCTTCTGGGCACTGTTGATTTGACTAG
The DNA here is from genome assembly GCA_035584095.1 of Annona squamosa. Classification (NCBI taxonomy): domain Eukaryota; kingdom Viridiplantae; phylum Streptophyta; class Magnoliopsida; order Magnoliales; family Annonaceae; genus Annona; species Annona squamosa. The sequence continues at coordinate 84,225,619 of JAXCLR010000001.1, forward strand.
CTCACCAATAACGGGTGGAATTCTTGCCTATTTCACCATGTTTAAGTCCACTCTCACGCCTTATCTATAACCTAGTGCTTCTTAGCAATATCAAAGGAAAAACTCATTCTTGCAACATGTTCTGACTGGCAGGTTGTTCACCAGCAATTCCTAAAGCCAACTGTTAAACAAATATTAAGAAATAGCTAATCAGAAAAGGAAGAGCACCAAGAAGACAGACCATTTGATTTTTATCTCAGGCATTTCTTGTCAATCCAATGGAACTCCTATCATTTGTGAACAGTCCCCAGAAAAATAGTATAGTGGTCATGCAAAAAGAACATAGACAATCTAGAAGTAACATATTGTTGCTTGTGAGGAAGATAAGTTTAGACAATAACAACTCTCAAGCTGCTCCAAACTTTAAAAAACAATAGAAAGCACTCACGTTTTACTTGAGAAATCACTATGTAACCATCAATTTCAAGTTTGCAATCAGCATCACATGTTCCATATGAAATTTCTACAATGATTTCAGGACCGATGATCAGGCGTCTGTCACGTGCCAACCACATTCGTGAAACTGGACAATGGTTGTGAATTGTGATAACTATAATGCTCATATTAGCAGTACAATGGCAGGTGTGGTAATAATAATTATAATGATGTTTGAACAAAGAAATGTTTCATGTGTCAAACAAAATGCGTACCAGTTATGTGTGGTGCCTATCAGACCCCTATCATAAATGACCTTGAGCGTGTTTGGTCCATCTTCTGGCACAACATTCATCACCCAAACATCCTTGGTTCTTAGTGCAGCTGCAAATGATCCTATGTGTGCCTTCATGTCCATCAAATTCCTCAACGTGTTAGGCTTGATCTTTGGGCTTAACAAATTCCAGTAGCTCTCAACCCTCCGTTGCCAAACATCCTGTATCATAGTTGTGGGCGTTTCTTATGTCAACTCAAGTACCACAATGCATGACAGGTAAGAGGTGCAAACAGCGAAATTTAGAATTGGATATCTGGATTACCGTGTCCTTTTCAAACATGTCATCGTTATAACCAATATCAGTAAGACGAGGAGGAGGAGCAGTTAATCGCTCAGGCCAAGGTGCCAATCCACTCCCTTTGTCTCTCTGACTTTCTGATAAATCAATCCATACTCGGAGTTTGTTAAACTTGAAATAACAGTATATGAACTAGGAAGGGTGCATTTCACATGTTCTTATAAGAATAAAGAAACTGCCACAAAGAATCAAACATGAGAAGTTGAAAATACAGCAAGCAAAATTTCATCAGGGAAGGATATCGTTTCACAGAGAGAGAGAGAGAGAGACTGCCACAAAGAATCAAAAATGAGAAGTTGAAAATACAGCAAGCAAAATGTCATCAGGGAAGAAAATCGTTTCACAGAGAGAGAGAGAGAGAGAGAGAGAGAGAGAGACCAGGCTGATAAGAGGTTCTAACAAGGGAAACAGCTACTGGCACAGCACACTAGTAGTGCCTACCAGTGGTGGTAAGCTTGTGAAAAGATGAATTATTTAGCACCATTTTATGAACTTTGCAGTTAATGAATCACTTAGAACCATTATAAAGGAACTCCATTGCAGTCCTGAATTCTGCCACATGGATGATGAACTTACGTTGAGAGTAAGGAGTGATGCAAGCTTCCATATTCACATCCCACACATTATCTGGATCATCATCAGGATTGCACAGAGGGGGCTGAGTTCCTGGATCTCTTTCAATGTAACAGTCATTTGTAAGAGGTTTGACCCAAATGACAGTTTGGTTTCTTTTTGCAGCAATCTTCCAGCACATGCGTTCAACGAGGGCACTCATCTCTTTCCATATTCGTAGATCCTCCTCATCCTGGGCATATGCTTCTGGAGATGAGTAGGCAAAGTAACCTCCTGGTCTAAGTAACCTGTCTAATTCCAGCAGAAGGATACCATCTCTCTGAAGCCAATCAATTCGACAGCGAGAACAATGTGCAAATTCAAATGACCTGCTTGGGTAAGGGAGTCTCTTTGTACCCAACACACCAAGATATGCAGGAATGCCCCTTTCTAGAGCAAATTGGATCTGGTTTTGATGCACATCATTAGGTGCTAAAGACATAGCTATGATATCAGAAGCAAGAAGATAAGCCCCAAAACTTGCAACTCCACAGCCTACATCAAGAACTGTCCTAACTCTTCCACCATTGTTCAAATTATTGTTTGTGAAGTTAAGCATCTGCCCAGCAAAACCAGTAAGAAATGTCAAACAGTCGGATAATGTCCTTAGAATTAAGAGGGAAAAAGGATGTAAAGAATAAGAAAGTGACACTAAAAGTTATAATATATAATTCACACAACCATCTAAGCACTGTGAAATAACTAAAGATATAGCATGTAGATAGAAAACAAGACGAAACCCATGGTTCTTTATCTTTTGCATCTCTGAAATCATAAAGCAAAACAATCTTACATTTGCAAGGGATGCAATATATTTATCAGCTCCATAATGGAAATGAGTGCCTCCACCAGGAAATATAATCTTGTCATTTTTTACAACCATCCAGTTTTGGTCAGATTTCTCATGTGCAAGATGAGTGTGAGGTATGTTTGCCTTCCATACTTCGTCTCTGCTCCTTGGCCACTTAATTGGAACCTGCGATAAGATAACAATATAGCATTAGCCAAGAATATGTTAACTGAAAGCTTTCTGACTGAGAAATGTTGGCTTCTGGAATTCATGTCCACTAACAATGGAATCTGACCTGGTAGCCATGTGGTGGTGGAATCAAACAGTTAAAGCGCCTTTCAGGTGGAGGACAATGTCTTTCATAGTGTTCCATCAGAGACAAATCCAGCTTTAACCTCATTTGGTAGATTAGGTTTCTATCCAGGCAGGGAATTATTTCCGAATGCCGATCATCACAGACCTTCATAAGACAATAATAGAAAGAAAATTACAAAGTTAAAATTGTTGGTCAATAATCTTAAACAAAAACAGCTACATAAAAAAATACTCACTGGAAAGCTTTTAAGTGCAAAATCATCATCCCCATCTTCACTCGGAAACTTGGAAGATGATTCTTCATGCTTGCCCTCTTCAGAATCATCGTCACCACTTAGTGCAAGTTTTCTCAAAGTTTTACCATATTCCATGGCCGATGCAGCACGCGAAGACCCAGATCCATAATAAAAGAATAAGAAAACAAGAAGAACCCCAACAAGAAATACAACTGTGACCAAACGTTTCTTCTGGACACCTTCCGTTCTCGCTCTCATGATTCCACTGCTGCTTTACAATGGAACTACTTGCTAGTTACACCGCAATTTTCAAAAGATCATAATTGGAGATGCCACGGTGAGAACTCTGTCAATCCCAAGAAATCACCAGTATCTCATTTCAAAAACAGGCGTCAACGATATTTTATAAATGCACAGATCAATGGAATTCATCAAAAGATCCGTACAGCTCGGAGAAAGATAAAGGCAGAGCCCTGCAAAAATAAACCTCGATAACCATTAGGAAAACTGTTTACAACGTAAAGAGATTCAATATGCATGCAAGCCTATGTCAAATAAACAGTGTTCCCAAATGGCCACTTATACAATCAGAGATCTCACAAGAATGAATGGAGAAAACATACTTTAAGAACCAGTATAACTTTCCATCACTTACGCATGTCAGTGTAAAATAAAATCAACAGCAGCAAAAACGACAAAAGAAAACTAATCCTAATTACACTAGACAGAAAATTGCGATCCAAACAAAGAATGAGAGCGCAAAACACTTTGCCGTGTTCAGGAGGCTGGATGAGGGTTACTGTCTAAATCTGAACCGCTAGCTTAAATGAACAAGAAAAGAATGCAACGAGCTTACACAACTCCTTTTTTTTTTTTTTTTTTTTTTTTTTTGGGGAAATCTTACAGAAAAAAAATGCAAAAACTCGCCCCATATCTATCCGTCAACTATCAGATACCTGTTCTCCTAGAAAGTGCACTAAGCAATCAAAGGATGCTACATTCGATAGCCACTTTCGATAGCACGCCGCCTCGCGCTTTTGAAATTGCCTTGCCAACACATTCGTTCGAAAGCTCAAGCGAACGCTAGGAGAAACAGAGAGAAGAATCTAAAACCAACAACAGACAAACCACGAGTAATGAAGCGTCACAAAAGCACGGAAAGGATTCAATCCATGTCGGCAGAGCCTCCTAGAATTCGAATATCTCCTCACGTTCACTGTTCAAATTCAGCTATTGTCCACCCACAAAACAAGAAATCCACCTCAAGACGACATCCAGAGCACCAAATCCAAAAAAATCCACGCATAAATCACTGAAATCCATGAAATTGGGAGCACGCACCACGAATTCATCTAAAACACATCAGATCCACGAGAAAACGTGAATCCGCACTGAAAACCAGCTCCGCGAGCCTCATGCTGCACAAAAAGAAAAACGCGGCAGAAATAGGCATTGGACAACTTACTAGATCTGGATCTGCAATCCTCTTCTTGATTTGAACAGCAAGGCTGGGAAGCTGATGAGAACGGAGACGTAGATTTCAGAGGCGGAGAAAGAGGCCGGCGAGCCAGCAAGCTCTGGAGAGGAGAGAGCGTGAGTGCAGAAAAGGGTATAATAAATAGAAACGTGAGAGGGATAAAAGCAGATCTGAGAAGGAACTCAATCACAACCGGCTTTTCTGCTTTCGTCGTTCGCCCAATAGACACAGCGTGCTACGGGAACGAGAGATTTTGTCCATGTTTCGCGATTATTTCGGATACTTTGAGAGACGCCCGAAGTTGTTCCATGCTCTGCCTTTTGTCGGCATCATACGCAAATACTCGTATGTAACGGAATTTAATTAGTGAGCAAAAAGTAGAAAATTGCCGGATTTTTCCCGTTTCTTTCTTCTTCTTTTTTTTTAATCCTCAATTTTCCCCATTTCTTCATTTATCGCCGTATATATTTATCAATCTGGGACATATTATCATCAAGCATCACATAAGGAGTTAGTTTATCAATTTGCGAGCCTTGTTTAAGCACTATCTTCAGCTCCATTATCCAGAAGAGTTAGTTTATTCCATAAAGTAAATGATTTATGACTGAATATTGGAAACATTAACAACATGGATTTTTCTTTAGAATTATACATGGAGTTTTAAATTTGGGGTTGATTTTTCTTTAGAATCATAAATGGGAGAATGATATGATATAATAAGGATAAAAATAATAAGTAAATAAAGTAAAATAAAAATAGATAAACTAGCTGGATGGGTAATTATGGAATTACAATTGAAAAATATAGTAATTATATATTAAAATATGAAGAAGCGACTTGAGAATAGAATAATTATTGAGAGTGAAAAGTTTTAAATTGATATGATTTAAAGAATGTCAAACACATAATAGGAGATGTATGAAAAAGGAGTTTATTAGCCGTGTAATAAGGATGCTTCATTAAAAAAATATGCGAACACAAAAATATTATACAACTAATAGAAGACAACTCTGGATGATAGATAACAAGACAATTAATTTTTACAATTTGGAATCCTAATCCTGCTCTACACTCTTAGCTCACTCAAGTTCACTAAATTAGTCATCTAAGTGGCGACAAGAAAAATTTTTTTGTTCATCTTATTTATTGAAAACTATTAACTTCTTAAAATAGAATTGTATAAAGATATAACACACCAAAGAAAATTTTAACTTTACACCAAAAGATGATGGATCGTAAGAGTGAATAAATATTTGTTGAAAGAACAATAGTATCTGCTTCTATAATTCTCCATTTTTCATGTAATCTTATCCATTTTAATACCCTTGATAATTGATCTAGAATTTATTTTATTTATTATATTTTAAATCATTTACATTTTCCTAGAAACACACTTAATTTTTACGTGTGATTGTGCATGGTCCTCTTTTAAAAAATCGTAAAATTAACATAATAAAATAGTTTAATATTAAATATTAATTTTAAATTATACTTTCAACATCTAAATTATCTAAAACATTATTAAAATATAGGTAAATGATTCTTAGAGTATTGTTATATTTTAAGGATTTTTACAAATATACCTACAATGTTTGACCAATATTGTATCCGTGTTTTTAAGTTTGCTGAATTTGGAAATATGCTTATAAAGTTTGCAAAAAATTGCAACAATATCATTTTCGTTAGGATGCTGTTAGAATTTTATGTAAAATGATAATAATGCCCTTTAACCTAAGTGATAAACTTGCAATTTTTTTAAATATTGTAGATGTATTTGTTACTTCATTATTTTGTATATTTTGTACGTATTATTATTTTAGATTTTTTTGAAAAAATGCTTACAATAGTTACAAATATTGAAAGTATCTAATTTAGCTTAAGGACATTATCATCATTTTATATAAAAATTTAATGACATTATAACGGAAGGGACATGGTTACAATTTACATAAACTTTGTGGACATATTTATAAATTCATCAAATTTAGGGACACAGATGCAACATTGGTAAAACCTTGTAGACATATTTGCAAAAATTTCTACATTTTAACATATATATGATAAATCTAATATTTTTCATAATTTATATATAAAAAATATATTTTAAGTAAATGTCAACGTACACATCTTTGACATTTATGAAACTTGATCTCTTAACCAGCACAAGCCCACAACATATGCATTAGATTGGTGGAGAGATTTGAGCCACGAGTTGATTCCTGTCATTAGTCCTTGACACAAATTTCGTTACAGCTTTTTCTGGTAGTTGTGTGGTAGGGACTAGGGAGGCGGTGTAAAGTTCCCTTTCTTTTTAAAGTAACCCAAGGAATATTAATTTGCATTTTTATCCACTTTCATTTTAAATTATAACTGAGGAATATTAGTTTTCATTTTTTTTCCTTATTTTCAATTATTACGTCTATATTTTTATCTAAAAATGTTCCTTTTTTCTTGATTTATTGAATTATTGCATGGCCATCTAGTCATTTCATTTTCTTCTGTTTTCTTCTTCCTCGGATACAATTAAATACTCCTTAACGATCTTGTTTGACGTAGAAACGTCACATGCATGTTCGTGAGTGACAATTACAGGCCTCTTGTTTGGGGCGGCGTCTCTATTTGGAGCCTCAGTTAATTGGCTTTAGGCAACAGTTAACAGACGGCCACTCATTGCTGCTTTGATCAATCCCACGGTCCCACAGGCAGATTAACCTGAACCATCTAAATCTTGTCTACAAACCTACGACCCTGAATCCCTAATCCCATGCGGACGGATGCACGGGATCTCTATTGTATCTCATCCAAAACCCCATTTTTCCTTAATTTATATACTAAGATTTACATTTTTAAGATTTACATTTTTTTTTTGAATTTCAAGCATATGATTATTTTAATAATTTTCGAAGGTGGGAAACGACTAAATTAATTGAAAATAAATAAAATATTCATGTGTTTAAAATTTTAAAAATATATACATCTCCAGAAAACGACAAAACTCAATACATAAATTACCGTATACCCTTAAGAAAACAATATTTTATAAAGAAAAACCAAAAAAAAATTTGGGTTCGAAACATCGGAAATCCTGTAAAGTAGGCAAAATGAGATCTCCCCGTTAAATCTACAAAGGCGATCACATGGGGTTGGCAGCAGTTGGCCCTAACTCTGTTCGACCATAATCAATTTTTTTTAATTTTTACAAACTTAAGGCAAGACAGTTTTTTTTTTTTTTTATTTCTACGGTAGCTTTTTTAACTTTTAATGTAACTTTTTTGATTCCCAACGTACATCAATATATTTTTATATCAAATATAAATTTCACATAAAAAACTTATATCATTTAAAATAGACCTATGTATTCTAGGTATATTTGATAATAACAAGGTTTTACTATATGCTGAGATATACATTTTGTATTTTTAAAAATAAGGTTATTTTAGTTATATTTAATGTTAAAAATGACAAAAGTATCTTTATATTTTTGGAGTGCAATCCTATGCACCCGGGTGTACTACACATATTTTTTTTTATTTTTTTTGAAAAATTTTTTACACAATAGTTAATCTAGGTTTATTTAAAATTACTAAAAATGCCACTGTTTTTTAAAAATCTAAAAAAATATTTAAAAGTCTCCAAAAATAGTAAAAATTGATACATATGTTAAATAAACCTAGATTAATAGCTTCATGAAAAAAATTTAAAAAAAATAAAAATAAATAGGTGTAGTACACCCGTGTGCATAACCTATATTTTTTTATTAGAAAAAGTATCTTTATATTTAAAAGTGAAAAAAATGAGTACATATTTTTAAAAATAATAAAATTTGATTTATAAGTTAAATGTACTTAGGTTAATAGTTTTGTAAAAGATAAAAAAATATAAAAGGTAAAAGTGGGCGGGCCGCATATCCTTGAACTAAATCTCTGTATGCATTTTTATAATTGGAATCCGTTTGAGTACAGAACCTTTTCATTTCCACGTCCCATACTCTTTTTTTGGTAAATCACCCGCAATATGTGTTAATATTTAATCAATTAAAACATCAAAAATCACAGCGATCAAGCACTTAGGTGGGCCATAAAAATTTTTAAACAATCTCATGAGTTTGTATTCACCGTGGCCCACCTATAAAATATTTGACTCTTGCATTTTATAATGAGGCACAAGAGAAGTCTGATCAACCCCATGAAACTTTATTTTGAGGCCGGATGTCTTGTAACATCGAAGAACTGGAAATAACAGCAGATATCACGACAGCTCGCTTTGATTGACAGCAAATAAATATTGACAGGGTTGATATTAGGATATGATAGTGCAGTATATGAAGGACGTAGCAGGGCTAGGTAAGAAACGGAGTGGGAATGGTCGGTGGGTTGGTAGAGCTTGAAGTCGATGGGTTGACAACTTATGAATAAGGTCATAGCAAAGGAGAAGGGGAGGAATTGTTTGGGTGTTGTGAAAACTAACAGAGAATAGTACGAAGTAGGGTAGCTACATGTGAGAGATTGTAATTACGTTCATTGCAATTATAGGTGTTAATAGTCATGGTCAACCCGTCAACTAGCTAATTCAACTTATTTGTAAAAGAGTTTGAGTTGAAATTTTTGAATAATTTAATTATAATCTATCTACCCGTTTAACTATTTAATTAAATAAACAAAGAAGGGTTGAAATTTTATAATCCGCCAACCTGTTTAGTAACCTGTTTAACTTATTTAACTTATTGAAATTATATATGTAAATGTAAACCCTTTAGTTATTTTCTCTTATTAAATATTTCTTCCATTATCTAATTTTCATTTTCTTACAATTTTCATAATTTCATTTTCCCGTTACTGTCTTATTTTCATTTTTCCTGCACGAAAAATACTCTCTCACATCTCCCTGCAAGCTCATTTTCTACCAAAGTCTACGCCTTTAGGCTGTCTACCATACAACCCGTCAACAACACCCTCTAATCCATTTGTTAAATGAGTTGTAAATGGATTAGGGTTAAGGTTTCTTAAATAAGTTAATAAACATATTAGGATTGATATATTTTAAATGAGTTAAAATTAGAATTAGACTCCAACCCGTCCAACCCAATCCATTAACACTCCTAATTGCAATCAATACAAATCCAACATTTGTTGTTCGTAGATCAATTGAGATCTATCAAAGGTATCAAAGCTTTCCACATCCTCAATGTATGGAATGTTTTTCATCACAGTTCAATGTGTGCAGGACATAGAATCCTGAGTTTTCAGGATGGAAGGCAGCCGCTTCATGGTCATCTATGGTAGCAAGCTATGGGATGCAGAGATCAAGCTCCATACCTTATACAATGACATGACGAGAATCTTCTTTAGGGTCATGGAAATCTCAAAGAGCAACAACTAATTATGAGTCTGAGCAGTTAGATTGTTGGTGTAATTCAACGGTGGTGTGATTGTTGGATCTCAGGTAAGGGAGTTAGTTCGTTAGGGAATTCCTGTCTTCCTCTTCCAAATCGTGGGATTGGGCAACTCCAGCATATCAAAACATCCCATATCATCCACCGTGGTTAATGAAGAAGTATCAACCCATGCCATCTCCATTTGGGATTTCGAGTTGTCAACCACTTCATGTGACAAGGTTCAACCAATCTTTAACAAGTTTTCAATCAACAAAAGGGTAGACCATGTTGAAATGATGCTACCAAAAATTAAGCAATTTGGGGGTCTTGAGAAATACATTCAAGAGTTTCAAAGGTTCTACAACAAAGCCAAACTCATGATGAGATTTTGAAGGTTTTGTTCATTAAAGGCTTAAGAGGTGATTTGCTAGCTAAAGTGATGTTGGCTAACCTAATGACAATGTCGCACACAACTGAGGAAGCCCGATACTTTGAGTTTCACTTTCGAGAATGGATGAGAAAGAGGTGTTCTATGAAGGGCTTAAGGTTAGCAAATGATGCTAACAAGGTACCATCTTATCGTCCTAGTTCATTTTCAACAGTGGTCATTGGAGAGAAGTTGGGAGAAGATAAATCAACAAAAGCAAGGAGTCTTCTAGAGCCACTAGATTTAACTAGGAAAATCATGGAGCTAGGGAGTTGACCATAGAGCCGACTAAAGTTTTTGCCATTGCTGAGCCTGATGAAGAGAACTGGAAGACAAGTTGTGTATCGAAACACCTTGGAGTTTGATGGGGTATGTGGGCAGCAATGCCAATTGGGAAGTTTGTGGAAGTAGTTGAGATAGAAATTGGCACTGGTGTGAACATAGCTTGTTTGTTGAAATGCTCCATCTACCTTTTAAATTTAAGGATGTTTTAAGGGGGTAATTTTTCTAGTAACTTGGTATTTAAGGAAAAGTTTAAAGGAGTGAATTTTGTAAGCTCCATTGGCATTGTCACTTGGTTGGGTGGAAGTAGGCTAAAATAGAGTTCGGTGGATGTTATAGTTGAGGAGCTGTTGAAGGAGGCCACAACTTTTCAAATCACGATGGGAGGCATGGTGCCTCATGATTGGTTGTATGGGCAGTGGAATTCTAGAGTAGTAACATGGTATGGGATTGAGGTGGATCCATTTGTTGTCTCAAGACATTCTGTTAGGAGTTTGTTAGTGTTGGGAGATGAAGATTTGACTATAAGAACTAGTGTTACAACTACCTTGGAAGTTAGAGGAATTGGAAGGCATTAGACCTTGTTCCCTGCACTGCTGTTTCAAGGGATTTCATATGGGGAAGATGTTTTAGCAAAGATACCGCAATTTGTTTGAACCACAACGTCCACTGTTTTTGGCTTGTAAGCACGATGTTTGGGTGTGGGCGGCTCTTTTGTGTTTTGTTTGTTGCTTGTTTTATTATTTTTGTAAGAATTTTGTGTTCACCTTGAGGCAAGGTGAATTTGAGGGGCGAGGAATGAGAAAGTTGGTATTAGGGTATGGTAGGGCAGTATTTGAAGGAAATAGTAGGGCTATGTAAGAAAGGGATTGGGGGAGGATTGATGGGCTTGGTAGTTGGTGGGTTGGCAGCTTATAAATAAGGCCATAGCAAAGGAGAAGGAGAGGAAATTGTTTGGGTGTTGTGAAAACTAATAGAGAATAATAGAAAGTGGGGTAGCTACATGTAAGAGATTGTAATCATGTTCATTGCAATCAATATAAATCTGCGTTCATTTTCCACAAATCGATTGGGATCTATCAAATATCAATGATGATCTTTTACATTCAGACACTGACACCTATTGCTTTGACTACTCATCATGACAATTTGATTGTTCAGATAAAAAAATGAGACATTGATGGGGCATTTAATGTTGTTGAAATTTTGTAAATAGCTCCTTGTGAAGCCACCTCTTGCACTCCACCATGGCCACCATATAAATTTTATTTTCATTCATAAGAAAGAATTGTAGCGGAGTTAGTTATGGCCACCAAGCTCTATGATATGGCTAGGCATGGAGAGTTTGAATATGAGAGTAGCTATAGGCAACTAGAGAGATGGACAACAATTGTTGAAAGGGAAAAAAGACAAGTGAGAAGAGAGGAAAGACAAATGGGGAGCCATGTGAAAGGTGGCGTGCGAGAGGTGATTCACTAGCATGCCTATGTATGGAGCTGTTTGCAAATTTTTGGTGGCTTTAAATGCCCAGTTAGCACTTCATTTTTGTGCTTTCATATATATTATCCCATCTCAATTGGTATTACAATTGAGCTTTAAGACATTCTTACAATTTTTCTACCAACATTCTACAAATATTAACTAACAATTTAAATTCTTCTAGTAACATTCCCTATATCCACTTGGTGAACGCACCCAAAGAAACTCGAAGAGAACAAATGACATCACAAAAGTCACCTCCATATGCAGACGATAGACTTTGAACTAGAGACGTTCAGGCAACGAAGCGAGTCTCCTACTACTGAGGCAACAACTCAATGGCTCAACACTTCATTTTTTGAAATGCATCTAACGACTGATCATAATCTTGCGCAATTGAACGATCATAATGGGTGGTTGAAGACAATGGGTGTTAACATCCATCGTTATTGTTAAAAAAAATGTAAATAGTCGAGATGGTAAAAAATGATTGTGAAATATAAAAGCAAAAATATCATTTAATTGACAAGTTGATTGTATATCATTATTAGTCTAAATGGTTACCAGCTTAGAGCCCAAAGTATTTGGTGCATGTGGCAAATAGTCTAAATGGTCCTCAATTAAGCAAAACTGCTTTCACGCTTCGCCTAGTGAGCAAACGATTTTAACGGTCCAAGTATGGTACATTCAAAAGAGCTTCACATAATTGAATAAAAATAAAAGGTCATGAAAAGGCATATTTATTCAAAAGAGCTTCACATAATTGAATAACAATAAAAGGTCATGAAAAGGCATATTTTTTAAAACTCATCGAAGCCGGACTACCATCGTTTGGGTGTACTACACCTATTTTTTTAATTTTTTTGATTTTTTTACAAAACAGTTAATATAAGTATATTTAACATATATATCAATTTTTATTAATTTTAGAGATTTTTATATATTTTTTTAGATTTTTAAAAATTAGCATCGATTTCTAAAAATCTAAAAAAATCTAAAAATCTCCAAAATTAATAAAGATTGATATATACATTAAATATACTTATATTAACCGTTTTGTAAAAAAAATTAAAAAAAATTAAAAAAAAAGTTGTATGCACCCGGGTGCATACAAGTGTAGCCCATCGAAGCCACTCTCTCATTCCCAGTGATTTTTTATTTTAAAATTTTATTTTTTACCACTATTATTTTTTCCCCAAATATTCCAACTTAACCATTTCATTGTACAATCGCTGAATGGAATAAATGTCTTCCCATAGAAAGGGAGCCAACAAAATTCAGATATGAACTTAGACTGTCCAAAAATTCCAGATAACAGTGAGCCATTTAATGATTGGCTGGCCTCGAATTGCAAAGGCGTTGGGGCCCAGAGCATGAAGATGTACTGCCGACACGTATTTAGTTCCAAACGGCAGTGAGAAATGAGAATGTTGAGCCTTAACCTTCCCACTCACGCCAGGTGTGCGTGTACGGTACACCAACAAAATTCGTCTGCTGCACCCAAAATCTGCATTGATATTTAGTATTTTGACGGTTCGAAATCTCAGACATATTCGCCAATCTGATCCATCCAAACGGATGCATTACCACGTTTACAGGCGTCGAAGTATAGACATTCACCACCAATTTAGAAGTCGCTTTGACGAACGATAAATAGTGCACGTGTTCATATTGGATTATTCAATCTGTACCGTCGATCTAAATATAAACTGCAGAGATCAAGTGGTCACGAATCAAATAATGGCAAGATGGAGACGGAGGGGGTAGTTGGGACGGCTCAATCGAAAAGATTTTTAAAGGGTGGGTCGTTGATGTTGATTTCACGTAAATGACCTAACCGCCTAGCTTTCCTATTGCTAAGAAAGTTAAAAATACATAGATAAAAAGTTTTGCCGTTAAGATGAAAGAAAATAAACATAAAATAGATTTATTGAAATTTAAAATGGAAAAAAAGTAAAACAGTTAAGTAATTAAAATATCAAAAAGAAAAAAAAAAAGGTAGAAAGGGCGGATTTTTTTCTTTGTTATCATTATTATTTTTTGTTATTAGCAAACGGACCCTACATTTATATTAATTAAAGGCTCACCTATGCAGCGTTTAGAGCGCTTCAGCATCTTTGTTAGTCTCCTTTGCGAAATCCGAGCATTTTTCTGCACTGACCGTGAGAGCCCATGGCAAACTCACATGGAGCCCAGAGAAAATAAAGGTCTCGCGACGAGAAAATGAAATCTCGACTACAAATTATCGTCCAGATGGAATCAGTTTTTCACAGTCCCGGCACGTGATTTTGTGTCCGGATATGCACTTAGGTGATCCGCACCGTTCATATGATTTAATCTATAACAGACATCTGTACTTAGGATTTTCTCCATTGCAAATATTCTGAAACCATTAGCTGAATTTGTAAGATTTATCAGGACCACAATGATGGAAGTGCGTGGCGAGTTGCGACATGGCTTGCAAGTTGCATGTATTTGGAAATGGCAGAGGTGTGATAAGGTAGCTGAGGGAGCACAGGAATTCAGTAGATCTCTGTGTTCGAGTTTGTTTCGTTAGGCTTTTGAGGATGGCGGGAATGAGGCTGGGAGGAGGGGATGGCTGTTTACAGGGGTGTGTGAAAATATATTGTGAATAAGAAACATAATATTAAAATTGTAAAAAAGGTTGTTAATGTATTAAAAATTAAAATTTTTAAAAATGATAAGATTTTTGAAAATAAAAAATCTTATCGTATCCTCATTTTATTACTTTTACATCCACTTGTCTTGAACGATGGTAGTCCGAAAATAATTTTGTTTTGAAAGCAACGGCTGATTATTTTATTTTATTTTTAACGGATTCGAGGGTTGGGTTAGTGGGCCCGATACATGGCGGTGGGAATGGGATGTCTGCGTTGGTCCCACGCGCTTTGGACTTCCGGCGGTCGATTTCATCTCTCCCAGGTCACATGCCTCCCTGGTCATTCCAACTCGGTGCGTCGGCCAATGCCACGCCACCGCCGGCACCACCCTCTCCCTCGTCGAGTAACTTAGGCCGTCGATCCATTCCATCAACGGTCCGGATCATCGGAGACAATGCCAGCATCTAGTCACTATTTAAAACCAAATCCCACTCATACTCCAAAAAAAAAAAACCAAATCCCACTCGTACCATAGGCCATAAGGTACGGCTATTCATTTATGACAACATTTGGAGGTACGACGCGACGGATGATGGCGGACATCCGGATTGTTGTTCTTCGTAGGGTTGTAAGCAGGGTTCGTTCGTTGTCACCCGAAACCCAACCAACCAAACCGATTCATAACAGGGTTGTGTTAAATATTTTTTTTAAAAATTTATATAACACAAATTAAATCAACTTGATTTTAAAAGTAGGTTGCTTTAGATTAAATAATTTATAATTTGACCAGACCTGATTTTACATATTATTATAAGATATAATATATCGTTAAAAATAATCATATATTAAGTTTATTAACACATAATATATAGGAATTAACTAGACATTATTGCTTTAAAATAAGATTATTTAGCAATTTTTTATTGCAAAAGTCATAAATGAGAAAGTATTCATGTAAAAACGATTAATTTTATTCTTTCATATAAATTTATATTTTAAAATAGATTTAATTAAGCAAAATATATTTAAATATTATATATTTAGTAACCCAATTTCTAACCCTAATTGAACCAATTTTTATAGGTTAAAATAAGATTGGGTTAAGGTGTAAAAAATATGGTTAAAAATAAAGTTGGGTTAATATTTTATTAGGCGGGATAGTGTTGTATTTACCTTTACCTAAGTCAACTTGACCTGATTTACATTCCTAGTTGTTAGACTTTAGCTCTTTACGAGTTAAATAAAAGATATATTACTCTTAACTCGGGTGAGATTGTGAGGAAGGGTTCGAAATGAAAAGGAAAATATCGTGAAAAATGTGTAATTAATATGAAGTGATAATAGTAAAAGTGAAATACATAAGATAGTTTGTAGAAAAAATAATTAAAATATATAAGTAAAATTGAAAAAATAAATTTATTAGGGTGTATTTGTCAATGAGGGAAAATGTCAAATAAATTTTTTTTACTCTTCTCAACTACTTTTTTTTTAATAATCATTTCTTTGTATCTTTCTGCATAAATATTATACTTTTCAATCAATTTTTCACAATTAATATATTTATTTTAATTTTATTCCATTTACTCCTCATTATTATCTTTACCATATTATGTAATTTTTTTCAATTCAAAAGCTTTTAAAACAGAAAATTTTCATTTAAAAATTTTATTATTTTCCAAATATACTCTAAATTATTCAATGAAATATAACGTGACGGAGAGAACAATGCACTTCCCAGCCCATCTCACCCCGATGGTTTACGTTGCCAAACAACCGCCCCACCAGTGTTCCGACTTTCAAGTTCCGACAAACGAGCTGTGCATCGGATAAATTACTCGCAAGCTGTATTTACGAGTAATCGGCCGTCGAATTCGATTCTCTGGCAAAATCAGCTCCTAAGCCATCGATGCAAGTGCGGGCATTTTTCCTTTATTAGCCCGAAGTTCAGGATCACACTTCCATAATGTGGGCCGTCATGTCACATGGGATGGGGCTAATCACATCACAACATCCATCCAACTATCCAAGTCATTCATAAATCTCCACCGCTCGCCTGTCAACACAAGCTACGTGAATGAGCATGAAGATACTTAATTTAGGATGTGTCCGGTGACAAATAATATTTTTAGTGAAAAATTTTAAAAAATAAAAGTTTTCAAACAATATAACATGATAGAGATAATGATGGGTGGTAAAGAGAATAAAATTAAAACAGATAAGTTTATTATGTGA
Source organism: Annona squamosa (assembly GCA_035584095.1). NCBI lineage: Eukaryota > Viridiplantae > Streptophyta > Magnoliopsida > Magnoliales > Annonaceae > Annona > Annona squamosa. Next base: position 84,242,513 of record JAXCLR010000001.1, read on the forward strand.
ATAGTTGTGTAAAAATGATTGAAAAATAAGATATTTGTACACAAAAGTATAAAAAAATAATTAAAAAATATAATAATTACGGAGAGTTAAAAGTTTTATGTTGAAAAATTTTAACTTCATATTTTTTATTAATCGCCGAACAAACTATTAATATATCGAATATCCAACTGGAGAAAGGAGTCCTTTTGGC
>JAXCLR010000001.1:84245362-84280082 GCA_035584095.1 Annona squamosa
CTTTTGGCTATCGGATTCGGTGGCATGCGCGTGCTGCGGATAGCAGGCGCACGGACCCGTATCGAATGGCTTGGCTTGTGAAAGTCGAGCCCCACACGTTTTGCACTCCTTCGAGTGATGATGGATTTTTTTGAGTCATGCTTGAATCGGCTTCTCGTCCATGAATCGAGCGAGGGTCACTCTCAGAAATCTCCGCAGACTCACCTTAGGTTCGTTTCCCCGGGCTGTGCTTCATGCTCGTAATTTTGCTGCCGTTCAAGGTGCGAGAATTCCGTTTGATTTGAATCCTGACACCTCAATATACGTTAGCCGGCCCAATGACACCCTCCCATTGTTCGATGGAATGCCTCACCGACGAGCTCAAGAAATCAAGAGGGCTTGTCTGGCGGCAAAAGAGCTTGAACCAATTCAAGAACTGAGTATAATTCTAGACCCTCAAGTTTACACGCGTCTGTTAAGAACGTGCCTTTTCGAAGGCAATGCAGGTCAATCTCCCTGCATTCATGAAGAAAAACCACCTGACAGACGAGGCCTCATGCTGAAAAAAGGGAAAGTTCTCCATGCCAGGATATTAAAATTTGGTTTTGAGTTGGGTGGAGAGCTTGGAAATTTACTCGTTGATCTGTATGCTAAATGCAACAGATTGGGCCTCGCATGGAAAGCGTTCTATCAGCTCACAGAACGAGATGTGATGGCTTGGAACTCAATCCTGTCTGCATGCTTAAGGCTTGGATTACTTGAAGATGCCATTTGCATTTTTGGGTGGATGCAGAATGCCAGTGTACAGATGAATCAGTTTACATTTGCTATGGTTCTATCTGCATGTGCCAGTTTGGGAGCCCTTCGCTTTGGTAAGCAAGTCCATTGTAGTGTCAATAAGATGGGACTTGAGTCAAATTCTTTCTGTGAAGGTGCGCTGATTAATATGTATGCTAAATGTGATAATGTCATTGATGCTCGCCATGTATTTGACAGTGTTAACAACCCTGATACAATTTCGTGGACTGTGATGATTGCTGGTTATGTTCGGATGGGATTTTCTGAAGCAGCAATTGAACTTTTTTATAAGATGAGGAAATTAGGAGCCAAACTTGACGAGATTGTGTTTGTGACTGCTATAAGTGCTTGCGTGAATTTAGGCAGGCTTAAGGAAGCATGTGATCTCTTCACACAAATGCCAATTACAAGTGTTGTTGCTTGGAATGCAATAATTTCAGGACATGCCCAGAATGGGTATGAGGTTGAAGCAATTAGTTTCTTCCAGAAAATGCGAGCAGCTGGTGTTAAGTCTACTCGGTCCACACTGGGAAGTGTGCTGAGTGCTACTGCGAATTTATTGTCTTTAAATTATGGCCAGCAAATTCATTCGGAGGCAATGAAATTAGGGTTAGATTTAAATGTTTATGTAGGAAGTTCATTAATTAATGTGTATGCAAAGTGTTGTATCATAGATCATGCAAGAAAACTATTTAACGTCTTGGAAGAGAAAAACATCGTTTTGTGGAATGCAATGCTTGGAGGTTATGTGCAGAATGGCCATGCTGATGATGCCATGGCGTTATTTTCTAATATGATGGGTGAAGGTGTTCCATCTGATGAATTCACATTTGTCAGTGTTCTTACAGCCTGTGCCTCCTTGGAGAATCTAAATATGGGCAGTCAACTACATTCATCTATAATCAAGAGAAAATTTGAGGAGAGCTTGTTTGTAGGGAATGCACTTGTTGACATGTATGCCAAATCTGGAGATTTAAATTATGCTAGAAAGCAATTTGAGCTTATCTGGGAACGTGACAGTATCTCTTGGAATGCAATCTTGGTGGGGTACGTGCACGACAAAGATGAGATTGAGGCCATGATTCTTTTTTATAGGATGTTTGTAGATGGCATCACACCTGATGGAACTTCGTTGGCTACAATACTCAGTGCTTGTGCCAATATTCAAGCACTTCAACAAGGACAGCAATTTCACTGTGTATGTGTAAAGTATGGTCTTGAATTGAACATTTTTGTAGGGAGTTCCATCATTGACATGTATGCAAAATGTGGGGCTGTTGGGACTGCAAGTAAGGTCTTTTTTCATATGCCTGAAAAGAGCGTGGTCTCATGGAATGCTTTGCTTGCAGGCTACATCCATAACAATAAAGAGGAAGAAGCACTTGCTTTGTTTTGTCATATGCAAGCTGAAGGGCTGAGACCATCGCAGTTCACCTTTGCAAGTATTTTGCCAGCATTGAGTGGCCCTTATAGGCTAAACATGGGAAAACAAGTGCATTGCTATACACTCAAATCTGCCTTCTTTTCTTGCGATGTCTATGTGGGCATCTCTCTCCTGGGCATGTATTTGAAATCCTTAAGCAGTGATGATGCAAACAAGCTGTTCAGGGAGATGCCCCATAATAACAGCACAATATCATGGACAGCTCTTATTTCAGGTCATGCCCAAAATAATTACAGCAGGGAGGCCCTTCAGTTGTTCTGGGAAATGCGTAGTTGTGGTGCTAAACCTGATCAGGCCACTTTTGTAAGCATTCTTAAAGCTTGTGCTAACTTGGCTTCACTAGGGTATGGAAAAGAAGTTCATTCCCTCATCATCCAAACTGGTTTAGTCTCGGATGAACATACAGGGATTGCACTCATAGATATGTATGCTAAATGTGGAGATGTGAGTAGTTCTCTGCTAGTTTTCAATGAAATGGGGAGTAAACAAGATGTTACATCATGGAATTCCATGATTGTTGGATTTGCCAAGAATGGCTATGCTGAGGATGCACTTCAACTCTTTGATCAGATGCAGCAAGAGCACATGAAGGCGGATGATATCACATTTCTTGGCATTCTCTCTGCATGTTCTCATGCTGGGTTAGTACCTGAAGGCCGTGCATTATTTCAGTCCATGCAAGTGGACTATGGGATTCAGCCAAGAGCTGATCACTTTGCTTGCATGATTGATATTCTCGGTCGTGGTGGTTACCTACAAGAGGCGGAGGACTTAATAGATAGCCTGCCTTTCAAACCGGATGCAGTGATTTGGGCAACCTTGCTTGCTGCGTGCAGAATGCACAGGGATAACATCCGGGGGCAGAGAGCTGCTGAGAAGCTCATTGAGTTGGAACCACAGAATTCTTCTCCATATGTGCTGCTTTCAAATATATATGCTGCATCTGGGAACTGGGATGGGGTTAACAGGGTTAGGAAAAAGATGAGAGATGGTGGAGTAAGGAAACTTCCTGGCTGTAGTTGGATTGTTGTAGATAAGAATACACACTTATTTGTTGCGGGGGATAAGTTCCATCATGGTGCAAATGATATCTATGCACTGTTGAAGGAATTGACTTTATTGATGAAAGCAGATGGTTATGTTGTTGACCTCAACTGGGCTTCCGATGATGAAGACTAAAGAAGGTGGAACCTTGTGTGCTTGCTTTCCAGCAATTCAATATGGTTAGAGAGATGTCAGAGAGTTGTCAAAAGAGATCTCAAAAAAGATGACAGCCACAGTACAGTGTAGAAACTAACAACCATTTATGGTCCGTGTATATACTTGTTCCTTGTCTGACATACAACTCAAGATTTCAATCTCTATTCTTGCCATATTTATTCCCCTGAAAATGGAGAAAAAGAAATCTGGAAATATCAGCACTAAAGGGACCCAAAACAGAGAACGAGATGTTAGCTCGGGCGATATTTGCATGCTTTACCGTCTTTCTGTATATTATTTGCAATTTTTGAAATCTTTGCATATATGGTTGGAATACTGACCAAATATTGTGCCATATTTTTCAAAGAACTCTAAAAAGAACCCTCCATATGTAGAAATCCGAAAACCGTGAATCTTGGGCTTTCTTCCTACGAATCCCGGATTTGGGTTACTTTGGGTATTCTTTGTCATTTGCCCGGATATGTTTTAGTTTTCTGAAGTTGCTGGATCGCATGGGTTCTGATTTATGCATTATCGCATTTATATACATGACATAACTGAGAATAACGGAAAAGACAGCTGAACTTAATCAGTTGATAAAACTTATCGGGTGTTGATTATTCATTAATCGAACTTCGCCCGATGACTCTTATCTGCAATTAAGAACTGACACAAGTAACTTATGTTCTTGTTCGCAATGTTTAATTGTTTATCCTAAATTCGGCTCAAATGAATTTTTAGCAATAAAACGCCGGAAAATGAAAATCTTGAGATGAAAGTGAACCATTTATTACCATACCAATGCAGAACATTGAGGCACTCGATCGACCTTATTGGATTGCTGCACGTAGAATTAAAGATCATAGCACCATGGAAAATCTATCCGAAATAAAAATACCTGACTGGTTCTTGTGCCAACTGTTTTGTAATAATAAATTCACTCATCTTTCGTGATATTGGAAGAATTATAGTGTCGTATAATTATGTGATTATTTTTTTTATTTTACTTTTGAGTTTTATAACGCTCAAATCTACAAAGACAAGCCTTTCAACCTTCAGAACAAGAAATCAGAACGAAGGCCGTTAGCGTCAGAAGAGTTAAATCCGTTCATATGCTGGCCGTACACCATACAATTCTCTACTTGAAAATGTATGGCTGAACTTGCCAAATTGATTTTTTTTTTCGGGGTTTTTGCATGTTTAACTCCTTAAGTGCATGAAATACAGGATCAAACCTTGAGGTTTAAACTTTAGCAAATATAACCCTACAACTTTGAAAGGTTTGCAATTCTAACCATGACGAATAACAGTGTTAGACGCAGCCATTTTCAACTTTTCAAAATGATGAAATTGACCTTGTTTATATTTTTTTAAGGGGGGGAAGAAAAAACCAGAAACCTTGTTCGCAATCTCACTGGCACCTTCTCAACAATGAATCAAAGAAATGGGCACTCGCTTGTAATTGATCAATGTTAATTGATGGTACATCCTCCAAATACCTAAGATACAAAAATTATCATACGTTCGGCTGTGCCCACCCAGCAATGAGCACGGTGCACTTACCCGGTAACTACAGCTACAATTGTACTCGTCAGATTCAATTTCTTACACTGCAGAGAATTCGATATGTGGACAGGTCTTTTCGTGAGAGAGGCGAAACCTCAGCTCTTACCTGAACGAGAGAAATCCTTAGATGCACTGATCTTTGCAAAAGTACGGGTCATCTGTTTGAAAGCATCGCCGGATATAGCATCTCTAGAGAGAAGCGCATTTGCTAGATCTACAGCTTCCGTTCTCAATCCATCATGGCACATGCCTTCCAACAGTATGTTGTAAGTAGTTTCATTTGGCTGACAGCCTTTCTCAATCATTTCCCCAAGCATGTCAATGGCTGCATCAATCCGGTGAGCCTTGCTCAAGCAAAGTATAACAGCATTGTAACTGATGGCTGTAGGTTCATGCCCATTATCCTCCATAACCTGCAATAGTTGAATTGCTTCATTTACCATTCCATCTCTACAGAGACAGGATATCAAGATATTATATGTGATGTCATCAGGCCCAAAACCTCTGTCCATCATCTCCGAAAGCATCTCCACAGCAATTGACTCTTCGCCATTGGTCCACAGCCCATGGATCATTGTATTATATGAGCTTATATCAAGAGAACAACCGATACTCAGAAGCTGATAAAATATTTCCAATGCGTAATCACCATGTCCACTTCTTGTAAGTGCTGCTAAGATTGTGTTGTAATTTACAGTGTCCGGAATGCATCCATTTGAGATCATATGCTCGATGAAGCCAATTGCAACATCCAACCTCCCATCTTTACAGAAAGCAGAGATCAATAAATCATAACAGTGGGGGTTAGGGGTCCATCCACTAGATATCATGTCCTCCAAAACACCAACCGCCTCGTCCAAAAGACCTTCTTTACAAAGTGAGCTGATCATGATGGCGAAAGTGACAACATTTGGTTTGTAGCCTCTTGAAATCATATCATCAATCAGCTTCTCTCCATCCTGCCACCTCCGGCGGATCCAGAGTGCTTTTAACATGATATTATATGAAAAGACATCTGGGTTATGCCCTTCCAATTGCAAGCTCTTAAGGAGTTCATATGCTTCGTCTACCATCCCAACTTTGCACATCCCTCCAAGGATGACATTGTAAACCTTGCTATCTGCATGAAGCCCTTTCGATGACATCTCATCCAAAAGCTTTGGCACTGCATCGATCCCACCTTCACGGATTGTGGCATCCATCAAAATTGTATATGTGACCACTGTTGGATTGCAACCATCTTCCACCATCAGGTCCAAAACCTTCCGAGCTGAATCCAATTTTCCTCTCTTGCAGAAAGTCGCTATCATTGTGTTATAGGTAACATGATCAGGAAAACAGCCTCGGCTTCTCATCCGGCCTATAATTGCTTTCGCTGCTTCTATTTGATTCAACTTGCAGAAGCCACTGATCAACGTATTATAAGCATAAACGTCAGGATTCCCATGAGTTTCTAGAATTTCCATCACCCTAAACGCCTTTCCTACATCCTGTGAATTGAAGAACCTTCTTACAAGCTTGGTACAGCAGAACAAATCTGCCCTGTAGCCCTTGCTCACCATGGACTCCAGGAGATGCAGGGCTTCATTGTATTTCTCTAATCTACATGATCTGGCGAAGGCCTTCATCAAATTGGTCTCTTCGAAATTGAGAGATTTCCATTGAGCTACTCCATTTTCTTCAGAAACCCTAAATCTGAGTGGGTAGCTAGGGTTAGGATTTCTGCTACTAAAAGCACAAAATTGACGAGGCTGGCAAATGGGCTTCGCGTGACTGCTGAATGGAAGGAAATGACGGGAGAACTCAGAGGACAGGGTAGCCATTATGTCTGCTCTATAGTGGTTGATTTCTGGCTGGCATTTAAGGTTTCCAGAATGAAAACTGCAAACCTAATGAACTTGGGAAAATTTACCTACACAAAGGCAGTAAGAAAGGAATCCAATAGAGCTGATACACGAACTTGCACTAGAATAAATACAAGGTTAAGAGCTTTTGCACATAAAATTTGAATTCGATGATATCAGGAAGCTGTCTGTTTAATTGACAAGATGAGCAAGGAAGCAACACTGTACATTTTCGGCATGAACAAGGATGTGAAAAGCTGTATCTTCTTTCTGTTGTTGAAATTCTAGGGAGAGTGTTTGGATTTGTGCAAAAACTGGAAACCGGATTCCCAATAGCCTGACTGGTTTCAGTTGGACTCTGAATGTTATTGCATGTGGAACTAGGGAATGGATGAAAGTTCTGATGACCCCCCAAAAAACAAAAGCAAAAACGAAAACAGGGAGACAGAGAGATTATTGAAGCTCTTTTATCTGCTGCAATCGCAGGGAAAGTGTATGTGCAAGTGGAGGGCTGCGAATGGCCAATTCCCGCTGGAAGAAATAGATAGTGATAAGATCGCACCGCACCCACTTGCTAAGATGGAGATGTTGATCTTCTTTTAACCTCTGGCCAAAAGAAAACAGTATTTAAGTTAGAAAAAAGAACGAAAAAAAAAATTAAGGCTCGAGAAGGCATGCTCATATAAGTTTCGAATAAAAATATTATAATCGTTGCATTAGAATGTTATAAATAATAGTCACCGCACGTTCTTGCTTATTAAGTTAATAGAACTCTGAAATAATTATTTTTTAAGATTATACCTATAAAAAATTATATCATGTAACTAAAACATTAAAAGAATGCCACTATATCATATGTTCAAGATATTATATAGTTGTACACTCGAGTGTTGGGATTTATAAGATATTTTTTCATTGTGAAAATTGTGCATGAGTCTTATTTGTAATATCAAAAAGTCATAATGTATGTAATAATGCTAATAAAAATATTTAATTTTTAATTCCATATTTGTTAGGATTCTAAATCAACTTATCTAGTTTGATTAATTATATATTTACTTTCTTAAGTGAATAAATCGGTATGCGTCCGGTTACATATCTGAAGTGAATAGTGGAACTGCTTTGATGAAAATTATATTGATGTTGAAATTAAAATTTAACAAATATCATTGTTTAAAATGTGGTCATTCCAATAAAAAGGTGTGATCATAGTCAAATTAATCATTTACAATTTTTTTTTTGATGAAAAATCATTTACAATTAACGTTAATATAAATAAATAATTCCTAAAATTAAATTACTTGGCATAATGTAACAATATATAAAGTTTTTATGCTCGGATAGAACGGGGATCAGCTGGCATTTAGTTGGTGATGAGCACCAATGCGACAATGCTCCGCTAACAGATATTTCAATCTTAAAAGATAATGACTGTAGATCTCTACCCATTCAAAAATTAGAAAGAAAACATTATAAATGCTATTTTTTCCCGTAAAATATCAAAAATATAAAATATTATAAATAATTTAAATTTATTTTGAAACAAGCAGGTACCATGTAAGAAATTTAAAGTGGACAACACTACCACCGGCATACGTAGTGCGCTCTTCAAAATCGATCAGCCAGGTATTATTTTTGCTATTCATTATGTAAGTTTTGACAAAAGCGTAACTCCAGCTTATATACGTTTTTTTTTATGCAACTCCAGATTATATACTTAGATGCGTAATATATTACGCATTGAGGTGTTATTCATTACATACTTGGAATATATTACGCATTGAGGTGTTATTCATTACATACTTGGAATATATTACGCATTGAGGTGTTGTTCATTACATACTTGGATACGTATTGCGTATTGATACGTGGGTTGAACGATGCGCAAACCCAGTTCCAATAATAAGGGGAAGGCCGCCTCCAACTTAGTCCTGCTCCTGCTAATTAGATAGCTCTCTCTCTCTCTCAAAAATCAACTGCTTGACAAGCTTGGTTATCAGATAGCATGGACCATTGCTACTTCATTCAGTTCTTGTTGGAGGTCGACCCATGTTCCTGTTTCACTCCATGGGAAGAAAATGAGGATCCCCTGCAGAAGATAATGGCTGAGGAGGAGGAGGAGGGGGAGGGAGAGGAGGAGGAGGAGGAGGAGGAGGGAGAGGGAGAGGAGGAGGAGGAGGAGGAGGAGGAGTTTGTAGCTGACCCGTTTAAAAGAAAAGTATCAGAAGAACATACAGCTTCTTCTACCCCCTTCTCTTATTTCTCACGTCAATTCGATTATTATCAGGTACGCGTTTGTCATGATTAGTTGTTAATTAACTGCACGTATCGTAGATAAATTATTTTTATAATTATTGGTGCTGTTGTTATTTTCAATTTCATCTTTACAGTACTCTTTTCTTATATAATTTGATATAAAATATTTACTGATGAAGCAGCGACCCTAATTGCCTTTATTGTGCCCGAAATTTTTTTATTTTTATTTTAAGAGATGTGGATCCTCTCCTAGATTTTATATCAAGTGAAATTTTTAATAATTTTTGAATTTATTTGATTTTAAAAAATTACATGTATCCACGCCCTTACTATTATATTTAATTTCACCTTTATTTATTCTTTTTATATAATTTGAGCTTTTAAACTTGTTTAAATATTTATTGATGAGTCGGCAATCCCAGCCAATCGTATTGCACCCGCAGAAATATTTTTATTATTTTTTATATTTAATAGATACGTAGGAACTACTTAAATTTTCAATTTTATGAAATTTAGCCATTCTTAAATTCATTTGATATTTTGTTCGGATTTTTGAAAACATCATACCTTTTTGTTGATTTTGCAAAATTAAAATAAGATATTAAACAAATTCGAAATTTTGACAATTTTATCAGAATAGAAGGTCTGTGCAAAAAACTTATTTTTTTGGCTGCTGCTATAAGATTGCAAATCTCATTGATGCGGCAGGCATAAGGAAAAAAAATGCAAATTGAAGATATATATATATATATATATATATATATAAATTGACATTACATGTAGGTCTTTAATTGCCAGGAATCTCCCTTACCTAAATAGCACCGAAAAAATACTTTAAATGTAGTATAAAATCTTACCGATTTATACAAAAATTTATCACGCATTAATTAGGTCTTACCGAAGTACTGAACCGTAAGTTTTTTATTATTCTCCACTTTCCACGAGATGTTATCTTTTGTGTCCCAAACAAATAATAATAATAAGAATAATATTCTAGCTTCGGGAAATTTGTATGAAATATATATATATATATTGTTTGATGAATTGACCCCTCAAAAATTGCAATGGTGAATTGAACAGAAATTGCGGCAGGAGGAGGGTCAAATCGATGACAACAATCCCGGAAACAGCAAGAGCACGTCCGCCTGATCTTCGTGCCAACCACGGAAGACTTCGCTAGCGCACAGCCCCGCCGCCTGAAACATTGAATTTTGCAGCGGGCCTAAAAAGCACAGGAATTAAGTTCAGGGAAAAAAAAAAAAAAACACTGGAATTTTTAGATAATTATTAGCAGTGGAATTATCTTTTTTTTTTTTTTTTTTTTTAAAAGCAGTGGAATTTGGTTGTACAAGTTATCTAGTAGGTAATTCTTATACTACGGTTCAGTAGGAGCATAATTCTATGTAGGCTAGCTAGATTACGAGTTTTGTCCTTGCGTTAAATTTTGTATTTGTTTTTCATAATGGAATAAATAAAGAATATTTTCCTCATATTTCTTTTTGGAAATAAGTAAATACTAATGTAAGGACAGAAAATTCTTAAAAAATAGACAAGAAATAAGCACCACTGTGTTTTATGGACCGAATTCAGTGCCCCTGAGTGGCATGGACGTGGTGTAAAATCTTTTTTTTTTTTTGAATTTTTTTAATAAAATTGTTAATTTGAATGTATTTGATTCATACACCTTACCAACTTTAGAGATGCGATCTTTTTTTTTTAAGAATTTTACATTTTAGTCATTTTTCAACTTTTTAAAATGACTAAAATAGCTTTGCGTTTAAAATTCAAAAAGAACATATATTTCTAAAAATGGCAAAAAATTGTTAGATTAACTAAATACACCCGATTTAACAATTTTGTTAAAAAAATTCAAATAAATAAAATTTACACCCGGGTGCATGGAAAACCGGGTCCACCGGCCTAGGTTTCAAACTTTGCGACAGGGACCCCCATAGTCGACCAGAGATATAAGTAAATTTTTCTTCCCCACCGCCATACAGGATTCATTCTACAAATATTTGAAATTTATAGGGTTTATTTTGCAAAACATCCGCGCTAGAGTGGAATTATGCATACCGACACGTCTATCTCTCAGGACAAGTTAACAGCGTGCTTTTTCAAATTCCGGGTCAGGAAATGAGAAGTTTCATAGCTAGGCCACTAGCAAACATCATTAATTACAGTCCAAAATAAAACTTTTTCCTGATTTTTAAATCATCCGAGATGATTGTCACAGGTGAAACTTCGACTACAGTTTTTTTTACAGCTTACTGAAATTTTATTTCGAAAACCAAGCCAGGTGTATTTTAATGTTTGTAAGTAACTGAATTCATGATACTTCTAGACTTACAATTTACAAGTGAGCTTGATTTCGCCACACTAGAGAGCAATTTCTACTATGTATGTATTACTTCGTCACTCTCTCAAAAGTTTTTCCTTTTTCAGTAAATCCTCCCAAAGAGATGCCTTCTCTGGGGACACCTTATTTAGTATGGCCTTGAGCTCCCTTAATTCTTTGTGCTTCTCTTCAATCCCAAAGCCAAGAAGCTGCCAATTGTCCATTAAAAAGATAAGGTTAAACGGGGAAATGGGATAGAAGATCTATTATTAACTATGCAATAAAAGATATGCCCTCCTAAAGAATATCGTTTTGTCCTAGTCATGGATAATATGCAAAAAGGTTTTGTCCTAGTAATGGATAATATGCAACAAAATCAATACAAACAGATCATTTCGGCTCAGATGTTAGAGCTCCATTTCAATGGACCTACATTCTCAGTTAAATAAAGTGATAACCATTGCTTAATCAAGAAGCAGAGAAATCGCTAGGAATGATGACAGATCCCAAGCATGTAACTGGTTTCTTAATCAGTCAGACCTCAGACCTCATGCAACTGAGGCAGCTGGGGTACACGCAATAGCGAAAATGCAACAGCATATATCACATATATGCATCGCCCATACAGGCACAGCATGCATTTGCACAGGATGAGGGAGAAATTATTCATACATGCATCATCCATACACACATAGGATGCATTTGCACAGAATGAGGGAGAATTATTCACCTTGTATATCCACAATATATAAGAAGCTGCTAGTCGTGCATGCACCATGCCATCTTCAAAATCATTATCAGACACACGTAAGCAAGAGTGGAGGAGACGTAACTCATCGTCTAGAAAGGAATCAATCTGGTAGCTTTCAGAAAACTGACAGAGTGCACTTCGATCAACCATAAAATGGTTAATCCAATAGTGAGAAAGGAACCGGCGATGAACCCATAAAGCCTGTGGGCAATAATATATCTCAAAAACATAGGATTAGGTGCCACATGATCCCACCATAAGCCAATCATTTAAAAGAGCTTTATTAGACAGCAACTTCCAAGAGTAAACGTTGAGTTAGACCTTACCAGTAGAAATAACATCACTTGGAAGGATCAGAAGGATAAACAGTAAAATGAATTTCATCGCAGATTGCATTCAGATGAGAGTTGGGAAGCATTTGAGAATTGATTGATGAATTTGCAGAACTAAGGTGCAGAACTAAGGTGCAGAACTAAGGTGCAAGTGTGTGTGAAGTTGGACATCATTAACAAGAAGGGTAACAGACAAGGACTACTGGCAAGTACATATTTTGTTTTGTTTTGATTTCTTTTTCCTGGTTTATTTTCAGATGATCTGATTTGTACATATAAACTGTATAATACAGAATAATAGAAGAAGCTGCATTTTGCATTAAAACCTAAACATGAGGTGATTTAGAAACTGGTGAGTGAATAGGGAAAACCACCTTGTCATTAACAGATGGTCTGTGCTCCTAATGGCACATTATGCATACCTTACATCAGATATTAATCTTAATTATTGATCTATTTCAAAACATCAATATATATGATTTTTAGACATTGATAAACAAATTCAAAATACAACTCCAGATCCTTGAAAATTTTGTCATACTAACCACTACTGCATAAAAAAGAGGGACAATTATAAAGAGAATACCTCTCTGCCTATATAACGGTTTATCAAAAGCTCATCCCAGTGGAGCTCTGCCTGTAAAAACAGCATTCCAAACATTTTGAGACACCTTTTCTCATTTAAAGAATTGGCTTTCCGTCCAGACATATACAATAAGTGCAAATAGACGAACAGGTAAGAATCTATACCATTAGCAAAAGGAAAAAGTGTTACATGAGAACTGTAAAGATGAGAACAACCAGGTGATGGAAATAAAAATTACTGAACTAACAGTGAGAAGGCCCACGATGGGGACCAAAGGACAGATCCAAAGGGCCTGAAAAGAAGGAAATTGATCCTATGCACCTGAGTGCACTTAGCTTTGGTGCACCTGGGTGCAAATACCCATTACATATATATATATATTTTTTAATTTTTTTTTACACAACTGTTAATCTAGGTGTATTTAACATATGTATCAATTTTTACCATTTTTGGAGATTTTTAGATATTTATTTTGGATTTTTAAAAATCAGTGGCATTTTAGTAAAGTTAAAAGATTAACAGTTGTGTAAAAAATTTTTTTTTTTAAATATATAAAAAATGGATATTTGCACCCGGGTGTACTAAAGTTAAATGCACTCCAATGCACAGGATCAAAATCCTAAAAAGAATCGTTAGGTTTTTGAGAAACTCCGGTGCACTCCGGTTCAAGAAGCACCTAGATAAATTCTAAGAAGAGGGTGTCTTATGATTTCTCTAGTTGAAATAAGAAAATCTCCAGACGTGTCATCATCAAATAGATGAATTTTTTGATAAGCTATATGAGTAAGGGCTCGGCTTCAATGTAATTACATTATATAGAAGCAGTTCCATGTAACCTCTTTCATTTTTAATATGTTGATGATTGATGCAAAATCCAATCCATTCATTATATTCAATATCATCGTTTAGCCAAGAGATTAACTTTCATCTAAATCAAATATATGCATGGGCCACATTTGCTTAAAATTAAATATATTGATATGTAAAATAGGGGAAATGCTAAGGTCCATTCACATATAATATGAGAATGTAATAATACTTCATAGAATCATTAATCCACAGAGAAATGACATTTTAAATTGTTTAAATGTTCAAAATACAATTTTAAAATTGATATTTATCATTAAACCATTTTATTACTTTGATTTTACACGTTTGTAGATAAGGGTCATGCACAATAATGCTGAAAAAATAAAAAAGTTTTTCATGATAATAAATAAATAGATGGAGTTGATTTTCCATCAATCATTAAGATATCAAAAATGAAGAGGGTTAAATAGAAGATGGGCTCACAGAAGCAAAGCCTATTAAGTAATACGGGAAAAACTAGTATTGTTAAAAACTAGTATTGCGAAAGTTCTGTCATATGCGGAAAGGAAATTTTATTTTTTTTCGGAAATGAAATTTTCTCTCGACTAAAGTTTCCACATAAATAATATCTTGAAATCAATACAAAGCAGGTAACTCAAATTTTGTACCGATATTGTGAGAACTGGACTGAACAACCAACCAGTTTGACCAGACCATTGGTCCAGTCCAACTTTATTCAGAAAATGCTTTAGCAACAACAACAGAGAACAAAAACCAATTATTTAAAATTCAGAGCAAACTAGTTATTGAACTAGTGGTTGAAACAGTTTGAACTAGACTGGATGAGCAATTGGTTTAAATCATTAATTCGGCTCTAACACAATGGTCTGTACAATACAGTCCTATAACCACAAGAACCCACGTTCACAAAAGCAACCTCAACCCTAACAAAAGCAAAAAAACACAAAATGAAAATATACCTTCCATACTGAAAGAAGGCCAGATTTAAAATCATATGTTGGGTCTTGATTTTCCTTAAAACATGCTAGCAATTGAATCATCAGTCGCTGCAATCACCAAGGAAAAAGATGTTTTAAAAAATTATCAAGAGATTGGTGTCCGTAATCGGTTCTCAACACTTAAAGGGAGAGGAAGAAAAAAGTATACACCTAATGACCATAAAAGACAAAGCAATAGAAATGGAAGAAATGATCATCAGTTTCAGATTCTGCAACAACAGTCAGGTCCAATTTTGATTGAAAAAAACTCAACCTTTGAATTTTGATTGAATGCAACTCACTCTGCGATAGTGGAAGCAACAATTATCTGCAACATGCAACTCAGTCCATTTCCTTGATTGGTCCAGCTCATCCAGAACCTGGAAAAAATATGTAGTGTTTAACATACACATCCATAATCCTTCTAATACCGGTTAAAAAAAAAAAAAAATTTCAAAGTCCTCTATGCTGACATATGTGCAGGTGATAGATTAACATATAAGGAACATGGTTCAATAGCATTTCCGTTTCATTTATCCAAAAGAAAAAATAGCATTTCCGTTTCATTTATCAAAAATAAAATAAAATAGCATTTCCGTTTCAGTCTAATAGATACATTTCTATTTAATTCCAAGTTCAATAAAGATATATTTTTTTAATTTCAATATTCCTACAGGCCCCCATATTTGAGTATGCCATTGAACTCATGAATTACATGTATTCAATACAAAGCAAGAATAGGAAGGAATGCCTGTAATATGGCAAGCCAATTTCAAATCAAGGGAATGAATCCACTTCTATATCATTTTCTGCATAATGGCCCACCATAACCAGTTTAAGCATTGACCTAAATGATCCACATCGCCTTAATCGTAAGAGACTCGAATGGTTAGTACCCATGAATTACAGTAGGCCCTCCAATAAAAAATTTCCACTCCAGGTAATTTACAGTGGGCTCACTTTACCAAATGGAGGACAGAAGAAAAGAAACCAAGACATCACTTATAAATCTTACCTGTCCTTTCGTCATGTAGGAAACAAGCCATGAACGGTGATACCATGCACGGTAATTCATTCTTGATTTCTGTTGCAGCAAATAGTCCTAAAGTCAGTTTTTGAACAAAAAAGGCAGAGCAACATTGCTAATGTGGCATCTCAGCTTATCCTAGCATGCAAAAGGCAACAACTTTTCCAGTGCTCCAACTGCAAAAGAAGCATTCAAGCACAATGGATGTATACATTTATCATCAATTGCTTGCTTAACCATTACCTTTCTAGAATTCAATTCTTCTATATTTCAAGAGTATCCCCACATTAGTGTATCCATCACGAGTAACATTAAGATCGCTGAACTTAATCATGCCCCAAAATATCATATATCAGTCTGTCTGCATAAACTGAAATAATAAAAAGATCTATAAAATCTTTCAAGTCAATACGTCCTGAAATCTTGAGATGGAGACTTATATGGAACGCGCAGCCCACAAAGGACAATCTAAAAAAAAGAGGTATGAGTGTTAACCCAGTGTGTGTAAGAAGTACAATGTAGATATAGATCACCTCTTTGTAAACTGTGAGAAAACAAGGCAAGCAAGGGGTTCTTCAGTTGATGATCAAAATATATGGACACCCAATACAGCAACAAAAATGCATTCTGCATCGATTGGCCTTGCAAAAAGGGGGAGTAATTCTGGCGAAATTCATCACCCTGTGCTGGCACATCTGGTATGAAAGAAACAGGATCAGATGTATAGACTCTCCCCCTGACCTTGGAGGCATGCTGGACTGGAGTATGGTATACTGGGAAAGAAAAGGGAATGGCAACCACATTGAGAGGTTTCTTACTCAAAAGGAACCCCAGGTCAGATGGCCAAAACCTCAAGAAGGTTTTCTGAAAATAAATGTGGATGGGAGACGAAAATTGCAGGAGAGAAGAAAGGTCTGGAGCAGTAATGAGGGATTCAGAGGGCAGGTTCATGGCAAGTCAGGGCTGGAATACAGATTGTGTGGTGGATACGGTTAACATGGAAGCTCTGGCAGTGATGGGAGCACTTCAATGGGCAGCTGATCTGTAAATCAAAAGGGTGACAGTGGAAAGTGATTCACTTACAGTCATCAACCTGTTAAATGATACAGCCCAAATCCTGTCTACAGTTGAAACAAAGCCTGGGAAAGACAAAGATACATCGTGTGGAAACCCACCGGATTTTCATTGAAATCCATTGTATCTGGACTTTTTGTACTCTAAGTAGTGTCTTTTTGGGAATACAATCACAGATTTTCAGGAAAAAAAAAAAAAAATCCTGAAATCATAAAAAGGTCTGTGATTCAAGTCAATACATGTCCAGCGTTTCAGAAGTAAAAGCCTAACAAGATAAGATTTGCATCTGAAGGTATTAAAATGAAGAGTAAATAAACCTTCAGCATTAATTGTATTCAATTCCTCAACTGAAAAGTAAACCTCAGCTATTTTTTCCACTAGTTCAGATTCCTTCTGCAGTAATTCTGGCAGATTCCAATCTTTTCCAGCAAGTTCCTTGATCACCCATCGCCTTATAAAGTCAAACAGTTCAAAATTAGAGATGTATCCGTAAGTACCCTAAAAAAAAAAAAAAAAAAAGAAAGAAAGAGGGTAAGGATGAAAGAGCAATGTACGTCAACAATCAATCTTATGCTGAGTTTCCATTTACAAGTGGCCTCACATCAGTTGGTTAATGGAGAAAAAGCACACCTCCAATAAGTGAAATTTACCTATGACTCCATGCATATTCACTTTTTGGTGAATATGAGAGGATGAGGGAAGATAATTGCAGCTCTTCTATCAACAATGAGGAACTTTGTTTCCTTGAAATTAACAGCTTCCTGCATGACACAGAAGCGGCAGTCACACATGGTTGTGAAGGATTGGAATACATTAAGCAGATGTCATATGTCATCAGACTGTCTACTAGAAAGACTGCCATGGTCTCAGTGGCAACTTTATTATGGCCTATTCATCAACAGTCATGTCTTGGGAGCTAAGGTGAAAATACCATACCCCCCAAATCACTGTGCCAGCGGGCAGGAAAACAGTTTGGAATATCACACATACATGCCAATGCTCGTAACATTAGATCTGTAAAAATTGGACCCAGCAAACACCAAAATGGTTTGTAGATCTCAGTAGGTTCCTCTCTTTTCTGTTTATATTGATATTCCTCTTTTTGCCTGGCTAAAAATGAATTTCAGCCAGAATGGACTAATACGAGCCAAACTGGATGTCGAAAAGCATATAACATTAGGTTTCAATTCAGTCACATCGCATCCATATTTAGATATATAATAAAATTATAATGAAACCATGTGTATAATAAAAGTGATGTTCTGGACCTTGTTTAGGAACTGGATAGTGGTATAACGACAAGGAACAACAATAGAAGCTCTGGATGAGGCAGTAGGATTTGGAAGTATACGTACAGCTCCTTGAGAAGGATGTGGATGCCTACTAGAGCCTTGACCAACCACCATGGGATTCAAAAACCATTTTCTAAGGGTTGATTTCATGTGTATTCCCTACAAGAATCCTATCTTCAGCTAGAAATGGAGTATGGGTACAAAGCTGGTTGAAGGCTCTCCATAAAAGGTTAACAAGCTGATCACTGGAATGGATTTGAATTCCATGGAATTGAAAATCCATTTTCCAAGGGTTGATTGGCCTGCATTCTCCATAACAACACTTTTTTTTTTCAATCATAAATCTATATTTTCAATCATAATCTCCATTTATTTTAACCTTATTCACTTTATGCCAAACATCATCCATATATTGACAAAAATTTTCCTTCGATTCAGTTCTGTTTCACTGATCATCTCCTAAATAATTCAATAATAGGAATGGTTCCTTAAATCAATCCCCCTAGAATAACTTTTGAAGGGAAGTTAATAAAAGAGAACCCATCTAGGAGCCATCCAACAAAAGACAAACGGCAGCACAACACAGCTAACACAGCAAACAGCCCACCCATTTATTCTATGTAACTCAACAGAAATGCATAGCTGTTTTAGAGCAAAACTTTTTTTTTTTTTTTTTTTCCAAGCAACAATGTTCTAAGCATCCACCAATAAGTTTGTGCAAACTTTGACATGACATAGAAAATTTTCAAATCCTTCATATGCTTATATTAACATATACAAAAAATAAAAAGTGAAACAGACTGGATAAACAGATTTACATGCCTAAAACACAGAATTAGAGACAAACCTGGAATTCCATGCGGTCCCAAAATCGCAGCTCAGTATTAAAAGAGCCTTACTGTGCCTGATTAGATCATTTTCAAGAGTTCTATGCGCTAAAGAATTATCTCCCACGGTATCATTGGCTGAAAAAGCTGCATTTTCCTCTAAATTGATAAGCATCTGATATTTTCCAGCCACATACATAAATGCAAGCATAGCAGCATTGTACAAGGAACGCACAGCATTGATTGAGATGGCCAGTTTATGATCTCGGCACCAGAAAACGGTACCATCATACAGAACAACACCAGGCTCCAATACACCAGGAGCAACATCCCCATTTGTGATCTGAGCATTGCTGACAAGTGACTGGCTGGAAATATCTGAGTCTCCACTCAATGCTGCAAACTGGGATGGGTGAATGAATCCTACTTCATCACTGCATTTGAAGTGTGGATATATGATGATTCTCTCTAATGAACTTTAGAAGCAATATAGAAACATGCAACATGACAAGCAAATTAAGCTTACAAAATCTGGATGAGAGTTGAACAAACATTCCAGAGAAAAAAAATGCAGCAAGCAGTTCATGTAAAGGAATACAACTTTTTGTAGAAAATACTAGCTATTACATGTATAGTTAACCACTCCATGAAAAAAAAAAAAAAGTGCACTCTACATGTACAGAGCGCTGGGCCTGAGTTTTCATTACAGGCCAAGCTCTGGACTTCCATATCCAGAATCATCACACATATTTGAATGGTTTTGAGGATTCTTTGACATTTGGATATTACCAAACAAGTGATGTCGCCATGAAACTTTGAGGAGGCCCAAATTTTCATTTGGATTTGGCATTTTATGATTTAAATGACTAAGTAAAACTCCAGCTACACATGATATCCCCATAAATAAATAAATAAAAATTCTCTGATGAAAATTCCCAAAAATAAACTTGCAAGAAACAAGATCCATTGCTATGGTGCCTGGCTGAAGAAACACATCATTTGAGGTCAATCCGCATCAAAATCAAGACCGCAAAGTATCAAGTATGAATTCAGTATGACTTATGCAAAATGCAGAAAGGGATCAACTGCAATCATATACGGTCATTTAAGAAGTGGTGCACCCGTCAACCCAAAACCCGTTCGAGGGCCACCATCATTGAATGATGAAAGCCATTCATCAAAAGAAACATCGTCATCTAACCGGGTTCCGCAGCATGAACAATTTTGGCCATTTCGTACCGTTAAAAAAAATAATAAAATAGAAAACCCAGAGATATGTAACAGTCTCAATCGACCGCCCAAATTCACATCATGGAGTGCAGACGCAGTTTGAAGTTTTTTTTTTTTTCATTTTTACTTGCAAGAAGGAAGTGATTATTATTCATCGTTACACTTCCGTAAATAACCGAGTGCAAATAAAGAAACGGTCGAGATTCGAACAAACTTACACGAGAGGGTCAGAGTCCAATATCTGCTCCATTTGCTCCAACAGGTCCGAAGCATTTCTTTCGGGGCAAGAAACTTCCGCCATCTATGACGGCTAATTTTATGAGAAATTTTTTTTTAAAAAAAAAACTTTATCCTCGCTGAAGAAAAATCCCTAGTGACGAACGAAATTTCTATTGGAATCGGAGAATTTCTGGACTCCCATCTCGGCAGAGTCGTAGGAATTTGGATATGGTGAACGAAAACGACGACTCGGAGAAGCCTTGGAATGGAAGGAAAGCGGACTTGAAAAGACGTGAAAACTGTATTGATCGTCTCTCCTGGCCTATTATGCGATGCTTTACCTCGAGAGCAGCTGCTCGCTTCCCATGGAGCCTCTTCAATTAAAGTCGCCCGATTGCAAAGCATCAGCAGGGGTGGACTAAGACACTGTTTTGTATTAATTTTGAAATAATATTGGGCTTATAGAGATTGCGGATTCGAGCCCATCATCAAGAAATACAACTGTTTGGCATCTCTCTTGATTGATCGCGGATTATGAATCGTTACCTTTTATCACTACATGAAAACGAGGGATTTTTGCAAATACCCTACACAATTTCACCTATCGCGTCCTTATTCTCAAGTTTTTGAATATTACAAATATAACTACTAAATTTACCACAATTTGTAAGTGTATCTCCATCTAATGTAGCTCTGAACAGCTAAGCTAAAACGTAAACTTTATTTTTAAAATTCCTAAATTACCTCCGACAAAATGATAAGAGCATGAGGCATATTGTATAAGACTCGTTTAGCTAGAATGGAGAAGCTCCAAGAAGATAATAATTACTGAAAATCCATGTAGTCTTCATTCCTTGTTTAAGTTTTGTTAATTTTTGTTCAGACTTCAGACTATTTTAGATATATCACTTCTTTCAGGGCCTCCTTGGCTCATGTTGTTTTGCGCTACCATTAAATGGGAATATGCTTGCAAATTGTGCTGAATTTTATGGGCATACTTGCAATATTTGAGAACTTAAGGACATGGACTAAGTAAAATTTGGTAGACATATTTGCAAACATTTCTAAGAAAAATAAGAGTGATTTTGATTTGATAAAGTGAAAAAAGTGAGGATGTTCCATTGTATTTACGGCTTGGGCTCAGTTCATATGATAATTTAATGATTTATATTGAAAATAAAAAATAATATTAAAAATGATAAGAATATAATAAAATTTAAAAAATATGTTTAAAATGGGAAATTTTGCCCCGCTTAAATCTCATGTAAGTCTTTGAATAGATTTCTCGTGAAAAAAAAAGGGTTATAATTCACCGGCATATGATTAGTTTATTTTTTTTCATTTTACTATGGTGAATTAGAGTATAAAAATTGCAAAAGATAAAATAAGAAAAAAAGCGAGAGAGCAATACAATATAATATAGATAATGATTGAAGTAAAATGAGTTTTGTGGAAATGCATTCACAATCCTAAGATAACTTTTTAAATTTATTATTTAATTTCTTTATTTTCAAATTAATTTTTTTCATTCGCGCACATAATTTCTTGTCTCATTTAGAATAATAAAGTTTTAAAGACACCACATGGTATAGAAAAGGAGGTTGAGAGTGAGGGAAGAATTGAAATTAAGAGTATATTTGGTAACGAATAAAACATATCAATCTAAAACTATTATGTTTAAAAAATTTTGTTATTTGCAAATACTTTATTTTTAGTTATTTATTCATATTTTCTTATAAAATTACCATATTTTCAATCATTTATATACAATTACCTGTATAATTAACTTATCTATTTTAGCTTTATTCTTTTTACTTTTTATCATTACTTGTATTATATCATATCATAGTTGTGTTTGACAATTGTATTATATCATATCATAGTTGTGTTTGACAATTGATAGGAAATGTCAAGTTAAAACTTTTTAATTTAAAACTTTTTATTCTCCACAATTGTCATATTTTTTAATAATTTTTTCACACTTTCCTATACAACTATCATACTTTTCAATCATTTATTACACAACTATCCATACAACTAACTTATCTATTTTAACTTTATCATCTCTACTTCTCATTATTATCTTTATTATATCACATTATTTGACAACTTCTATTCTTCAAAACTTTTTGTTAAAAGTTTTATCAATTTTCCAGACACATCTCATATCATATCATATTATTTTATTTTAACAAGTTTTTTTTTATGAGTATTCATACAATACAATTTCAACTGGTATTACAATTAAATTATGAGACATTCTTATAATTTGCTAACAATTATCTACTACTTCTAAATTTTTCCACCGGTGGACGGCTCCCACAAACTTGAGGAGACTTGCAACGCCACCACTTCAGAAATGCTGCCGGGGAGATTTGAACCCAGGACCACCTACTTGTGAGGCCATGTCCTGCACCACTGAGTCACAACCTCAGTGGCTATTTTAACAAGTTTTAGGGTGTGTTTGTTTAGGATAAAAAAGTGTCAACTAAAACTTTTCAATCTAAAACTTTTTACTCTATATAATTACTATATTTTTTAATTATTTTTCACATTTTTCTACACAAACTACCCTACTTTTCAATTATTTCTACGCAACTATCCATACAACTAACCTATCTATTTTAACTTTATTCTCTTCACTCTTCATCATTACTCCTATTATATCACATCACTTTCTATTGATTTGACAACTTCTACTCCATAAACTTTTCATTAAAAGTTTTACCTCCAACCAAACACACCGTTACTTTATAAACTTTTCTTACAAAAGTTGTTTCACCTTCCTATCACACCCTAAAAAGTTGTTTTTTTTTTTTTTTTAATTCATCCGGACTATCCGATCATTGCATGATGTATTGATGCGGAAGAGAAGGAATTTCGATCTACCCGGGGTGGGATCCCCAACTGAACTGCTACGATCTCCTGATCTGATCGTCTGCTGCCGCTGGATGATCCCATCCCATTCCCATTGCCGTCGAAGTCAAAAGCTTCCAAACGCGTAGACACCACGTCTGGGTCTCTGCCTGCGGGATCCCACCCACCACACTGCGTGCATGCTTGCTTCTTCTTCGCCACCCCCATCCCGCCTTTTCTAACACACATTGCCTCAGATCTATTTCCTAGCAACACTCCCTCAGTTCTCTATAAAAAAGGGTTTAGATTCCTTTCGTATTTCTGGAAACCTACATCCGACTTGCTAAAAATACACTACATTTCTTGCGTTTTACTCAAATTCCTGGAAAGGGTAAAAAGGGGGCAACAGCATTTCTTGCATTTTTCGTGAAATTGTGCTGGTCCCGTTCCAATTTCTTCTTTTTAGTATTTTTTCGTTGCACGCATTTCTCCGAATTTCTGTGTTTTGGGCGACAATCTTGCGCATACAGCTAAATCTTGAATCCTCGATACCCATTTTCTTGGACTCTGTTGAAATCCAATTTCATTGGCATTCAATTCAATTTCTCGAATATCTGAAAACCGAATCAGAAGAAAGAAGAGAGGAATACTACTTTTCTGTAACTCGAGTACCATGTCATTCGAGGAAGAAGATTCGTTCGAGCATACTCTTTTGGTGGTTCGTGAAGTTTCCGTCTACAAAATCCCGCCGCGAAGCACCAGCGGCGGATATAAATGCGGGGAGTGGCTGCAATCTGACAAGATCTGGTCAGGGCGCCTCCGCGTCGTCTCTTGCAAAGATCGGTGCGAGATCCGTCTAGAAGACCCTAACTCGGGCGAGCTTTTCGCAGCTTGCTTCGTCCAGCCGGGGCAGCGAGAGAGCTCCGTCGAGACAGTCCTCGACTCGTCTCGGTATTTTGTACTGAAGATTGAGGATGGGAGGGGGAAGCATGCCTTTATTGGGCTGGGGTTTGCCGAGAGGAATGAAGCTTTTGACTTCAATGTCGCGCTCTCAGACCATGAGAAGTATGTTAAAAGAGAGCATGAGAAGGAGGATGGTGAGTCGAGTGAAGACAGCCACATCGATATCCATCCTGCTGTCAATCACAGATTGAAGGTATTGTGATGACCCCGTTGGCGATCTTTACTGCCGTTCAATTAATTTCTAGATTCAAGGTTGTTCTGAATGAGATCTATGAATTTCTGATACTAAGAAACTATATTTTTGATAGATTTTTTGGATATCTTTAAAAATACTCGTTCGATCGTATTGCACGGTAAGAAAATGCGTTTACTTTGTTATCTGTGTTTTTTTGTTGCACAGCTTGCGTTGTCCTTTTCTTCCAATCCATGATAAAACAAATGAGAAAATGCCCCCAAGTTATTCATTTTATCACACTTTAAGTCAAAATGTGCCCAAATCAAGTACACCGAATGGTATTGACTATTAGATGATACATTAAAAGAAATGGCATTAGTCAAGAAAATTGCTTGTCCAGTAGCTGTTGTTTATCGTAGTAAACTGGAGTGTACCGATTGAATAAGCTAATACAATATGAAGAGAGTTGAGATCTGCAGGGAGGATGGATTCATGGTGAAAGGAATGAAATTTACGGTGAAATCCTATGAGGTAATTTTAATTAAAATAAGAAATGTACATGCTGCACCCACATTCAATTTTTTTTTTCTTTTTCAAGACAGTTACTGGGTGTTAGGTAGCTTTGATGTTTGTCCAATTATGTAGGCTGACCGATGCACCATTTGATGGATCCTGATATTTATGGGAACCAGAGTGCACATTCCTTAGCAGGGCAAGGCAACTAGAAGACTTGGTTCAAATTGCTAATGTTATTGCATTGGGTGGGTGGTGCTTGAGGTCATTGTTCAATGGTTCATGTCTGGAAAAGGGACAATTTTCAGAAGAAACAAATCTTTTGGGCGGAGATTTGCATCTTTATCAACCATCTGAACTATGCAGAGGAAAGGATGAGGACTTTTTTGTCAAGTCTGGAGTGATAGAATATATTGCATGCAAGGTGTTGAGATTTTAATTTTCTTGGGAATTAACATGGTGGACCTGACGTCAGCAGAAGAGATGAAAAAGTTTGGGCATTTCTTGAATATAAACTTTAGTGCAAGGCTTAAAAAAAATGATTTACCCTTCTAACCTACCAGTCCTAGCTAACACATCCTTTCACCCTCAAAGGCTAGAATCTGGATGAAACTGATAATCAAGGACACCACCCTATATAGAAGTAATCCTGGTAACTTGCTTTGAGCTCCTGACATGGTCAAGACTTATTATTGATTATCACAATTGAAAAGTAGTCGAGGTTAGAACTCACAGGTTTTTGCTGCTGGTTACAAAAGAAATGGAAGAGAATTTTTGCCATTTTCCCCTTTCTTTTCTATTTTATTTTCTAGCAGCCTGTCATACACTGTTTATTTTATCTCATAAAGTGCACCCAGCTACAGTCGTTGTCCATGGGCTGATGTATGCACATCCTTTCATGATGAAAATGAGATCCTAAACTTTTATGCAATAAGCGAACTATGGGGAAATTCCACTATTGGGTAGCTGTGAGACTGCCATGTTTTATAAGGTAGAATGCTCTAGAGAAAAGGAACAAGATGCATTTGGATGAATGCAGCAGAATGCGAATGTTGGGTTCTTCTTAGCTGTTTATTCCTTAATGTTTTTGTAATTACTTTTGCAACTTAACAAGATTCACATTCATCAAATAAATGGGAAAAGCTCTCCATGGACCTTTCTTCATGGAAATTTTGGCCCCTTTCTGCTGAAAAATTGAACATCTTGCCAGTTGACAACTTGTCTTAGTCTCTTGTGAGCAAGACTTGAAGTTACTCTTTTTTTGTGTCCTACCTTACTTTCTTGGCTGTAACAATCTAATTCATTCATCTGGTGGCTTGGCTTATTTGCTTTAGGCTAATATATTCATTTGGTGGATTCTGGCTGCACATGTCATTGAAAACAATCAAGTTGGAAAGAAAACTCTTGATTCTCAATGCAGTCCATTAAGTAGTAAATATAAGATTAAACCATATACTCTTCATCTATGTTAGTGATTATATATATATAAATGTTTTATGCATCAAGTGGATCCCTCTGAAGTTCAATGATGACAGCTTCTTCTGAATGTTCACCTTGTTATGTATTATGGATTTGATGGAATTTGATCTGGTGGATTTTTGTTCAGCATCAAAGAAGGGCCCATTCAAATTGCTCATCAGATGATTCTGGCAGCATTGCTTGAAAGTGGCCTCTCCACTTCATGCAACATATATCAGGAGAGTGATTTTGTAATGTTTACCATACTGATTAGCATGTTCATGAAATTCATTTGGGTGGTATTTGCTTTTGCTTGTCCCCAACCAAGCTGAAGGATGGTACATGATTTCAGGTGGATGGTGGTTTCCAAAGTGCTTATATATGTATATTATCAATGAGGATCCCGATTTGATGATTCTTTGGTAAAAAAGATTGATGGCCAGGGTGCGACATGATAATAAATCATTTGCATAAAGAAAACTATTTCATAGACAACATGGAAGATACAGACCAAGCAAAACCACCACCTATTGCAGGTCATGTTGATGCTAATTCACAGTATATTCCCCTTCTTATGGGAACACAGGAATGGCTTTTTGTGTGCTATTTTTTTTTGTTATTTTTGCAATAACGAATCTACTGCCTATAAGGACTTTAATTAAGAATTAAGAAACTAAGGTATCCAAGTCGTGGAAAATGGACATGCTTTTTGTAGGTGTTTCATAATTTTTATGTTTATTACACATATTTGTTCACTTTCATAGAGAAGTCAGCTTTTATCCCTTACTATGGAGTGGAATTGATCTTTTGATGGTTTGGATTTTAGGAAGGCGAGACTATCCGGATAAATGTGAAGCCCAAGCCATCTAGTGGAACTGGCATGCTGTCAGCTGCTGGCTTGACTGCTGGTGTTTCGAATGCTGGAAAGCCCACCACACTTGCACCACCACCTGTTGGGGGAGGGAAACCCAGGTCTCCCCTTCCACCTCCACCAAATGATCCTGCTGCTGCTCGGATGACTTCTGGCCATGGTCAAGGAATGACAGACCCCAAAGAAAGTGTAAGGCACGATAAAGATCCCCTATCGGATTTTTCACAGCTGGAGGTATATGACATCAGATCTTGGTAACACCTTTTTCTTTTTCTTCTTCTTTTCCCGGTGGCTGTGGTATTAGGGGGAAAAGAAGAAAAGTCTACATTGCAATGTACTACATGAGAATCCCTTAAGGAAAAACAAATTAATTGTTTAATCCTTGACCCAACTATATGCCTGGTGTCCTTGAGTTATCAATTATTCAGTTTTATTATTGGGATGCTGACATGCTGTAAATCCATGCTTTTGATGTAATAGCCCCTAGATTGGTTGTACCCATTAAGTTCTTGAGGTGGAAGATCCTGGCAATTTGTCTTTTATGAGGTCCTCGGTACCCCAGGGGATTGAACTCCATATCTATCAGCATACGTATGCCTTGAACTATGTTGTCTTGGAGAATGCTGATCATGTTCAGTGCCCATATTATGAATCCCCTGCAGAATAGCTTGAATGATAAAACAGAATATGGCTCTTAGTCACGTAATTATTTTTCCAAATCATGATAGCTGCTTCTTAATAATACTGTTGTGTCCACTGTCCATTATGATGTAGGCAGGACCTTTTTTGCTACCCTAGATTGCATTTATATAGAAATCTTTATTGTAAAAGTCCTATGTGACTTGGGAGCTTGATTCATGTCCCAATTAGAATAAAGGTGTGACCAGGAGGCAGCAAACGCTTCCCATTACCTGATTTGAATGCTCAATACAATTAACTAAAGTTCTACTGTTCTATAGATAGGAATAGGATAGACCAGCCATGCTTTCATTTATCTTTTCTCAGCTAATTGCTGGTAGCTGCGAACTTCCTGATAACTCAATATCTCATTGTCATCGGCCATGTAGTTGCTTAGCCCATGGCATCTTCTCGTCTTCTCTGTTAGCCTGCATGCACATTCTTTTTAGCATGCTTTTAGCCTATTGAATCCTTTAACTTGAACTGACTCTCATCATACTGGTATGGTTGTTGGTCTTGTTCCTGCATGTCTGGACTGATGTGGTCAGTTTCCCTTATCTTTTAGCCTGTTAGCTTTGCCTCAGGATTTCCTTCTAGTTCTATCTTACCAATAAGACATCAAGACTAGGCAGGCTTTACTGGTTGAAATGTTTGCAGTTAAGAACAATGTGCGTGGGGGTTGGAAATGTCGATGTGGTTCGTTGAGCAGTTCAAACGTGTTAGATTTGTTGTTCTACAAATTTGATGGTACAGATCTTATTGCTGTGATTGATAGTTTACATATAATAGGGCTATGATTACTTTCAAGGGAAAAATCATTGAACTTTCTTGATTGTGCACTTCGAAAATAACTGGACTGTAAATCTGATGATGGGATTTTGCAGAGGAATCTTCCTCCAACAACCGGATCAGGATCAACAAAGACTACTGCATCTGGATGGGCAGCATTTTGAATTTCTGGGAGCTTTCCTTTATACAAATTGTCGTCTTTGTTCGTTCTTCATTTGGGGAAGGAAGAATTTGAGATGATGGGCTGATGGGGGGCAGTAACAGCAAGCGTAATTGCAAGAAGCACAATCTCGACTGTTGTATCTTTCCGATGGAAATGTGTGACTGAAATGCAGAGTTTTCAGTATTACAAAATAACGTCTGCTGCAAAAGATGTGTTGAATAGTTCACTACTACAACTTAAATTTAGATGCGTTTTCAATATGTAAAGAGATTGGTTAGATATGCATGCAAGAATCAATGATTATTAGTATTGGGCGATCTAGATCCAGACCGCTTGTTCAGATTTTGGGTGCGTTTGGCCTTCCATGAAACATGTCAATTAAAAACTTTTAACTATTATATTTTTTGATTATTTCTTCATATCTTATTCTTTTATTTATATAACTTTATTTTCTTTATTCCTTATCATTATTTCTATTATATTACATTATTTTTCTCAATTTAAAAATTTTTATACTAAACTTTTCTTTTAGAGGTTTTAAAGAAGTGCTCTTGTTAATTTGAAGTAAGTAATAATTTACTTAACTTACTTTAAAAAGCTTATTAAAAAAATTTTCTTACATTATTTCTTATAAACTTGTTACTGTAGATATATTAAATATATAAATTTAGTTTTACCATTTTTGGATATACACCTTAGTTTTTTTAGATTTTTAAACACATGTTTTAGTTGTTTTTAAAAATGGCTAAAATACTTGTATTTAAAAATCTTTAAAAAAAGAAGTTAATTTCAAATATATCTACTACTTTCGTCTTTAATAACAAATATATAGTTTGAAAATTTTCATATGTACTACTAAGTATGAGTGAAATTTTATCCATATTCATTTGTTAGACATAATTAAAAATCATTGATCCGTTTGTTAAATACAATTAAAACTCACTGTTATTTATTATAAAAAATGTTCAAAATGTCCCTTATGACATAAATTGAACCATATGGTAAAAATCTTTCAACTTGAAAAAGAAGTTAGGCAACATGATTTTTAACGGTTTGGATATGACGCCAATGACAATAGATGTTAGATCAATTAGCGATATTTTGGGATTTTAAAATTATTAAACATTCATAACTGTCATATTGGGTATATTTGAAATTAATGAAATTCTTAATGAGTACATTTGTAATTAATGACAAAGGTAGTGGATATATTTGAAATTAATTTTTTAAAAAATATATACACATTTAAAAAATGGTGAAACTTGATTTATACATTAAATAGACTTAGTTAAACAAGTAAAAATATTTTTAAATAGATTTTTAACAAATCATTTCTCTAATTTATGTATTTATTTTAAAGTTGTTAATTTAATTGTTGTATTGTCTTAAATACTTTTATATATAAGGTGTGTTTAGGAAGTTATAACATTTTTTATGAAAAGTTTATGCGGTAAAAGTTGTTGAAGTTAAAAAAGATAGGTTAGATATATAAGTAAATATGTAAAAATAATTAAAAAGTACAATAAATTTATAAAAAGAAGTGAAGAAGCAATGAAAAATGAAGTAGTTTTAAATTAAAAATTTTTTGGTATAAACAAATACTCGTATAATTAAATGATTTTATAAATTATTATAAAATTTTAACAAACGAATAAATGAATCTTGCTAGTTTTCATATTTATAGAATTAAGTGTGTTTGGCAATTGATAGAAAATATCTGTTAAAACTTTTTACTCTTCATAATTATCATAGTTTTAAATTATTTTTTCACATTTTCCTATACAACTATTCTATTTTTTAATTATTTCTACATAATTATCCACATAACTAACCTATCTATCGTCTTTACTACTCATTATTAGCCCTATCATATAACATTATTTGACAACTTTTACTCTACTAAACTTTTCATAAAAAGTTTTATTCCTTACCGTACAAACCGTAATTTGCATTTGAAAACTTCTCATCCATACCTGCTCTAATCGTGTTAATTCCATCTACGCCCATTTTCTAACGGCAGTAATACGGGCACTCGAACGGCGTCCCAAACAGACCTCCTTAACCCCTGATCGGGACATCCCTAATCCATGACTGCAGGTGTACAGAGAATTATGCATCGCCGGAGCACCAGGGTATGGTACTCCATCATCAAGACAGCCGTGGCTAGTCGGCGATTTCAGCGAGTGCGGCAGCCGCCATCGCCAGGGCCGCTTGTCTTCCTCGCATCAGGTCGGTGGTCGCCCACCTCTACCCAACCCAACTCCATTGATGAATCGCAGCATTCTGCCACTTAGATTTGGTAGGTCAGCAGCCCTGAGCTCCCCATTAATTCCGACGGGTGAGACCCGAATATCGGCAGCCCTCGGCAGTCATGAAATCCGGTGACTTCCCGTCACTCCATTTATCCGGCGTCTATCCCTCCGAACACGCCGTATCCTCCCAGTCCTTTGCAGCCGTGTACGCTGCCTGCATGTGCTTCGAATCCAGCTGCCGCCCTATGTTTCTTTCTTCTCCGGCGGAATCGACGCTGCCAAATCAAGGCTTTTCTGCTGCACTGACTTCTCCACCAGTGCCCCTACTCCAATTGACTTTCAAGCCGGAGCTTCAGTGGCAACGAACGAACGGAAGAGCGCAGATGCCAGCTGTGTAGATTCTCCGATGTAACTCCTGTTCGTCGAGATGGGTGTCGGTTACGACCAACATGGGTGTGATTTTACTCTTCAGCTTTACTAGATTTCCCTAATTGATGGAGCTTCGATTTTAGAAAATCTAGCAGCAATCAACCTTCTCTGAATTTAATTCCAAGAACTACAATATCAAAGGCGGCGGTAGGAGCAACACGGGAAATTTTGTTATACACCGAGTATATTGGAAAATATATACAATATGTAAGAATATTTGCATCAAATGTAAGCAGCCCTCCACCCGGCATTAGTTCATTACTTCCTTCATCTTCTTCATCTCTAGCCAGCAGCCATTTCATCTAGCCTCCCACTGCCCTACAGCCCATTCTCCTCTTCATCCGGCAGCCTCCCAGCTCCGGTAGCCCCTCATACCCCCTGCTTTGACCGCCCTCAAAGCCCTTGCTTCGCTGCCAGTGCTTCTCCTTCTCCCAGCACCATTGTCTCCAACATCACAGTCGCTCCTGCTCTTCGTCGTTTCGTCCAGTAGCTTCAGCCTTCTCTGTCCGGCGGCCCCTGCCATGGCAATGGTATATTTATTTAAACCATCCATTCCATTTTCAGCCCTTGCGAACATTTGTGCAGTAGCACTTGCAGTGAGAATGATTTATTTGTTCAACCATTATTAGGGTGTTTTTGCCAAATAATAAAAAATATTTAGGTTAAAACTTTTCTATTTAAAACTTTTCATATTCCATGCTTAAACTTATTTTTAATTTTTTTGGGTATTTTTTTATATAACTGTTATACTTTTTAATCATTTTTACACAACTATATACACAACTAATATATTTATTTTAACTTTATTCTCTTATCTGTTAATCATTACTCATGCAATATCACATTATTTTCTTTCAATTTAACAACTTTTATACTTAAAATTTTTCATCTAAAAGTTTTATAACTACCAAACACACTCTTATTTTATTTTATTTTTTCAACGTGTTGGATATATTAAGAAAAGTGCAATTCATAAACATACCAATAAATAGAGAGAATTCAAAAGTCGACCATCAATAGAAAAAGCTTATTATATATTTTATGTCAGTTAATGTAGTTGATTTTTCAAAAATTTAAGATACTATATTTGTGCTTAATTAATGAATTTTTGAAAATTTTCTATTAAAATTTTTCTACATGATTTGTTGTGGTGATTAGAGCCCGACATATAAAATTAAGAGCTAAAAATCAATAATTCTACAATATATAATTAATTAAAAATAATTAAGCATTTATAATATTATAAATATGTTATGCTGATATTAATGGTTTACACCGATTTGCTTAACTGGTCAAATCGATTTGAACTAGGCTAATTCCTTTAATGATTTGATCACTAATTTAGCTCTGACAACATTGCATAATTGCGAGTATAGATAGAATTAAATCATGATAGTAGGTATGATTAAAGTTTTTTTTAACAAAGTGGATATATTTGAAATTAATGTTAAAACTAATATGTTGAGTCGTTGAGACATTGCTTCAGTGGTCAAAGTCATGCTTTATGAAGTGAGCGACTTTAGTTTGATGCTCACCATTCACAAGTATTGCAGGTAGAGCATGTGGTGATATCTATTCTTCCCAAATTTATGTAGAAGCATCCACCAAAGTAGGTATTTAGGAAATACTGTTAGGAAAAAATTCTATTGTCAGCTAGATATTTGTAAATATTGGTAGAAATTTATAAGAATGTCTTAGATACTAAGTTGAGATGATATGATATATAAAATAAAAAAATATTAGAATTGAGCTGATGTTAAAACTAGCTCGGTTGGTAAGGGCATTGGTTTGGCCATGCTCAACCGCGGCATCGACTCCCATGTTAGGAGTTGTCTCATATCACAGGAGCTTTGGTTTCTTTCTTGATAATATAAGAAAAATATTTATAAAGGATTCATAGGCTTGATGTGTAAAATTAGATGAAAAAAATGAGCTACTACAAGAGCTACTACAAAATAAGATTCTAGATGGAACAACAAAGAAAAAAATATTTTTAAGAAGTATTCCTTGTAACCCATCCAAAACTTTGATGGAAATGATTTCTGTTATTGTGATAAAATAGATAAAAAATATTTATAAAGGATTCATAGGCTTGATGTGTAAAATTAGACGAAAAAAATGAGCTACTACAAAATAAGATTCTAGATGGAACAACAAAGAAAAAAAATATTTTTAAGAAGTATTCCTTGTAACCCATCCAAAACTTTGATGGAAATGATTTCTGTTATTGTGATAAAATAGATAATGTTCAACAAAATGAGTGAATAGTATTTTAATTTGATCATTAAGGTGGAGACAAGAAGGAGGAGACAGATTATAACAATTCACGGATTATCCTCATACGACAATTCTCAGTGTAAGGTATAATGTTACCTTGAATAGCATGTTAACTAAAGTAGCATATTACTTTACAGTAATAAACTATCATGCAGAGACAGATTACGAGCTATCCTAATCTGCATCCCAAAATAAGTACCTCATATAACCCATCCTCTTAGATCATATAGGTCAAAAATGCTTATTAGCGAGCAGCGGATGAATCCCACTGAAAACTAGTAAGGCTCCTTTAACTAATATTAGCGAAACTAGCGTTTAAGAAACCATGACCGATAGGCGGCCAAAAATAGTCGTATAAGCCGGTGGGCAAAATACTCCGAGTTACTCCGCGTCGTCCGCGATAATATACAGCGGTACTTTTTTTTGTAACCGAGTTAAATCGAAGCGTATTCATATAACTCCTATAAATTTTAACATTTTGATATTTATTAAAAAAAATTCAATCAATTCATTGTATTTAACACAATTTGTTTAACTAGAAGATTAAATTTCATTCAAATCTAATATATAAAGACGCCTAATCATTTTAGCCAAGACGCACGGCCTGCTCTATGCGTCTAGCCTGAAAACCTATTTTTTTATTTTTTTATGGGTAAGTAAATCTAAGTATATTAAATCTATAAACCAAGTTTTACCATTTTTGGATATTTTTAAGTATTTTTTTG
>JAXCLR010000001.1:84280182-84302169 GCA_035584095.1 Annona squamosa
TAGATAAAAAAATTACGAAAATGCCACTGTGTTTAAAAATCCAAAAAAATACTTAAAAACATCCAAAAATGGTAAAACTTAATTTATAGATTTAATACACCTAGATTTACTAATCCATAAAAAAAATAAGTTTTCAAACCGGACACACGGCCAAGCCTCATATATAAATTAGTCATATTTGCTAAAAAATAAATATATTTATGCATAAATTAAGAAAAATATTTAGATTTATTCACATATGTATAGAAATGTAGTAATTTTTTTAGAATCATTTATTTACATATTCACATACATATTGGAATATAATAATTTTTTATAGAATCATTTATTTACATATTCACATACATATTGGAATATAATAATTTTTTATAGAATCATTTATCTACGTAATAATGATATTTTAAATGCTTTACATGTTGAAAATATTACTTAAAAATTAACAATTAGCATTAAACCATTTTATTACAGCCATTTTACATTTTCGTAAATAGAGCTCCATATATAATACTATTAGACAAAAAAAAGAATTTTCGTTATAATACAAGTAATGCTAAACACAATAATGGAGTGAATTTTTTTATTAACCATTTAGTTATTAAAAATGAAAAAAGTTACGTTAAAAAGAGATCTCACAGAAGCATTAACCTCACCTATTATTTGAAAAAAAATAGCCCAGGAATTGATTGCGTTTTATCCGAATTTTTTAAAAGCCTCACTATTTTTCGTACACCATGATGTTTATAAATCATACACACACTGCCATTACTTTCTATCACAAAGTGAAGAAAAGCAAAATAGGAAAAAAAAAAAAAATTCTTTTTTTTTTTTGGCAAATTAGTCAGTTTATGATGGGATAGGCACCAAATGTTACCCACGTTTCTCAAATTTCTGGAACCCATGTGTCACAAATTGTATGAATGGCCTGATTTTAACAAACAAAATGTATACAGCTTATCTTCACCCAAAAAGAATGCATCTGTACAAAAAGATGTTCAGCAGCCACTACACAAATGTAGGGGCGCAAAATTGAGAAGAGTGAATCCAAAAGTCACACCTCATATGCTCAGGTGAAAGGGCTAGATATGTTGGAGGGCCATTAGCCAAGTCAGACATTGACATGAACCACCATAGAATCTGCGATCCAGCTATCCAGTTGGGCCTACCATGTGGAACATTGACAGTTCGCCATATCCTTACAAACATCTACATTTAAAGATCAGTATGGCCAAGTTGGCATGTGGCTAATGAAGGACCAACGTGTAGCGCATGTACCTCTTCAGTGTCATTGTGGGGCATGAGGGAGCATCTGCGCATCAGCCGAGCCACTGCCAACCGCAGCCTACCAAGATCGAACTGTCAACAAGCTTCTTCCGACATTTGCAGATATTCTAAACGGCAATACTAACTTCTACAGCTGGACTGCAAGAATGAATACAGCGACGAGATTACAAAATTGTTGCTTAACAAGGAGGTTATTGTTGATACTCTGGTTTCAGAACCCAGGTGCTCGAGTCTTTCTTCAGTGATGCTATTTCCTTGAGAAGATCCTTGAACAGGGATCGGTCATCAGAGGGTACCTTGTCTTTGAAATGCTTCACTATATCAGTAGATCTTGCGGTTCCACCCAGACACTTTATGAATGTAATCAGCTGCTCGACCAAGATGTCTGGCTCTAAAAGATTTTTGTGGGAGAACTTAGGTGTCCCAACACCCAGTGGGGGCCGTAAGAAATGATTAGAACCAGAGGCAGACTGATGCTCTAGTGCATCATGAATTGCCCTCTCTTGGGTTCCTTGAATTTTAGACAAAAGCTCAGCCGACGTTAATGCCCTACCTCTTGAGGCTCCAGCAGCTAAACCGTTCAGCTTACTTATCCCAACACCTGAAGAAATGCTTTCTGGTGGTTTTGTAGAACTGAGAAGTTGGGTATTTACAGTTGAACCAAACTTCTTACGGAGAGATGCTGGGGCACCAGCTGTCCCTGCTCTTCCAGTCCATGTTGGGACAGATACACTCTCTTGGCTGCAAAGCATTCGTGACTGACGCAAGGCTTCTGCTGCCTTTTTTGCAACTTGGGAAGCTTGTTCCTCCAGCTTCATCTTCTCTCCATCGTTGGCACCCATAATTGCATCATGGTTGACAGCACTCTAGAAAGCCATAAAGTGATGAAAATAGAATGGCACTTCCAAAATAAATGTTAACAAATATTCACTATGCTTCAAAAGATTAACTTGAAATAATCATAGATCTTATGAATCAGATCGTTTAATCAATTGCCATTCTATCTATGTGATTAGTGTCCATGAAAAAGAGAAGGATTGGCAGTCCAGATACAAATGATCAATAATACCAGATGATTAAGTAGCCTTTTCAACATTTTTCTGTGGAGACAATCCAATATCATGGTTAAAACAGCCATTCGGTGTGATTCTTAGGGTGTGCTCCACTTACAGTGTGTGTGCGAGTGCAAGTGCATATTTTAGTTAGAAAGTTAATGGCAAAACTATTATCAACAACCCATTGAAACTCACATGAATCCCCTGAGCATCAAAAAGACTCCTCAATATATTTGTTTCTTCATCCACTTCACCATCACTTGCATCTACCTTCTCTTTGCCTTTGGATGCATGGTGTTCAGAACTGGTTTCTTCACAAAGTCCACCATTAACTTGCATTGTAACAGCTGAGAGTCCTGCTTCATTAGGTTTATTTTCTTGAGAGTGAAGGTTCACATCATCAGCCAACTGAGCAAAAATATTTGATGTTTCAGTGGAAACACTTTCTCCATCATCTTGCAAAACAAAGAGATCTCTCAAGTCTCTAGCTTTGAAGAACCTTTTCTGCTGAGGGTTCTTCAAAATCTTATTGGTTAGGAAGTGCTTGTAGATTTGCCTGTGGTACACCTTCTCCTCAATTGTGCCACGTGTAATCAATCTATAAACTACAACATCTCGTTTCTGACCAATACGCCAAGCACGCTCTCTTGCCTGTTCAATCAAGAAATTACATAAATGTGCTAGCAGTATAACCATATGCCCTTACCATTCACTCAAACATGAAGAAAGTGGGAGCTGGCTGATTTAGATGAAAAGAATGATTTATCAACTCTTGGAAGGCCATCAATTGCAGCAAAACTCGAGGAATCTGTTTGTTCAGGCTATCTATCAAGTCCGGTCTCTAATTTCTAACCAAATGATGCCTCTTATGCTAACTAACAAATATTTAATGATATGGTAATGTAACTCATTAAAACTATAGCAGTATACCACCAGTGAAAAATACCTGCATATCAGTTGATGGATTCCAGTCAGGGTCAAATATAATAACTCTATTTGCACCTGTAAGATTTGTCCCTAGTCCACCAACTTTAGTAGTTAGAATGAAAATAAACACTTCAGTTGAATTATTGAATTCATCTATTAGTGAAGTTCGTTGTTTTACGGGAGTAAGTCCATCCATCCGCCGGTAGGTATAGCCCCCTGCAAGCAGGAAATTCTCAATAATGTCAAGCATTTGTTGGGTCTGTGTGAAAAGAAGAACACGGTGACCTTGGCCCTTCCACACTTTAAGAACTTGCTCAACCACCTTCATCTTTCCACTGCGCGCTGGATTTCCATAGTCAGGATTATTAGCACAATGCTCTCTTTCTAGCAGATCAGGATGGTTGCAAATCTTACGCATGATATCAATTCCATATAACGAATTTCTATTTCCATCAAATATCTGTTCCACCTCAGAGCTAGCTAGAAATGCTCGATATGCAGATCTTTGCTCTGCAGTCAAGCTGCAAAAGAGGACATGCTCAGTTTTCTTTGGAAGTTGAGCATTCACATCAGCTTTCATACGCCGAAGGAGGTATGGCATTATAAGGTCACGCAAAACAACAGCACATCTATAAGCTGTCGACACTTGTAATGGTGTTGCATTTGCGTACCCACCAACAGATATAGGAACTGCAAATTCAGTCTCAAAAACTGGTAAAACACCCAACTTCCCAGGAAAGACAAAGTCAAAAAGTGACCACAATTCACTCAGTTTGTTTTGAATTGGTGCTCCTGTCATGATTATACGATGAACTGTCTGAAGCTGTTTACAAACTAATGTAATTTCTGCGTTGGGGTTTCGGATGCGATGACCCTCATCCAGGACAGCATACCCCCATTCTATATCAAGCAACTTTTCACCAAGTATTCGGAGTTGCTCGTAGCTAGTAATGAGCAAACCTGATTCAGATCTCAAAATACGATCAATCAAGAAATCCCACTTTGTGCGAGTTTTGTTAGACATAGTTCTTTCATTATCGCTTTCCAATGAATCATCAGCTTCTTCCTCAGTTTCGTCAGATTTTGCTTGCTTCCTTCTCCTATCAGGAATCTGCGCAGAGTCATGCAGAATTTCAACATGGAAGCTTGGATACCATTTTTGGGCTTCCCTTTTCCACTGTCGCAAAAGTGTCACAGGGCAGACAACAATGCTAGGTTTAAACATTTTACTGAAATGCAATGCTCCAAGAAAAGATAACACCTGAATTGTCTTGCCCAAACCCATCTCATCACCAATTATCCCACCTGCTCGTTGGCAATGCAACTCCCACAGCCACTGCACTCCCACTTTTTGATAGTCAAAGAGCTGAGAGAAGATTGTTTCTGGTATTTTTAACCCTCCTTCAAGTGTCACAAAAGCTGGCTCATCAGAGTCTATATGTTGGATTTCGCCTTCATTATCAGATGTAATTGAGTCTTCTCCACCATCTTGTGGAATCACAA
Organism: Annona squamosa; assembly: GCA_035584095.1. Lineage (NCBI taxonomy): Eukaryota > Viridiplantae > Streptophyta > Magnoliopsida > Magnoliales > Annonaceae > Annona > Annona squamosa. The sequence goes on from JAXCLR010000001.1 coordinate 84,284,949, forward strand.
CAGGAAAGTGAACGGATTGAATATTAGCAGCGGCAGAATTAAAACCAAAAGAAGAAAGAGACTTTATTTCAAACAAAAGAAAGATGATGCATGCGGCAACAGGGAAATCCTATAGATATCACAGAAAATTGTTAAAAAATGAATAGCTCTCATGTTTTCTCTAATGAAAGTGTCACAAAAGAAACTAATAAAGCCAGTATCATAGAATGAATAAGGAAGCTGAAAATTTTACCAGCTCCTTCAAAAAGGTTATCTTCCTTCGACATTGCATTTCTCCATCTCTTATCCGGTAGTGGTCGTTTTCTTTTCCTCGGCTTGCTGTTCTTGTCCTCTGACTTCTCAGAACCAGGGGACCCTGGAAGCTTCAAAGGTGGTTTCAGCCTGCGAAAAGGATGAGTAGGTGCTTCAAGTTTAGGTAAATCTTTGGCATCGAGCAGTTTGGTTGTTGGGCGAGCTTTTGCAACCTCTAAGTTTGATTGAATGGCCTTTGCAATAGAAGTAGAAGCCGGATGATTCTCAATCAAATCTTCTTCAAGTTCGTCTTCCTTACTTGATGGTTCTGATTTTTGGAGACGGCGTTCAAAACCTTTGATTTTATGAAAAGGAGTCAAAACACCCTTCCGTATCAACTCCTCCCTTTCCTAAAAAAGACATGACAGAGGCCAAGATTAAGCAGGAATGAGATTATGGGTCTGTTTGGGATGAACGAAAAGTTTCTGACGTGTTTTTGCTGGCTAAAAAACATCAACCATCAACGCCGGCTAAGTGCATTAATACATTCAACGTACGGATGGTCAGCTGAAGTGCTGATACAGTGGACACGCCATTTGATGCGCAGGCAAGCCAAACCCAAGCCTCCTCAGCACTGCTCATGTGGACGGGCGATTTTATACGGACAGTTCAGCATCTGTCGCGGGGGTTTGATTGAATTGACGTGTTTTTGCGTTTAAGACCCTCATTTGAAAAGTTTTACGTGATTTTACGTGTTTTTGTAAATACCAAACAGACCCTATGTTTTTACTGGTGGTCATTGTTATGCATAAACAACTTTATGTCATGATTCATAGAAATTCTATAAAGCACGCCCAAACAAACAGGATGTCAGGAATATTGACCAGGTGAGGTAAAATTAAATGATGTCAGGATGTCACAGGCTGAAGTTTTGTGATTGGATAGCTTAGATAGTTTACAATTAAATGATGTTCAATTGATTATACAGACCCATCATTCAGTAGTCCACTCATTTTTTCAAACACCCATCCAATTGGTAACTCACCAAATCAATGGTCTGAGACTGTGCTTAGTCGCATGCTTCCTTGAATTATAAGAAGCGCATGACCAATTGTAGCATTCTCTTCTCCATTTAGCAATGTCTAATGGTGAATTTCCACATGTGCCTCCATCCTTTAACCTCTTCGACTTTCTTATTTTGCTACAAACACCCCATATCTTTCTTTTTCTTCTCTAAAATTCATCCTACTCAAATACTGGGAAATCAAAGAGAGCTTCATCAAATCTTATAATAAAAAGAGATTCACTGTAATGTCCCGAGTGACATGTAAAGCCAAAAATACATATATCATACCGTTTCAATAAATCCTGCTGATGATGCATCCAACATGGCTTCAAAATCAATATCCTCGCCAAATGCCAATGATTTTTGCCGCTTCTTTGAGTTTTTTCTTGTATGGTCAACTTCTTTCAACTTTATTTTTTGTTTAGTCTCTTCCCTAACCAACTTGTCAAGAAGTTTGTCATTCCCCTCATCTTCGGCATTATCATTCTTAGTCAACTCCTTAAGATCTTTCTGTAGTTGGGATTTTGTCTTTATCAGACTTCTTAGACGGTCAGCAGCTAGGGCATGCTGAAGTTTTAAGCCGTTGTTGGAGTCTTGAACGATACCACTTCTGCTGTCTAAATCCTCCAACTCTCCTTCAGTCTCCACTGATGTATCATTTTCATTTATTACAGCATTACTTGTCTGTTTAACACTGTCTGCAACTGCATCAATTTCGACCTGTACTGCCCTCAGTTTACTAAAAATTTTACCCCGAGCAGTAGCTGATGGCTCTGTTCCCTGTTCTTCACCAAGAAACTGCATGTCTGTGTTTTCTTCAACTTCATTTTTGCCCCCAGCTTCATTTTTCACCTGACACAACAACATGGCCAATGTCAACATGTAATCACAAGATATGACATATCTAGTGCTGAATGCTGATTGCTTATATGGTTATCTGTGTCTCCAAATTTGTAAGGAAAAAGTCTAAATATTTAGGAAACCTCACTACAAGTCCACATCCATGATCTTTGTCAACCCTTCAACTATGTGAACTTCACATTGGCATAGAAAGAGATTAATTGTGAATCATAAAACTAGTGACCAAGCATTATGCAGCTGTGCCTGTTAAATTATGAGATTACAGACTGAAACAGATTGTGTACCAGAAAATAATGCTACCAATGATTTTATGTATCAAATTGTTTACAGAATATGAATTTCTTAGTTTGTTCAGATAAGAAAGGAGATCCAGGATACTTCATCCCTCTCTGAAAACGAGTCTGACTATTCAGTTTGTTTCACATTTTTGCTGCTAAGTTCAACTTATTCATGTGCCTTTACCTTGAGCTTCTTGAAAGAATTAGGAACAAGGATTCCTAGGGGCATCTATTGTATCTACCTTTAATCCCTGATATAAAAAAGGTTCAAAGTAGCAGGATTTCTTTTGATTCTTAATTGGAGGGTGTTACAAGATCTCAGTTAGGAACTTGCTAATAAACATCAATAGTTAGTTCTATGCGCATGCTATTATAACTTTTAAACAATAGGAAAATGAGCACAAGTAGATCATTCGCACATATAAATGTATCTTTAACAATCTAAAAACCAGTAGTGAGACAAAAAAGTATATCAGTTCACAAGGTCTAATCTTTCAGCTTGCATAAATCTGTCACAATATTTGTAGATAAGGCTAGTGACTACCATGGACAGTAAGTGTACTTCTACTGATAGTTATCAATTTGGAAAAATACTAATATTGTAAAAAGGAAAAACGTGCATGTGTGCGTGCACACACAGGGTTCAGTATCTGACCTCTGTTAGTACATCACGTTCAATGTCTTCAGGATTGGCAGATGTAACACCTAAACTACTTAAAAGGAGCTTATCCTCTTCTTCCTCCATCTTCACTCAAGCATCACATTTATAAAAGCACTGTCAAAAAGTAGCAACCTACAGAGGAGATAAAAGACATAACTTATGTTCAGATACAATTCCAGAGAAAAAAAAAAAAGAAAAAGAACTGCATTATGATCTGCAGCCTAGAAAATTTTCATTTTGAAAGTAAATCTCAACTGGGAAATGCAAAAAAGGCAACTGGAAGTAGGCAACTGGGAAATGCATAAAGCCATTACACTATCTGTTGAATGTAATAAAATATTTTTTTATCAGTGAAATTAGCAAGATTAGCCGCGAAGGTCTGAGTTAAGTGATGCCTTGGCCCTTGTGTGTGTCAATATGCTGAGTGGATCAAACAGTTTTGTGTGAGAACTGAGAAGACCCCTCTCACCCAAGCCACAAGCAGAAATGCTGACATCTGTTTGTCTGTGAAAATTTTTCTGAAAGAAGTGTCCTCTTTGCTTCCTAGTTCCCCATAGTGCATTTGGTTATGAAAAGGCTGAAACTCTGCAAATTGTTCTCGCTTCTCACTTGAAGCTTTCTATTTAACATCATTTTTCCCATCACATTTTGCATCATACAAAATACAAAAAAAGTAAACACAAAGATAGTAATTGCTCACATTGGACTAAACAATGAAAATCCAAATCTAGATAATAGCTTGGATTTTTCACTACTCCAGAACACAGATTTAAAAAGTTGAAAAGGTGATTCCAAAACCTGCATGACATATCAAAATGGTCTCAAAACATTGTAATTTATTTTTTTACTCTACATAATATCACGAGGAAGACAAAAAAAAACAAATGCAAACCTATGTACGACTTTGGAGAGCAACTATGACTACATTAACTACATAATAACTACCAGAAAGATTAGTCAAATGCATTTCCATGGTAACTGCTAGAAAGAGAAATCAAATGCATTACAACGGAAAGCTGAACAGAATTCGGCAAAATCAGCTCGGTTAGACTTGAGTTTTCCACCCACTGAGCTGAAACAGCAAATACATCAGTCAACAGCACACCGCCACGGCACAAATCAAACCATCCAACCGATGATTCCCTCCAATGGATCGCAAGCTACCCAAAACATTACGCATTCGCCGTAAAAAACTCTTCAATTTCTACCACCAATTTCAACGCCACGCAAGTATGATTTCGATAACCGATTACAGACAATTCGAGGAAATAGACTGTAGATGGAGATTTTATAATTCCGAAACAAAACAACAAATCCCGATAGACTTGGAGTCCTAAAATCGTCCATCAACAATGGACATTGGGTTAGGGATCGGCGATTTCTTACCAAAATCTTCGGTTATATACGATTCTTCCTTCCCTTTCTCAATTCTAACTCCACCGAATCCCTCCGTTTCTGCCTCCGCTGACCGGCCGACGGATGGAATTCCTGGTTTTTTTGGGGCCGTGGAAGGGAGAAGGTCGTACTTGAGCGATTGGAATTTGAAACGTTGAGAGCTAAAGAGGCCGAGTCGCTGCTTTCTTGCGAGTTATCCTTCTAAAATGGATCACGGAGCAGGCTGGAAGTTCATGGGCCCACACATTTTATTACATATATCAGGTAAAGATAAATGAACGCCAATTTACGAGAATATTTTCAAATCGGTCAGTATAAAACTTATTTAAAATTTCTGTAAGATAGTTAATTTATATTTACATTATCCATAAATAAAAATTCATCATTTTTATATAAAAGTTTATTTATTTTGAATTTATTTATATTTTTAAACAATAGGGTATTGGGGTCATTTTTACAATAGAATGGCCACAGTAACCACCCGTATGTTTAAAAATATAAAATAAATATACGTACGTCTCCAAATTTGATAAAATTTGGTTTACAGATAATACATCTAAATTAACTATTTTATTAAAAAGTTTTCAAAAAAATAAAAAATAGATGTTATGACATGTATTAGATAGCTGCCATCTACGATTAGATGATTAGCAAACTTTAAATTTTATGTCAGCTACGCTATCAACTGAAATCGTTCAAATTATTTTGCCGGCAGTAAAATTTCTGAATTTGTAGTTAGTCGTATCTATTTTAAAATATTTTCATCAAAATAAATAACTTCAGGGCTGTTCATATTTCATATACGAGAAAGGATATTTTATGCTCGGTCTGGAAGCGGCAAATTTTCGACCACCCCCCGCTAGACATTGGATTTCGAGAATTGAGAGTAGCGAATTTTCGATCGCTGTGCACGTGACGTTGGATTTGGTGGGTTAAAGGAGAATCGTTGGACTGAAAGATGTGGAAATTCGATACCATACTCGCTTACAACGAACTAGATCACTTCATCAAACTGCCACTTGCAGTTAGTCCAGGTGTCAGGAGCATTTGTTTTCTCAGATGTGATATTGGCACGAGTGTTGGATTGGAGTGTTTTTTTTCCCCATAGTATTGATTTTTTTAATTTATTTTTTAATATATGTATATATTTATTCTGAATTTTTAAATATATGAGTATTTGAGTCATGTTAAAATTTAAAAAAAAAATAAAAAATATGTTTTTAAACCGGTATGAAATCGTTATTAGAAAAAGAACATTTGGCTGTTTTATATTAGAGCTTTGTCTCTTGATTTTGGGTAGGAGATTACGTGTATCTTTCGAATTTATAAATAGAGCGTATTGTCTCAAAGTAGAAATTATAAGACTATCTTGGGGCTTATTGCAATATAAATAGAGATAGATATAAATATATACTAACAAAAAATTTATTTCATTCAACTAAATAACTTTAGAGAATTTTAGCTCGCAGCATTCATATTTCATACATACTTCTTAAAAGAAAGCAGAGAACAAAAGACTTCCAAATTAATTATTAATTAAATTGTAATAATAAGATAATGTTAAATTATCAATTTTAGTGGGAAATATGGGTTCGACGCATGAGCCGGAAACCGGAAGGAGAGGGTGCGGTGATTCTCATCTCCACGTAGGCTTACGTGCAGTGCACTCGCCGACGAAATTTCAAGCCCATAAAAATCAATCTTAACCGCTGAAATAGTTTTAATTTTATTAGCTTATCTAATAAATCCGGTTATTCATATTATTGGCCCTAACGTATCTACCTAAATCGACGAAAATATTATAAAACTTCACAATTTTCACATGAGAACATAAGTAAATTTGATTTCTCTCAAATTTTTAGATCATATAGACCGTCAGATTTTCTTATTCCCTGACAAGACGATCTTCATGTTGGTGCGATGTAGGGAGTGTTAATGAACGAGAACGTACGAATGAATCAGCTCCGCAGTCGAATTTCGGACTCCGTCGACTCGTCCATGGGCTTATGTATTCAGACGGTCTTTCTTGTGGCACTTGGACTTCCTCTGGGACGGAAATGAAGAGCGACGTAGACTCGGAGATATCCGGCAACAGTACCGGCATTCAAGTTTCTGCCCTGCATTTTGCCTACGACTCGCAGGCTCCTCTCTTTGCCAATTTCAACCTCGATATTTCTCCTGGATCTCGATGTCTTCTCGTCGGCGCCAACGGATCTGGTGCGTCTTGTCTCGCTTCTCCTTATAGGGACCAAAACAGTAGTTCTCCTGATGATTTCCTCTACTTCTTGCAAGTAATTCGAGGAATTGGATTTGCGGGCTTAGAATTGCCTTGGACATGTAGTTGATGAATCGAGGATTGGAAGTTCTTCTGAATTACCTCACTGATTCGCGTCAGTTAATTGTTTATTCTGCGAGATCTGATGAATATTGCCTAGTTCAATGCAATTTCTGGCATGAAAAGAGCTTTTTTATTGGGCGATTAGGGACGACCAAGAATGTTACGTGGATCAAAGAATGCCAAAGGAACTTATTTTGGCTTCTCAATTCTTATGTTATTAGAGGAACCTGTTTAGGGTGCTTATATCATTTTTTATGCAGATTGAAAATTTTGAAATCACGGAGTCATTTTGTATGTCGGGGTGTGTCTGGGAAGAGATAAAACTTTTAGCGAAAGGTTACGAAGACTAAAAGTTGTCAAGTGATATGATATGATAGGGGTAATGATGAGGAGTAAAGAAGATAAAGTTAAAATAGATAGATTAGTTGTATAGATATCCGTGTAGAAATGATTGAAAAGTAAAGTTGTTGCATAGGAAAATGTGAAAAAATGATTAAAAAACATAGTAGTTACAGAAAGTAAAAAGTTTTAGATTGAAAAGTTTTTAACTTGGGGTGTGTTTGGCAATGTGCAAAAAATATAAGTTAAAACTTTTCAATTTAAAACTTTTTGCTTTCCACAACTACCATATTGTTTAATTATTTTTTTACATTTTCCTATATAACTACCCTACTTTTTAATCATTTCTACACAACTACCCACATAACTAATCTATCTATTTTAACTTTATCTTCTTTATTCTTCATCATTATCCATATTATATCGTATAATTTGACAACTTTTATTTTTCAAAACTATTCATCGAAAGTTTTATCTATTTCTAAACACACCCTTAACATTTTATACCTTTGCCAGACACACCATAATAGGAATGGAGAAAATTAATTTTTGTCTACAAGCCGTTATTGTTAGCACCATGACCACAATGCATAATCCACTCAGAATGTAGCATATTTCGTCTCACTTGAAACATTTTTTTAATTTTTGTTGCAATATTCACGGCCGCACATTACAATTGAACTGGAAATAGCAAATTTCATCTGCAATACCGATTTTTTAATATAAAAAAAACCTTTTCTACCACATTGTATAAACTAGTGTAGAAGAAACCTGATTGAAAGTGTATGCTGTATCTTTATTTCATTATTCTCCCTTGTTTGGTTATGCTGAGCCAATTCAAGTTTCTTTATGCTCAAGGATTTCTTATGCTTCTGAAATTTGATCTTAGAATTTATAATGGAGTTGAATGAAATGTGGGTGGCTGTTTGAATCATTTACTTGGCTAATTTCATCAATGTTTTTGTAGGGAAGACAACCTTGTTGAAGATACTGGCAGGCAAGCATATGGTAGGCGGAAGAGATGTTGTTAGAGTACTTAATAGTTCTGCATTTCATGACACCCACCTGGTCTGCAGTGGTGACCTTTCCTATCTTGGAGGGTCTTGGAGCAAAACTGTTGGTTCTGCTGTAAGTGAGCTCCTTATTACAATGTTTCGTGAAAATAGTTGCAGCTAGGCATTCTTTTTCTTTTATCTTTGAATTGATTTGAGTTGTAGTGAAAAAATACTCATGATTTCTTCTGATACCTGTCTAGTTCGTATGATATTTTGGTTGAGTTCTTTGTGGTACAATGGTTTTATTCTCTCTGCAGCATTTATCGTTTACCTGCATTTGCACTTAGAATGAATAAATATGATGGATCTGTCATGTACATCGGGCCTCACCTGCTACTTTTTGTCTGGCAGCTCAATGTTAGTTTCAGGGCAAATTGAAGGTCTGAGAGCAGTTGGTGGTTTGGCTAAGCAGCCAAAGTGGCATTTTTTTCATTTAGACTTTTTTATTTTTCTTGACAAAGAGCTGGGTGGCAGTGCTGTTCATAGTTATATTTTATTTTATTACAATGTTTACACACATAAGAAACATGATGTTTGGAAACTTATTTCAGAGAAGACCCCACATTTGGGTTCAAGTTTGTGTCAATCACTTAAAAGTCTTCCCCTTGGTGACCTTTGCTGCAGGGGGAAGTTCCTCTACAAGGCGATTTCTCAGCTGAACATATGATTTTTGGAGGTATGCCTTTTGGCATGAAACAGTTGGTGGCAGGTTCTGTTTATTCTTTGAGCTTTCTATTGTTGTCTTTGTTGCATCTTCTGACATAATTAATTTTTTTCTCTCCAACCACTAGGTCTTTTACTAATTTAGGAAAGTCAGAGGAAAATGAAGTTAGCTTTTGTCTTAGTTTTTTAACTTTTGCCTATTTGGTTCTTAGTCTTCTTTTTTTTATTTTCTTCTTTCTTAACCGAGGTATAGTGAATGGAGGATCCTATTAAACTAAAATAATTTCTTTCTCAGCTAACTGACAATTACTTTTGCCTTTTCCTTTTTTTCTTATTGTTAATAGCAAAATGGTTTAAGGGTCAAAATTTTTTCTTTTATGGGAAATGTAATTCTTTTTCCTACTTATTCTTTCTGCTTTTGAATTAATTTGCTTTCTGGTGGAGCTCTTTGGTTGGCCATCCTTCAAGAGAAAGATGCGATGCATTTTCTATTTATTGTTGTGGCTATATATCTTTATCTTGAAAAAATATTCTTGTTACAATGGACATGTCGCCCCCCAATGCTACTCTGGGGCCTTTGGTTCTCTCCCTGACTACCTTTTTCTTGTTGTGGCTTTTTTTGGAGCTCTAGAGCTAATTTCTTTGTTTTCTTTTCTTTTATTCACAGTTGAAGGTGTAGATCCTGTTAGGAGAGAGAAATTGATTGAGCTGCTTGATATTGATCTCCAGTGGCGAATGCATAAAGTTTCTGACGGCCAGCGGCGCCGCGTCCAAATTTGCATGGGACTTCTTCACCCTTTTAAGGTGTTTAATGCATTGTGCACTTCTATTCCATGACATGTTATCCTTAGATGGCACTGCATATTTGATAATTTGAAACGAAGGAAAAAAGATATTTGGAGGGGCTTTAATGGGCAATAATGTTAAGAACAAAAGCCAAGCACTGGCAGCTCAATTATCCTCATGCCTTTCTGTTTTTGGATGCATGTTCTGCTGCAGTATGTTCAATTCTCACATTCCATAATAGATTCTTGAGTCCACTTATATGATTTTTTATCCTAACAACGACTACCATTGAATGAATGGTAGGTATTGCTGTTGGATGAGGTTACAGTTGACCTAGATGTTGTTGCAAGACTGGATTTACTGGACTATTTCAAAGAGGAATGTCATGAGGTAAGGAATTCAGGGAACCAGAATCTTAAGATACGCATTTTTGGTAGACACTTGGAAAAGTGATAAAAAATGATATTCGTCTTATTTAGCTATTTTAATGTATAGGAAATTAATTTCTCTAATGCATTTTGGTGTTGCAAAGTACTGGGCGATATCTTTCAGCTTCCTCTGTCTGGACTGTTCTCACTAATTTAATTGCTGCTGCTGGCCACAGAGAGGGGCGACTATTGTATATGCTACCCACATCTTTGATGGCTTGGAGACGTGGGCAACTCATGTTGCATATGTACAAGACGGCGAGTTACGGCGAGCTGAGAGGCTGTCCAAGCTCAATGAGTTGAAGAATGCTGCAAACCTTCTGTCAGTTGTCGAGTCATGGCTGCGCTCCGAAATCAAATCTCAGAAGAAGAAACCCATTGCCTCTCCACTGCAATTAAGAGGAACTTCTCCACTTGACACCTCCCCATTTAGATCATCCAGGCACATGGCCTACTACCGTTAATTTGTCTCTTTTTATAACAGGCTGTATACACCTTATAATCCTGCCAACCGAACTGGTGGGAGATGGTTCATGTGACCATGTCGTCGTTTTGGCTGTGTGAGAATCCAGATGGAGCAAAAGTTCCGAGCAGCAGTCCAGGGGTGAGCTAAAACTATCTTGATTGGCTTGAGAAGACTAAGGCATGATAATGCCTCTACCTGTAATTCTTTTTATCGGACCTGCCTTTGTTATCTAAATTGTTGTAGACACTGATTTGTTAGACTACGCAATATCAACTACCGAATAAAACGGCTGTACGCAATCACTATCTATTCAAATATCAAATGTTTTGTGTTCGTGTCATCTCACAGTATGTCTCATCCAACACGACTGAATCTCATTTTAAAATGAAGGTGACAAACTGCTGGAAAAGTTGTATCACATATATGAGACCTTTAAAAGCATATTACTATTCGATGAAGTTGGTTAAATTGTATTTAATAATGTAGTTTGAACATGATTCCGCTATATAATTAAATTACTTCAGGCACAGTGAAAAAAGCTGCAAAAGCATGTAAAGACATTTGACATTTATTCATTGTGTAACTCATTCCTGTGCATCGTTCATGAATTCTGTGATGAGCTTGATATAGTTGAAAAGATTACGGAATAATGCACTCTAAAATCGTATTCTAAAATCGTGTAACTGAGTTGCCAAGCAAAAATAGATATTAATTTCATTAAAAAATTATTAGTAAAAATAAAATAAAATTAAAATGTATTAAAATATAACTTATAATTGTAGAAATATGATTAGAACATAAAAAAATCTGTATGTAAAATTATAATTGACTCACATATAGATAAGTGAAACTAAATAAGACTATATGAGACTATTTTATTTTTAAATAGTCTACAAACTTAATGTAATATGAACATATGAGAATATTTAAAAATTTATAGAACTTCAATTAAATTTTTTAAATTTGTTTTGGTAGATTACTGATATTATTTACTGTCATTAAAACAAACTTATCGACAAAATTGAAAAGTATGGTACTATCAACAATACTGAACAAAATAGAAGTATCCGCAAACAAAAAAAAAAAGTTTACATACAGATTGGTTTATTCTAAAAATTGAAAAGTATGGTACTATCAATAAAAAAAAAAACAAAAGTTTTCGTTTTCCACCCGATTGGTTTATTCTAAAAAAGATAATATCCGCAAAAATGATAATATCCGGATATTATAGTGCATGTTATTGACCTGTTACGTACACGTTTTGTAACAAGACCACATGTATTATCTAGGAAAGTGACATATGTATTAAGTTTTACTACTTTTTAGAGTTTTGTGTATATATTTTTTTAGTAACATCTATTAAGTTTTATTATTTTTGAAGTTATATATATTATATATTTTTTTTGATGGGGAAATTTGGGTTTCTGTCTCCATACATCCAGCAAAATATTGTGTGAACAGAGAAAGAACCTCAAGAAATCATTCATTCAAAAAATGATAAATGCCTTTACAAGATACTTCCAAAATACAATTTGGGAAATCCCCCACCATGTTTGACTTTCAATACCATTTTCTAAAGCAAATTTAACTAAGGTATAAGCTACCTGGTTACCGATTCTGGAGACATGAACAAAATGGCATTGTCAGAATTCTTCTTTAGTCCTCTTTATAGTATCAACCATATTGCCTACAGCAGATAGAACATGATCGTTGTTTGATAGCCAGATGATAAGAGTTAAGGAATCACTTTCACATATCATATCTATATAGTTAAGCAACATGGCATGAATCTCCATCCATAATGGATCGGCCTTATCTCTCCAAGTCTAGCACTTTGCTACAACAATTTCACCATTTGGATTCCTAACAACCACCCTAGCAGCACCACAAGGATCAGTACTAGGTTTTGTGCCCGCGTCCACATTCGTTTTCCATTTACCTGGTTCTGGCTGCTCCCATCTGATTTTTTCCATATGAATTCTATTAGAACACTTCAACATTAGCTGAGTAGATTGATAGTTGTGTATAAATTCCTTACACCATTCAGAAATGGAGGAAAAGTTTGGGGCCTCTCCTTGGTTGATTAATCTGTTCCTGCACTGCCGAATTCTCCAACAGATTACTAAGAATATGGTTAAAGACTGTTTAAGCTCTGGTTTGATAAGAAATTGGAAAACATCAAGAAGATTATGAGCGTTAATATTAGAAGTTCTTTCAAGCAAATCAGCATCCAAAGCAGTTCTTGTTTTGGAGCATGCCCAGAAAAAGTGAAATAATTGTTCCCTTTCTTGATGGCAAAAGCAACATGTATTTTCAATCTGAATTCCTCTTTTTTGCAAATTTGATTCTGTTGGCAGGATATCCCAAAGCAGCCTCCACCCAAAAATTAGAATCTTCAGTGATAATTTAAGTTTCCAAAGGCATCGCAAAATGTCTAAGCATCTTCCTTTGTCCATATCCTGCGTAACACTCCGATGTTCTACACCTTGCATAGTCTATAGGCGGATTTTACTCTAAATACACCATCTGATTCACTTTCCAAAAGATGACGTCTTCTTCATTTGTTGGGGATATGGGTATATCCTTCACAATCTCCCAACCTATTTGGCCTGTAATCATTCTTGCTAGTTCCTCATTTCAGCTCCTTCGATTTCTTTCAATAAATGCAGAAACTCTAATGTCATCATCAAAGCCTTGAGAAAGAGGGCCAGCTTTCACCAATTTGGGATCAGTCCACGCATCATGTAAGAAGTTAGCCATGTTTCCTCTTACAACCCTCCAACCGCAGCCCATTTTTAGAGTATTTCTTGCAGTTAGGATGCTCTTCCATGTGTTTGATGCAGATTTTATGATTTTGCAGTTCCAAAAATCCCCATATTTAAAATATTTGGCTCTTAGAATTCTATAAAGTAGTGAATCCTACTGGGTAATTAGCCTCCATGCTTACTTTGCAAGAAGCGCAATGTTAAATTTATGAAGATATTTAAATCCCAAACCCCCTCCAGCATTAGGAGTGCACAACTTCTTCCAAGATGCCCAATTTATAATTCTCCTGCTACTGTTACCTCCCCACCAATACTTTCTGATCATTGAGCTTATGTCTTCACACAACTTCCTTGGAAGAAGAAAGAAACTCATTGCATAATTTGGTATGGCTTATACTACTGCCTTGATGATAATTTCCTTTCCCCCTCAAGATAAAAATCTGGCCTGCCAACCTTGAATTTTCTTCCATATTTTCTCCTTAACCGATTGGAACACCTAAATCTTTGATTTGCCAAACCATGCGGTTAGTCCTAGGTAGAGCTGTATCTTTCTTCCATATGCCCCAAAAAGATACTCCACTCTTGTTTTGGTCCCATTTGATGTGTTGCTGCAAAAAAAGAACATTGCCTTGTCCATGTTAACTTTTTGTCCTGTGCATTCTTCGTAAATTGTTAAAATTCTCTTTAGATGTTCAATCTCCTTTTGATTAGCATTAACGAAAAGAAGAACATCGTCTGCAAAAAATAAATGTGATATTCAATCTGTATCTTCAGACCACGAATTCTCTTTCTATTTTGAGCATCATAAAGGAGAGATGAGAAGTCCTCAACATATATCAGAAATAAGAAAAGAGATAAGGGGTCACCTTGTCTTAAGCCTCTTGTAGCTTTGAATTCTTCTGACCTAAAACCATTTAAATTTAATTTGTAAGTGATCGTAGAAACACGAGTATGAATCCAATCTACCCATTTGTCATTGAACCCCATTTTTAACATAGCTTTGCAGAGATAATCTCACTCTACCCTGTTATACGCCTTCACCATGTCTAATTCGATAGCAACCTCTGCCCAAATGCCTCTTCTCTTTTGTCTCATGGAGTGAAGAGCTTCGTATGCTATTAGCAAATTGTCGATAATGAGTCTTCCTGAAATGAAAGCGCTTTGGTTCTCAGATATGATTTTGGATAGACATGACTTTAACCTATTAGCTAGAATTTTTGCCAAAATTTTAGTCATTTGAAAATGACTAAAACTCACTTTTACTATTTTTGAAGTTACATATATTATATTTAAAAACAGGGGTTTTAGTCATTTAAAAATGACTAAAACTGACTTAGGAAACAATTTCACCCGGAGAACCTGACTTTAGCATAGTGGTCTCTCAGTTGGGCAAAATGCCCCCATGTCCGGGCATCAACTCATGTTGATCGCAAATGTCACTGAGTGGTGAGCTTTGGCTCCTAAAAAAAATTTCACCAGCAAAGTTTTCAATATTTAGGCGTGTTTCGGATAAGTGTAGAACTTTTTAATTTTCATGACTATCCTATATTTTATTTTTTACATTTTCATATATAATTATTCTAATTTTCAATCATTGCTATTGTAGCACCCGCCGCGAGAGCTACGATGGGCTCGAAATAGTTTCCCGGGCCTTGAAAATCTGGATTATGTTGGACAGCAACGTGAGCTTAGATTTCCTACATTCACATGGGGTAAAACGCATTAGGCTTCACGTTTTTTAGAAAGGTTGGCGTGCGGGTGTTTTCTCGTGAGTTCGACAGCATAACGGCTAAGATGGAGCTTTCCATACATGGATCTAGTCACAAATTCGGCAGCATAATGGCAGCGTATTATGCTGGAATCTGTGGACCCGCGTGCACCCGCCTTGCCGGGGCGTTAACTAAAACACGCACACACAAAAACAAAGAAAAACGGAGTCGTCACTGATCTTTAAAAGGAGATCAGCCCCTATTTGATGAAATAAGGCACTAGTCGTACAGAGTCCGAGTTTCGGCCTACAGATTGAAGCAAATATGGCAATAATCTGTCAACCCGAGGCGGTTTACATAGGCATGAAAAGGGGGGAAACAAAAAAATTGAGAGAATGAGAGAGATGGAAAGGGAAAAATGGGAAGAGAAGACTGGAGCACGTGGATCGGGAAAAACTGGGACGTCGGGGATATGCTGCAGACTCCCGTCTTCCCCTCTGGGATGCCTCTCCAAGTGTGTTGAGGAGGGGGGTGCACCTCCTTTTATAGGTGTAGGAGTGGGCTTTGGGCTGTCTTGAGGTCATGGACTTGGTCTATGGGCTTGGACTTGGGTTAGGATCATGGGCCTTGGGCCATTTGAAGGCTTGGACTTGATCCATATACTTGAGCTTGGGTTGAGATCATGGGCCTTGGGCCATTTGAAGGGTTTGGACTTGGTCCATATGCTTGAGTTTGGTGGACTTGAGCTTGGCTAAGCCCGTTGTTTTTGGGTGGGCTATTGTGAAGGCCCAAAGTTGTTGAGAAGTCTGCTTCTGAGGCGTGGTAGGATGGATCGGGTAGGCTAAAGCTTGGCTAAGCCCGTTTGCTGCGTCTAGTGGGCTGCTTTGTGGAGTCCGTTGAGGTGGCCTGGAGGAGTTTCGCTCTTTGTGGGTCGGACCTAGTTTGTTGAAAAAGCCTGCTTCGAGGCTTAGTGGAGCTTCGCTCTCGTGGGTTGAGTTCGGAAGGGTCTGCTTAGCTTGCTTGAATCTCCTTTTGCCTTGAATTTGTTTAGGCTTGGAACCTTTTCCATTTTATCCATTTTTGGCCCCAAAGGTGGGGTGTCAACAGTTGCCCCCCTTTGCCAGAGGCGTCTTGATGGTGAATGACAAAGTAACAAACACCCCTTTTGGCATTGACCTAAACACTCTTTTTTCTTTCTTTTTTTATTTTTTTGTTTTTGTTTCTCTCTTTCTCTCTTTTTTTTGTTTTTGTTTTTGTTTATTATTTTTTTTGGATCACTTCGTAATTTTTACAAACTTACGAAGTTTCTTCTGGGAGTGGTTCTTTTTGAAATTTTGTGGACTTGCTAGCTTGTTTCGCACTAGTCTTGAATCTGGGTGATTTTGCAAATTTTGGAGATGACGAGGAGCTTTCTGCAATTTTAACCAATTTTAGGGTCTCCGATGGGGGGTTTCCCTCTTTCGGTTGGTCTTTCTCTTCTTCGCGTTTACTGCCAGGTGTGCCATTCGTCTTCTCCCCTTCCGACTTCCGCTACTAAAATCGCCGCCACCGCTATGCGGTCGCCATTGCTGCTGTTCCGCCGGTTTTCTTCGTTCCTGGTCATCGCGGCGAGATTTGCTTGCTGCCGCCGGGTTTTCTTTCTTATTTTGGGTGTCCATACGCTACTGTTGTCGTCGTGTTTGCTGATGCCGACCAGATTCTGCTTTCGATGCCGTCGATTGCTTTTTTTCGGTCGTTGCCATGGCTGCTGCTGTTGTGCTGCCGGTATCGTCGCCCGGTTCTTGTCTCCCTTGGTGTCGATCGTGGTTGCTGTCAAAAATCAGTGTCGCCGCCCTTTCTGCTGCCGTTTGTCTTTTGACTTCCGGTTGTCGTGGCTGCCTACTTTGGTACGCCGTTCAGCCGTGTCGCCGCTGCCGTGCTGCCATGCTGTCATTGCCTTCGCTATTTTTCTCTCTATTTCTGGTGTTCTTCCCTGCTTCGTTCCCGGTGACTGTTGGGGTCGCCGCTTGATAAGTCTAAAAATTTTCATTTAATTCCATATTAAATTCACACAATTAAATATTAAAACGTTAATTAAATGCATGTTTTAAGTAAAATTTCGTAAAAATTACATTTTTCATAAAATCTTTAATTTTGCTATAAAATAAGCTATTTTGCAACGTTCTTGAAAATATAAAATT
>JAXCLR010000001.1:84302269-84326117 GCA_035584095.1 Annona squamosa
CTCCTATTTTCTCTTTTCTTCTCTCTCTAAACTCTCTTTCTCTCTCCTCTCTCCTATTCTCCGATTTCTTTCTCTCTATTATCTCTCTCTCTCTCTCTCGAGGCTTTCTGTACACGAATCTAGTCACAAGTTCGGCAGCATATTATGCTGAAATTTGTGGACCCGCGTGCACCCTCCTTGCCGAGATATTAACTAAAACACGCACACACAAAAATAAAGAACAACGAAGTCGCCACTGATCTTTAAAGGGAGATCAGCCCTTATTTGATGAAATAAGGCACTAGTCGTACAGAGTCCGGGTTCCGGCCTACGGATTGAAGCAGATATGGCAATAATCTGCCAATCCAAGGCGGTTTACATAGGCATAAAAAGGGAAAAAACAAAAAATTTGAAAGAATGAGAGACAAGGAAATGGGAAAATGGGAAGAGAGACGTAGAGTGGAAAAAATTGGGACGCCGGGGATATGCTACAGACTCCCATCCTCCCCTTTGGGATGCCTCTCCAAGTGTGTTGAGAAGGGGGGTGCACCTCCTTTTATAGGTGAAGTGGGCTTTGGGCTCTCTTGAGATCATAGAATTGGTTCATGGCTTGGACTTGAGTTGGGATCATGGGCCTTGGGCCATTTGAAGGCTTGGACTTAATCTATATACTTGAGCTTGGGTTGAGATCATGGGCCTTGGGCCACTTGAAGGGTTTAGACTTGGTCCATATGCTTGAGTTCGGTGGACTTGAGCTTGGCTAAGCCCATTATTTTTGGGTGGGCCGTTGTGAAGGCCCAAAGTTGTTGAGAAGCATGCTTCTGAGGCATGGTAGGCTGGATCCGGTTGGCTAAAGCTTGGCTAAGCTCGTTTGCTGCGTCTGGTAGACACAATTTAGAGAAGTCCTATTTGCGAAGTAAATTGTGTTTGGGAATAAATTGTGTTGTTGGCCAAACATATATTTAGAGACGTCCTAACATGCGAAGTAAAAAATTAATTTATCAAAATAAAAATAAAAATAAAGATAAGGCTAAAAATGATTAGAGATTATTAGGAAATATATAAAAAATTAAACATAATGAGAAAATAATTCAAGATTGGCAGCAACGACACAACAAGTTGAAAACAACTTCCGTAATGATACAATGTTAGCATAGGGGGCTATTTGCCAATGACCCAATTTTGCAGTTAATACTTCATGACTATTTTTCCAAATAATTCCCCGTTTTAAAACTTTTTGTTGAAAAATTCATTAAAATTTATTAGCTACTTAGACACAAATAAAGATTATTCTGACATGACCAGTAAGTTAGAAAATGGGTATGGACCTAAGGAAATTAACATTTAATAAATAAATTAATTAAAAAGCACACTTAAATTAAATATCTAATTTTTGGAGATCATATTCGTTATTTAATCTATTGGTCACTCAGATCGATGTAGCATAATCTAAAAGTATTGTTATACAGCTTTGAGTGTGACAAGTGGGTTGGCAATCCAAAGATTTCACTTGAATTATCAGCCCAATAATCCATGTGCATAGTGAAGTTTGTTTTTGCAAATAAAGCAAATGAATCTAAAAAGTGAAAAGTTATTTGCAAAATCAATATTTAAGGAACATAAATTGTAAAATGTAAAAACGTGAGAGCCGCTTGCAAATAACACAGTGGAGGTGATGTTAGCTAGTAGAGAATAAATGTAATTAATTAATTAATTTTTTATGAGAAAAGAGTAAATATATGATTCATCTAAGTACACCCTAAAATAAGAGTTTTTCTTAATTTTGCTTTGGAACCCACCGCTAAGTATGGTGGTCCTTTATGAGATTTACATGGCTCCAAAAATTGATCTTTGTTAGATAATTAGGGATAATTATGGGTTCCTTCATTCTTAGCAATAATTGCTTTTTGGTAGAATACCAATATCAATTAATACAAATCTATTTTGTCGCATGAAGAAGAATTCAGTCCATATACCCAGAGGCTAGAGATATTATTATTATTATTATCATCATCGATTGGTGGGCTAGAGATAATTTTAGTAAATCAGAAGGCTGCATATGAAAATTGTCTATGCGAACTGAAGCTTCCATGAAGTTGCTCCTTCACGCTCCGTCATTGTCGGAAAAGCAGCCTTGGCACCACACAAACACAATAGGCACTAGAAATGATGTAAAACACATTTATCTTGTATATCTGGTGCAGAACTATAAGCAATGATGAGATCCAAGGGCAGGGGGAGGCGCTCTTGCCTATGTTTGAGCAATTCCATCATTGTACTTCAAAGAGGATTTTGTCTTGGAAGATGGGGCTACATTCCGCATCGCATGCCCTTTCTCAACTTCTACGGAAGAGAACACAGCCTTGCAAGAGAAGCCCTCCCATACTTCACTTTTTTCAGTTTTTTTATAATCGATTACTCCTCATCCAACAACTTCCACTGCTGCCAACTTGTATCTCTATCTCTTTCTTGCATTTCCCATGACTCTCTGAGAGCACGTTGCAGATCAGGATTATCATGTTCTGATTCCTAAGAGAGAAGGTGCCAATTGCGAGGGGGCTCATGATAAAAGATGGCAATGAATACGATCTTGAGGCAGTCATTTCTAGAGAACTTTGCTTGGTGGACTGCGTTACAAATGAAACAAAAGATTTCTTCCTGTGATTCCAAAGTCATGGAGATTTTGTCTTCGATAATCCAAAAAAAAGTGAAGAATTTGAAGGGGTAGATAGGAAAGAGGTGTTCGAAGACACTAGGAGATGAGGAGTGGAAGATCATTACTTGCACCTCCAGAGCAATCCTTTCCACAACCCTCTGCTATCTTCGTCCTCCCGCTTGCTCAAATCGCAAGTACTTCCTACGTAGTCAAAGCTCATAATCCATGGTAGCTGCTTCCACACAGCTGCTGCTGTTGCTAGTAGAGGACGAATAGGATGAGGATGAAGATAAAGAGAATGTTTTCATGCGTGTCCTGGGAATGGATGCGTGTGTAACAGGGTTGGGGGCAAAACAGGGGCAAGCTGGCGTTTGAAGAGGGAGCGGGTGATGTGAGACATTCAAATACAAAGCAAGCAAATTGAGTATTTATTCAAAAGGGATATAACCACTGTTATTACTTGGATATCTATGAGGATCGGGTATTTTATTTTATTTTCATTATAACCCTTCCATATTTATGAGGTAATTTACAAACATGCTATTAGGAATTTATGATGTTAATAGATGTATAACATATATGGACATGATATCTAGGGGACGTATAATGCATATATGCATGTATTATGATCTTAGCACATTGGGTATAAATTTCAAGGCGTATGAATAGCGTGCCATTGTTGAACGGTATGACTATTTTTCACCTCGCAAGAGTGGAAAAATAAATTACTAATTGTGATTAGACCCGACCCAGCCCGACTCGATAGGGGTTTAGTTAAAATGAGAGCCTATGCGTTAGGGCTTCATTTTTATTTGCGCCTAACTACCTTTCCCTCTTCTTTTCTTCCCGTTCTCTGCTTCTTCTTCTTTTTTCCTTTTGTTCAATTCGATCTAGACGTAGATCTCTTCAAGAAAACTCTACCGATTATCTTGAAGATCATCGATTCCCATCAAGGAAGCTCCAAATCTCTGCAATTCAAGTCTAGGGTCGCTATTTTTTAGAGAAATCATAATCAAGATGAGTAGATGTTGCTCCTTCTTGATTTAGTGATAAAATTTCATGTTAAACATGATATAAGACTGGTGGGAATGCGTAGCGCCCAACAACTTCATGGTATGGGGCGTAGGGTTTGTAACGGTTAGGGTAAACAGGGTTCATGAGAAATTTGCTATGAATATGTGATTTTTATGAAATAAAGGACTCGTTAGCAGTTTTTATATTATTAAAATGTGACGTTAGTCGATTCGGCTCAAACGAGAGTATGAATTGAATGTTCCCTTTTTTGCACTTATCATGTGTTTGGTAAAATGCTTACGTGACAATTTTATATATTGAATTTAAAGTAAACCTTGTTGATGTTATATGTGTAGTTTGTGAGATTTATCCTTGTTTGTTATGTATAATATGTTATTTAAAATGGTCGGTTGTAAAAAAGTTGTTCATGGCCTCTGATTGACATGAGGAAAGAGTTGTTCATGGCCCTTAATAGACATGTGTAGAAGATTGTTTGTGTCTTTCTATTTATACATAGTTATATGCATACGATCTTGGGAATGGATATTGGACCCACATGTCTCATTTTGATCATAACACATGCATCCAGAATTTTACTTATTTTCACTTTGTACGAACCACTATCTACTTACTGAGTCTATTTAAACTCATGTGGTTTGTTATTTTGCCTTTAGTTCATACGCTAAGTGGAGAACCACAAGATGGGACAAGTGGAAGACCAAATCTTGTAGACCATTAGCACGATATATTTAATTACAGTTATTTTAGAATTTATACTTTTTTTATATTAGTATATGTAGACGATTACTGAGTCAGATTCGCTTTGACAAACATATTGTATTTGATATTTTGAATTAGATTATAATCTTTGTGGATGCATACATGTATAATTTTTTAGTTTTCTTGTTTTGTAAAGATAAAATTCACTGATTTTCCTTCTATATAAATATCTTTATTATATAAAGATACAAGTGCATAAATATAGAATTGAATGTTGTATTTTAAAATGAAATTGAAATGTTTATGAATATCATATTGTGTATTCCATACCACCCCTTATATATTACAGGAAGATGCTGTCGAATTTTTCTTAGGTTGTATAGTACTATTTGACTAGTTATTGAGTATATCTAGAAATAGGGAGTTACAATATCGTCAAGGTGCACTTGGTGAAGGAGATCTTGTTGCAGTCCAACTCATTTTTTAAGGCGCAAGGGCAGCTCCAGGACTTGCATGTTAAGATTGATCGACACCTGTATTTGGATCCAAGAGTTGAAGAAGACGATGAGGCTTCTGGATGTCGACTTGGTGGAGTTAGCTAGACAAATTCAAGAGCTAAAGGAGACGACAAGGGTGTATTTTGTTTTTATTGAGGGGTACTTTCGTCATTGCACACAGCCAGACAGTGCATAACAGACGACGTTAGGGAAGAGGGTTTAAGATGCAAATGATGAAACTTATTAGGGTCTAAAACGCTAATACGCAAACTTAGAAGGGGTGTGATGCAGATTTGTGGTTTCAAAGGAAAAAGAATTTCACGATGGGCAACGCACACGATAATTTAGTTAAAGATAGACGTAAAGTTCTTGGAAATGTTTTTAAATGCACTGGATATATTTAACGCATTTTTAATTTTTAAAATTTTTTATGCGAATCTTAATCTAAATATATTTAACATGTACATCAAGCTTTACTCTTTTTTTAAATTTATAAATTTTTTATTTTTTCAAATCAGTGATATTTTCATAATTCAAAAATAATAAAATTTGATATACATGTTAAATACACTTAAATTGTATGAAAATTTTTTTAAAAATTAATTAATTTTTTTTTAATACTAGGTGCACTCACCCGTGTGCACAAGATACTCTGTTTGTTCGCAATACGTCCCCAGCTAGTGGCGGAATTCGCGGGCTTTTACTCTGCCTCCATAATCTGGTTTCCTTCTCTGAGAATTCATAGAGGAAGAATACAAACAAGTAGGGGGTTCTACGGGTTTGGGATTTTTAGAATTTTTTATTCAGACACTCCTTTTTGTCGATTTTCCCGTAGTAATTTCATTGGATGGGATGATTGCTCCAGGGCTACATTTTCGTTGGCGCTGATTTTTGGTTGGAATTTTTTAAGAAAGAAGTACTTTTAAATCACACAGCTAAATTGCCATGCAAAAGCGGTTTTTGATTTTATAAAAAAAATTATTAGTAAACTAAAAAAATATATAAACAATATTTAAAATGTATTAAAACGTAAAGCATAATAATAGCAACATAATTAAAACACAAAAATTCTGTATGAAAAATTATTATTGAGCCACATATAGATAAGCGAAACTAATTATTATTATGAGTGTGTTTGTTAATAAGTAAAAGTTGTCTAGTTAAAACTTTTCAATCCAAAATTTTTCACTCTTCACAACTATCTTATTTTTTAATCATTTCTTCACATTTTTCTATACAACTACTCTACTTTTCAATCATTTATTACAACTACCAACATAACTTATCTATTTCAACTTTATCATATTCATTCCTCATCATTACCCCTGTCATATCATATTGTTTGACAACTTCTACTCTCTACAACTTTTCATCAAAAGTTTTATTCATTCTTAAACACACCCAATATCTTAATAAGAATACGTGAGACTATTATATTTTTAAATACACTGTAAATTTTTCTATTGGGATAATCTACAAATTTAATATAATAAGAGTATATGAGAATATTTAAAATTTATAAAACTTCAATTAAATATTATTCTTAATTTGTTTTGGTAGATTATTAATATTTATTGTTTCATCATTAAAACAATTTTACTAAAAAATCTTGAATAAAGACTTAAAAGAGTAGGTTTGTGAAGTGATAAATTTTTTAAGCAAAAGTTTCTTAAATAAGAAAAATAATGTGATATGATAAGAGTAATGATGGGTAATAAAAATAATAAAGTTAAATCAATAGATTAGTTATAAATGATTAAAAAGTAGGATAAGTATGTAAGAAGATATAAAGAAATGATTAATAATAAGTTAATTTTAAAATTTGAAAAATTTTATATTGACAAGTTTGAGTTTAAAAAACTTGTGGTGTAACAAATACTCCTAAAGTTAAATTAAGAGTGTGTTTGTGAAATGATAAAACTTTTAGATGACAATTTTAGACGTAAAAGCTTTTGATCGAGGAAAAATAATATAATATGATAGGAGTAATGATGATAAGTAAAAAAATAAAGTTAAAATAGATAATTTAGTTATATAGGTAGTCACTTAGAAATAGTTAAAAATAATATAATTGTGTAAGAAGAGACTTAAAAATTTTAAAATAAAATAATTGTGAAAATTGAAAAGTTTTGACTTAAAAAATTTTGGTGCTTAACAAATATGACCAAAATTGATAGATGTATGATAACAAAACATAAAGGATGTGTTTGGTAAGAACAAAAAGTTGTTAAAGTTAAAACTTTTCGATTTAAAATTTTTCACTCTCCACAATTACCTTATTTTTAATCATTTCTTTACATTTTTCTATACAATTATCCTATTTTCAATCATTTCTACACAATTAGCAACACAACTAACCTATCTATTTCAATTTTATCATATTTATTCCTGATCATTATTTCTATTATATTACATCATTTGGCAACTTCTTATCTCTACAACTTTTTATCAAAAGTTTTATCAATCTCTAAAAACACCCAAATATAAGCTTCGGAATTCAACCCCATCGATTTATTCCAAGAAAGATAATATCCGGATAATATCGCATATGTTATCGACAAGGATTACACCGTTCCGCACTAAAAGACCACGTTTATAGCCAGATGTCTGATGGCTTTTTAAATAATTTATTCATACAATGAAAATCAAACGAGAAAGGTGTTGAATTTTATATGATTTGTAAGAATATTTTAGAACTTCACTGTAATTTACGTTAAAATGATGGTAAAATATACAAAAAAAAGTGTTTAGTCAACAATTTGTTGTTTAGAATCTCTCTTATTTCTTACCTAAATTAGACTTTAGAATTCAATTGGAAAGGCATTTCGCAGTGGTCAACGCACACGGTAGTTCAGTTAACAATGGAAAGAAAGTTCGTTACATTCGCCCTGCGTCTCAAACTAGCGACGGAATTGGCGGGCTTTTACACTGCATCCATGGAATTTCAAGCGGTAATCCGATTTCCTCGTCTGAGATTTCATGTCAATGCGAGGAAGAATACAACCAAGTAGGGGGTTCTAGGGATTTTGATTGGACCTCTTTTGGGATTTCCAGAATTTTTGATTCAGACACTCCTTTTTTGCGGTTTTCCAATCGAAATTTCATTGGATGGGATGATTGTTCCTGGGCCAGGTTTTCGTTGGCGCTGCTGTTTTGGTTGAAATTTTTGCAGAAAAATGCGAATTTTTATAAGGTTTTAACCTCGTTCTATCGGAGAATTAAGGAATTTATGGAAGAGGATGTTGTAGATATTTTGAAAATTTTCGAATTTTGGAATATTGATTGCATGTATTACTTAGGAGGAAAAAAGTTGAATGTTGTTTTAGGTTGTTTTGAAAAGAGCTCTTTTCGTCGTGGATATTTTGAAAATTTTCGAGTTTTGGAATATTGATTGCATGTATTATTTAGGGAGGAAAAAAGTTGAATTTTGTTTTCGGTTGTTTTGAGAAGAGCTCTTTCCGTTCGTTTGTTCGTTTGTTCGTTTTTTGATCTCTAGTTTTGATTCGACAGTGTTTTGATGAAATTAAGGTGATTCTTTTAGAGATTAGATTTCCCCCCCCTTAAGAATGTGGTAGTAGGACAAACCTTTTAAGAAAATATGCTCGTATCAAGTGGTTCGGTTGAGATTGGTAGCAGCATGGATTGCATTTTGTTCACATCCCAATAAGACAGAGAGATGCTTTCTGGAGAATGGAAATTGTAGGATACCTTAAAATTGGGATAGACCAATGAGATGATTCCTTTGTGATAGAAGCAAATGAATTTGACAAGGACATTGGCTTGTTGAAGCTGTTGTTATCGCGATTAGTGGGGATGGATTCCGCAAGGAGTTGGTTTAACAAGTTTCAACCTCGGGAGAAGTTGAGGTCCGTGTCAAAAAGGAAGGATGGGGCAAGCGAATCAAGTGACGCTGGGAAGCCTCCTGTAGGCGAGGAAGCAACTTCAAATGCAACAAAGCAAAGAGTTGCAGCAGCCAAGCAATATATAGAGAACCATTACAAGGAGCAAATGAAGAACTTGCAAGAGAGGAGGGAGCGGTATGTCCCACATGTTTACCAACATCCTCAAATACTATCATATTACTTTCCCATCCATGTCTCAGAATTTGAGGGTCACTTGTAAAATTTAATTCTTCTATGGTAAGTAAGTAGATCCAGAGTGACTAGTGTAGATTATGTTAAGAAAATTGAGACTGCCAGTTTCAACTGGCCATTGGTTTAATGATAGGATCATTAAATTTTATGCTCCTTATGTGTAACTGACACCTCTCTGTTCATGAAGGCGGTCGACCCTGGAGAAGAGGCTAGCTGATGCAGATGTATCTGAGGAAGACCAAAACAATCTGATAAAATTTTTGGAAAAAAAGGAAACCGAGTATATGCGCCTTCAGAGGCATAAAATGGGTGCTGATGATTTTGACCTACTGACAATGATTGGGAAGGGTGCTTTTGGTGAGGCATGTTTCTGTCCATGAAATTTGAGAAATTTTCTGTTTTCAGGTTCAATCAATGATTGAATTTTCAGATAACTTGGTGAATATGGTCTTTTACCAACATCTGATTTTAACATAGCTTGCCAACTATATTTGAGACTTTTGCGTTGTTAATCCCAAGGGCTTAGAAGATTGCGTCATGAACTCCACTTATTTTTACTTTGAGATTATATTTGTGTGAAAATGACAATATTCCTATTTGGTTTAGGAAATCTTGCTCCTGTTAGCTCGGTCAAAAAATGCCAAATGAGTGCATATATAAACCCTGACATTGATATACTTATCTTCCAAAAAGAAGCTTTGCTCCTAGTTGTTGGTGGTTTGGTCATGTCCTAGAGGTGTTTACATCACACAACTGCATTAATTTATTATTACATATTTATCATCTGGATCAATCCAAAGGAATTAATTCCTTGGAATTTCAAAAGAATAGCTTGGTTTAATTGACCGATTTATGAGATTCATTGTGATAAGAAGAATATTTTTATAGCTAATAATATGTTTATTGCATTGATAAAAGTTTTGACAGGCGACAAAATAATATCATTTACAAATGAATATTTTAACCTTTTAAACTGTTCACTTTATTAGTATTGTGGCCCCCAACAACTTTTATCATTATGATAATTATATTATTAGCTAGAAGTACATTTTCAAACATAATGCATGGTTTGGATCACATAAATAAATCCATTAAGACATTAGTGATTAAACTAATAGATTACTTTGAACATTTGAAAGGAACTGATTCTTTGGATTGGTTCCCATTTATCATTCATTTACACCATACTCATTATATAAATGTGCACACAAGATATTCATAAAATATTTATGTTTGCAACGAATATGCTTCACGCAAAATTTAAAAGCAAAAAAGAAAGATTTCCCTTTTGTCTGTAAGTTGAACAATAATTTAGGCATTTTGTAACTATGCTGGAAATCGGTACATAATATATGTACAGCTGCCGGAAGTTGTAATATGATTTGGAGCACATGAAACGCCTTTTATAAACTCCCCTGGGCCTCTGATAACCATGTCAGGCATGTCTAATGTCCTTTCCAATATCACTTAGAGCCTTTTATTCTACATGGTTTGGTCTCTCCAAGAAAAGCATTCACTTTGCTTAGTGTCGGTTATACACTTGAGCACCTCATTAGCATTTAGCAATTAATCCAATTGGCATGATTTAATAGAAGGCAGCCTTCTATCATGTGAATTTAAAAGCATGGATAGTCCATGGCCACAACCATCATTAAATCTAAAACATGACTGTTTGGGACTGCCGCAATATATGGCTACATGATTTGAATGCCTGTCAATCATTTAGGTTAGAATTTGCAAGGAGAAGACTACTGGTCATGTGTATGCAATGAAGAAACTCAAGAAGTCAGAGATGCTTCGCCGAGGCCAGGTACCATATGTTGTCAGTTATACCAGAAGATATTATTAAAGCTGTCTCTTTATTCTTGTTCTGGACTTTTTGTTTAAATGATGGCATAGGTTGAGCATGTTAAAGCAGAAAGGAATCTCCTAGCTGAGGTTGACAGCAATTGCATTGTCAAACTTTATTGGTCTTTCCAAGATGATGAGTTCTTATACCTAATTATGGAGTATTTACCTGGTGGAGATATGATGACTTTACTTATGAGGAAGGACACCTTGACAGAAGATGAGGCCAGATTCTACATTGGGGAAACAGTTCTGGCCATCGAGTCCATCCATAAGCACAATTACATTCATAGGTTTGTTGATGGTTTTCTTTTTACTTATTGCAGCATATTGGAATTGTAGATATTTTTGAAGCATAATCTTCTTGGTGTTGATGAGAAGGATTAAATCTTTACTGCAACATTTTGCAGAGATATCAAGCCCGACAACTTGTTGTTGGATAGAGATGGCCACTTGAAGCTCTCAGATTTTGGATTATGTAAACCATTAGATTGCAGTAGCTTCCCTAATTTAAATGAGAAAGATTGCGCCAATGCAAATAATGATAGTTACACTACTAGCAGTGAAGAAAAACCAAACCGAACACAGAAGGAGCAACTACAACACTGGCAAAAGAACAGGCGAAATCTGGTAAGTTTCTATTTATCACATGGTCTATCTTTTCCCACCAGACATTATAATCCGATTTCACAGCCAAACCTACCTTTTGCTTTAAATTTGGAAAATTTTGGTTTATTTATTAATATTCAGATGCAGATTTGTGGTCTGTATCTTATTATGTAACATTTCCAGTTGAATTGTGTGGTATGTATGCATTGTTTCATAATAAAAACGAAATTTGTGCAGCTCTTCTTTTCTCTAGGTTAAAGATTAAGTCTATTCTTTAACATATGTTTTCATAGAACAATCAACTCTGGTGACTGCAGGCATATTCTACCGTTGGCACACCTGATTATATTGCCCCAGAAGTTCTGTTGAAAAAGGGTTATGGGATGGAATGTGATTGGTAAGTAATTCAGCAACTTTGTTGTATCCATCTTAAAAATTCTGATGACTATTTGTTGCTTATTATTATTATAGGTGGTCACTTGGAGCTATTATGTATGAAATGCTTGTTGGTTATCCACCATTTTATTCAGACGAGCCAATGTCAACATGTAGGAAGGTAGAGTGACATGATTACCTCTTCCTAGGAAACTCCTTTGCCGATGATTTGAGCTTTTCAACTTTTCTATTGACTTCTCTAATACTGTGGATTTATATGCATTTTTGTTACAATATTTTTTCCATTATTTACTGTAATAATTCATCTTCCATGAACCTGAGTCCACTCCTTACAGTACTCAGGAGACATGGTGCAGCACTTCCCATAGGCCTCATTATTGTGTTTCATGAAACACCCATTCTCACCAAAAATTGCACAATTTTATGCCACAGGACAAAGTTGAAATGAAAAGAGTAATTATTGCTATTAATTTTTTCCAAATTGCCATTCATCAAATTCATATTGATGATTTTAATGATTCTATAATATGGTAGCACATATATTTAAGGTAGGATCCACTCTCAATCATTTTGATTAATGTGCCCAAATTAAATCATATAATATATAATATTGGCATTTTTAAGCAACTGGCATGGACCACATCGTGCATCTAATCAATGGATCAAATTTGAAAGAAAGTCATCACAGGCTCACATTTTTGCTTGTATGGAAAGTTCCTTGTGATACTGCTATTAAGGGACCAAGATTCATCTACCATGATATATTGTCGCCAACTTGAAAATTTTCAATTTCTTAAGAGCTTAAAAGTGTGTTTAGAAAGTGATAAAACTTTTGTATGAAAAGTTTTTGGTATAAAATTTATCAAAATGAAAGAAAATGACGTGATATGATAAGGGTAATGATGAAGAATAAAAATAAAAGTTAAAACAGATAGGCTAGTTGTATAGATAATTGTGTAAAAATGATTGAAAAGTAGGACTGTAGAGGAAGATATGAAGAAATGATTAAAAAATAGGGTAGTTATAGAGAGTGAAAATTTTTAGATTGAAAAGTTTTAACTTGACATTTTTTTATGTCTTACCAAACACACCCTAAATCTAGAAAATCCAGTGAGGAATGTCTTTTTTTTCCCCCCTGATGTTGGAGGCAGCATATTAAGGGTGGAGGATTGTGATTAGAAGACAACATTTCTATTTGTTTTCTGTCGTTCTATCAAGTCTCTACCTTGTTCTCACCAAACTAGTTGCCTCTTCTTTCATATTTCTAGATCAATACTTCCAACTGATGTGTCTATCCAAAATATGATGAGTGATATTCTCCATTTTAAAATGCTTTATTGTATTATTTGTTTCCTTGAGCCCTATCTAGCATTCCTAGGCAGGATTTTTTCCATGCCCCAAGGATGCTAATCATCTCATTAATTGATGTTCTGTTTGCATTTTAGCTTCACCACTTTGGCGTGTTTTCTTCTGTTTACACAGATTGTAAACTGGAGAACTCATTTAAGGTTTCCTGAAGAAGCAAATCTCTCTCCAGATGCCAAAGATCTCATCAGCAAACTCTTGTGCAGTGTTGAGAAGAGACTTGGTTCACAAGGTGCCAATGAAATAAAGGTGTTGTATGGTGTGTTCCATTCTGTTTCCTAAAATTGTTGCAGGATCTCCTTTTTGAGTGAATACTAGTTTTGTTCTTATGCTATTTTCAGGTACACCCATGGTTTGTAGACACTCAGTGGGACAGGCTGTATCATATGGAGGCTGCATTTATTCCAGAGGTCAACGATGAAATGGATACCCAAAATTTTGAGAAATTTGACGAGGTGATTTTTATTTATTTGTTTTTTGCTGCACAGATACATTAATTCATAGTCATTTTAAAACTTGTTTGATCAGTCTTCTTACCTCTTTCATTAATGCTCTTTGTAGTCTGCAATTGAAAGTCATAGGACATCGAAATCGGGCCCTTGGAGAAAGGTCAGTCATCTCCATTTTAGATTCTGATATCTCTGTTTCATTTGATGTGAGGTATGGTCTTCTTCTCTAAACACTTTCTTGGTCCATTCTGGTCTTTCAGTCCCACCGAAAGCCAACATACAATTTTTGCATGCCTACTTGTTTTTGTTTCCCACAAGCTCAACCAGGATAATCCAACAGGATTAAATTTTCACACCTCACTGCTTAGCAAATGAAGGGTGCAGCCTGATAATGTGATAAGAGTAGAGGAGATATCTGCATTTTTTTACTGTTGTTAGTAGGTAATGGCATTACACAGATTCTCCAAAAAGTAAGGGTAAAGTGGCATACATTTTGTTTTCCTCAGTTACCGCTTTGGTGGGAGCCTTATGCAATGAGTATGAGAAGACCTATTTCTTTTTCTGCTTCTAGTGGTCATCTGGACCAAATATTAACATTGAAATCACACTCTTCTGTTCTTGCAGATGCTTTCATCTAAGGATATTAACTTTGTGGGTTACACATATAAGAACTTCGAAATTGTCAATGATCATCAAGTGCCTGGAATGAGTATCCCTCCCTCCTTCCCTCCCTTCCTTTCGTATTAGCTTATTCGAACTTGTTCATTAATCATTGCTTATGAAAATTGTCAGTGGTTTAGTGCTGAAATGTTGTCTCTTGAATGATCTTGTTGTCATTAAGTAGATACTGCATTACTGTGGACATGCCTGCTATTCCCTGTGCAGACAAATAATTGTCGACTGGTATTTCAATGTTTTTAGTTGGCTTCTAGTGTTGCTTTCTTTGCATCAACTTCCCTTTCTGTATTGGGAACATCACATAAATATTGAATTAAGTTGCTGTGACGAGTTCCATCCCACATTGCTCGGCGACAGGGGGACAGTCCTGGCTATGTGTAGAAGATCCCTGAAAGGATTGTTGAGGTGCCTCTAGGGATTTATATGGTCATTAATCACAGAGGAGCAAAGCTGTGAGGACTGTGATGGTCCAGATTGGACAATACCATTATCATTGATATATTGGTTTCGTCGTTCCAGCTGGAGAATCAAGACTGCCAAATAAACCTTCAGTGGTATATGATTGCATCATTATTGATATTATTGGGTTACACAAAACTATGCAATGCTTTGTCTTCTCCTTATCATTATCTCACCTTGAGTCTGCCATTTTCTTTGTTGTATCACATCATAAAATTTGGCCCAAATTCTGTATCAAGTGTATAAATTGGGAGTAGAATGACCTCTACAGACTCTTCACGAACCTTTCCCATTTTGGGAGGTAGGTTTATCTTCCTTCAGCCATAATTGCACAGAAATAATTCTGTAACATTTAGAGCCAACCCATTGCATGAAGATTTTAATCTTTGAAAAACAATGCTGTTCATTTCTCAGTAACAAAAGTTTCAGCATAGAACAATTCTTCTTGCCAGTGATGGATGGTGTCCATTAACACGGCCTTTTTTGTGCTTATCTGCAGCTGAACTGAAGAAGAAGGACAACAAACCAAGGAGGCCATCAGTCAAGTCTCTTTTTGGTATGTTTAAACCTGAAGTCATAGAAAAATGACGTTTGAACTCTTTCACTGATTAAAATTCCCTTACCCTGGATTAAAATAGGTGCCTTGGGAATATTTTTGTTTGGGTGTAAGTCCTTAAAACAATTTGCCTTTAAACAGAGCAACAACACTATGATCTGGTTTGGTGGTCCTTGGTCTGGTCTAACAAGGTTGCAATGCACCTTGGAGGCTGTACAAGGGAAGTCTTGAAAAAATTAGCTATATACATATATGATTTCTAGGAAGAAAATAGTGGTTTTAATCCTTTTTTGGATTTTTAGGTACCCTACACTTGGGTACGTAAGCACTAGAAAATGCTTGAACTGTGGATTCCATGGTGTCGAATGGAAACTCTGATCATTATTCAGTTTTTGATGTTTGATCCAATTCTGAGGTTACTATTTAGCACCGGGTTTCCATGATTAACGAGAATTACTGTTGACATTTTTGAGTTTAGGTTTGAGTACCACATGCTACTAAAGTAGACCATGGGATATAATAATTGCATAATGATTGACTTCTGCTCTAATATTCGGTTGAGATATCGTCATGTGTGGTCCTGTTTTTATTGTGCTTTACACAACTAAAGGTCTTCTGCATGAGACAACATTTTTAAAGAGGAGGTGGATCTTAGTGAAATTACTCAATAGAAAATGTCCAGTTGTTCTCATTTCTTCTCTGTATACCACAGACGAATCAAGTTCAGCTGATCACACACCAGCTGACCGTTCATCAGCTGAAGGGAACTCTCTCAGCGACGTGCCTTCTGATGAGGATTCTAAAAGCCACAACGCATTGTCTCCATGAATACCCTGTGAACATAAGTAGCTGTTAGATGGTTGGAGAACCTCCCATCTATAGATTCAAATGCCTACCAATAATAGTGTTTTTCCTCTTTTCGTTTTTTTCATCTTCTGCTATTCTGTATTGGAAAGAAGCTTTTCTTGGTTGATCTTGGCTTTCCATGGCCATTGTACGTATAGAGGAGGGTAAAACCCAAGGCTGGGATTGTGCTGCAGTAAATAGGCTTCCCTGCTACTCTTGGGGTCACTGTAAAATCTGTTACTGAAAGTAAATATCAAGTCACCTCTACTATCTATCATCACTTTTCATTGCGGTTGATCATAGCAACTACAATCCGGAATGTCGATTTTGATTTTCTTCTGAGCTGGGTTCGATTCATTCAAGGCTGTTTGCTTGCCCAAGATGGCAGAAACTCGTTCTCTCTGGCTTGTTTTAGTATTCTAGGGACGATCAGGCTTCTTGGTCGATCTGAATTTTCTAAGAACCTCATCCACACTGGTAGCAGAGGCACGAAGTTAGACCAAGTAACTATGAGATCCCACTATAAAATTTGTGGGAACGTAGTCAACGTACCTATCATTGATGCATTTTGATTTTTATGACCATAAGGGAGATTGGAACCATGATTACTCCCACGATCGTAATCATTAATTTTTTTTAGAAAAATTGATTTATAGTATCTACAGAAAAGTAATCATGAATGCTGAATTATTTTGAAAGTACATTGTGCTACTAAAATTTGCATTCTACTATTAATTATTTGACAAATTCGAGTAGTAAAACAATATAGTGTCATTACCTAGGTGCATTATGATATTTTTATCTATTTTAGGATTAGATTATTGAATCTTCAGTGTCGTTACGTCATTTTGACTCCAACGATTAAACAAAAATCTAATTCATTCATTTTATTTAAAATTAATTTTCAAATTAGGGTACTAAAAATTATTTTTATCAAAGTTTTGGATTAATTATACATGCTTAAAAATATTTATAATCAGATAAAAGATATGAAAATTACTTAGATTAGTCCATAGAATGTTTTAATATTTTACAGGAATAATAATTAGTGTAGGAATGTTATAATATTTTATAGGATTATTATTGGTATAGGAAGAATCTTTTAAATGGTACAGATTTTAAACTAGTAGTTTAAAAATAAATATATAAATCAAACTATTTTATTAAATTAATTTTACACTTTTTTCACATTTATTGAATGAGGTCTTCATAATCTCGGTGAAATTTGGTTTTTTAGTCAAATAAATTATTCTAAAGGTTTGTTCTGGAAAGAGATTTTTTTTTTAAATGGGTGAATGAAAACAGAGAAATTTTGAAAAAAGTAAGAAATAGATATATATATATATATATATATATAGATATGATGAAAGTAATTACCACGAATAGAGAGAATAAAATAAAAGAAATAAGGTTATTACAGAAAAATGTGAAAAAAATTAAATATAAAAGTAATGATAGAAAAGAAAAATAATTAAAATCATATTAAAAGATATATTAAATGAAGTTGATGTTTTTGACTTTTACCAAACCCCACTGCACTTTATTTTTTAATTATGAAAGGAGCAAAATGGTAGAATCTAGGGGTGATATCTAAAAAAAAGTCTCATGACATCGTAGAATGAGATAAGAATGAGGTGAATTTTTTTTTCAATATAATATTTTATTTTTAATATATAATAACTTTAATTTTATTTTTAATGCTATTTTTCTTTTCTAACATAATTTTTTACATATAATAACACTCTTCCTCCACTTTCCTTCAAAATCTTAACCCATTTACATTTCGTGAAATTATATCTTTTTATTGGTATTTTATATATTGTGAAAAATGATATTATAATTAGATACCTTCACAACTTTTACATAATGAAATAAATTTTTCTATGAATACCCTTAGTTTAGAGGAAAAATTTACAAAATCTCCACTTCTACGAGGGAACATTGCAAATAATGCATCCATGTCCAGCGAGATTCAAACATGCTCTAACTCCCTGATTGTCCAATTGTTTTTTTTAATACAAAATTACATTTCGTCATCTTACGTACTACAATCTAGCGTAGGGGAGACTAAACGCCTACCTTATTCATAATGGAGATAACAAACTCTCATTTATCTTAGAAAGACCATGAGCTTTCACCTATCTATTACAAGACCATAGACTACCACTTAAAGGTATTAATGGTCATAGTCAACTCGTCAACCTGCTCAATCGATAAGTTTTAGTTGGAATTTTTTAATAAATAGTTTACGATCTGTCAATCTATTTAATCATTTAAATGAATAAACAGATTAGTTGAAATTTTATAACTTATTGACTCATTTAATAACTCATTTAACTCATTTAAATCATTAACCTATTGCGAATGAGTATATATATTTCATAAACCCCAAATCTATATTTTCTTATTTCTGTTTCCTAGTTTTCTCCTTCTAAGTATGACTCCATAACATCCTCTCATTTGCCATATAGTGACTTTATTATTGTCGTCCTCACCATTGTATGTGAGTGTCATTAATAAGATTCTTCTTCCATATATGTTACTCTTCCTCTTCTTATCCTATCATCCCCTCTTCATTGCTTTCCTTATTTTTGTCTTTCTTTTTCATCTCTTTTATTCCCTTCATCTCTTTGTATCTATCTTCAATGGGTCCTCTCTTCATCTCTTACTATTTCTCTTTCTTTCTGTTTCTATCTTGTTGAGTCACCGCCTTTCTTTATACTAATGTGTCAAATATGTATCATCTCTTGATGAAGATCTGTTCATGTCATTTATATTGTCGGTGTAGATTAATTTACTATGACAAAGACAAACGATACATACTCAACTTTAAATTAGTTTGGTTTTGACTTATTTATAACATACATACATAATTAATCAACATCCCACTAACTTATTGATTAAATGGATCGTAAATAAATTAGAGATAAAAGTTTTTTAAATGAGCTGGTAAACATATTAAAGTTAAAATTTTTAAACAAGTTAAAATTAGGATTAAAATCTAATCCATCTAATCCGATCCATTAGTACCCCCTCCCATTTATTATTTAGGAGACCCAGGTCGTTCGATCTCACGACACCGATGGCGACCGTCGTGACCAACCACACCGAAGGCGGTTTGCGTAATGGTAACTTGAACTAGGAGCCAGAGCACCGTAAGCCTCCATAAAATCTCACCCCTTCTGTCGACTTGGGCAGGGTGCAGACACAGTGCTTGTGTTCCGTCCCGCCACCGCGAAAAACTGAAAGACGAAAGCGGGAGAAAGCAAACCCTAAATCTCTCCTGCGTAGTTCTCTGGTTTCTTCTTTCGGTTAAGGCTTCAAAACTTTTTCGATTTCTGTTATCTCCTTCTTCCGGCTTTTTTTCTTTTTTCCGCAGGTTGAATATCTCGTACTGGTGAAAGATGCAGGTATTCCATCATCTTCTGCTTACTTTGGTTTAATCATGTTCTTCGAATAATAGTAGTAGTGCGTCACATGGCTTAGCAATTTCATGTCCTTTCTTCAATTTCCCATACTTTTACACAGATTTGCCCTTTCAGATACTGGAAATCTCTCCTCTTTTTACACCTTTTCGTACTGAGATACGGGATGTTAAGGCTTTCCTTTCTTGAGAACATCGCAATTGAAAAGGCCCTGATGCTTGCTATCCGTAAGACTGTTCTATGGCAGTGGGCGGATCTGAAAAATGGCTTTCCTCAATTGCTATGTTATTGGGGTTGGGTTTCATCCTCTTGAAAAGGGAGCCTAAGAAGTATATAAAAAATGGAGATTTCGGTCCTCCCTCTTTTTTGGGGCATGCAGATCTGGGCTTTGATGTGTATGCTATATTCCCGTGGTCCGTTGGGTACCAAGTTTTTTCAAGGCTTTGGCCTACATGGTCACTGGCTCCAATGAGAAAGAATTGATAACTTTGGATGGTACTTGTTTCATTTGATATTTTTGTTGCTTTGTATCCTAGTTAATTGTAGGATGCGCCCGACATTTTGTTTTAAGATGTCAAAGCTAAAAATGCTACTTGGCATGTCGAAAGTTTAAACCAGTACTTGATTTCTTTCTGTACTGCTACATTTGTTACCATGGTTGCAAAATGATCTATTGTGGGACCATGAAAATATGTTGGTTCAATCTAATCCATTCATCCTGCTAAGTACCACTTATTTTGTAAGAATGAAAAATTCATCTCCATTGGAGTCTTGTTGTCTCTTTTGAGAGCGAATGGGATCCTGTCAAAATTTCCCCTGATTTATGGTATATTTGAGTTTCTAGTTATGGAAAGATTTTGAATCTTAAATGAGTTGTGCTTAGAATGCTGGATGAATTATATGAACTGATCATTTTGTGGCCCGAATGGGCCAGTTGCATTGGAATTTCCATCATAACATTACCACAATCATTCTGTGATCCGCATATAATTATAAATCAAAACTGCTCATTGAATCTTTACAAGGCATCCTCTCTTGGTTTGACCTTCATATAATTATAAATTGGAACTGCTCATTGAATCTTTGCAAGGCATCCTCTCTTGGTTTAACTTGCTCTCTGCTTGATGCAGGCAAGTGACAGGTTTAACATCAATTCACAGCTTGAGCATCTGCAAGCTAAATATGTTGGCACAGGGCATGCCGACTTGAACAGATTGTGAGTACATGGGCCATAAAAAGATTGCTTTCTATTCTATTCTTCACCTACTTTCTGTCATTCCAAATGGTTTCTCTCTTGAACTTGGGAACTACATCATTCTTATTTCTTTTTTCTTTTCTTTTTTTTTCCCCTTCCGGATGTCTAGTGAGTGGGCAGTAAACATCCAACGTGATAGCTATGCATCTTACATTGGTCACTATCCAATGCTAGCATACTTTGCTATTGCGGAGAATGAATCAATAGGGAGAGAACGCTACAATTTTATGCAGGTACTGACTAGTCGATGAATCTTTTGTTTCTGTTTTGTTTGCTAGCCTGCCCGATTTAGCCAAGTTATGTTCTTCTTGATTCCTGCTATCTATGTATGTTATGTGTTTTTGCTGTATGCATAATCTGACTTACCTTCTAAAACAGATGTCATTAACTTGGAGTTGGTGTTGTTATTATTATTTTTGTTTTTACTGCTGTTGTTGATGTATTCTGTTATGAAGGTGGTCTTTTTATGTGTATAAATTATCATGCTGCCTGCAACCTAATATCTCGCTTCCTTTTGTATTACAATTTGGAGTTGCATGTAAATGATTCAGATTTGCAGATTAGTTAATTCTTTTTTGGTTTGCTTTCTATTTCTCTTCTGCATCTTCTTTCCTTTATTTTTTCTCTCCTTTTCAAGATGCGCAATCTGCTGTATTCTTCCTTTTCTTAATTATCTGTCTTGAATGTGACTATGGAAATTGAGGGCCCTGTAAAGATATTGAACTTGAACACTCTGGCCCCTTCCTTTTTGAAATATGAGAAGATTACAGTCAATATAATTGTTTTCTTCAACCATCTGTGAAGTTCAGTGAGAAGCACCCACGCGTGTTTGGCATGGTTGAGGGTTAAGACCCCTGGCCATCTGATTCTTGTATTTAAAGGGAAAAAGGAAAAGGAAAATAAAAAATTTGTCTGGATTATATTTTCTGGCATCATTATTTATCCTTCTAATTTCTAATGACCTAATGACCCCATAGCCTGACCAATCCATGACA
This sequence comes from Annona squamosa, assembly GCA_035584095.1. Taxonomy (NCBI): domain Eukaryota; kingdom Viridiplantae; phylum Streptophyta; class Magnoliopsida; order Magnoliales; family Annonaceae; genus Annona; species Annona squamosa. The sequence goes on from JAXCLR010000001.1 coordinate 84,324,111, forward strand.
CCTCAACTGCAAAACAAGCAGTTGGACCATGCTGTGTAGACTGCAGATTCCTAACAAACTGCCTAGACCATGGAGTTGGCTTCAACTAGGAGCATTGGCGCCCATTTTTCTCAAATATATAAAGCTGTCATACTCAATTGGTCGGTTTCTTGAAGTTGCAGGAAACCTAGCAGAAAACACCATGGGATAACTTGCAATACATACTGCAGGACATCAGCACTGTCGCCTTTGTCCATTAGTGGAACTACCATTGATATTTGTTCCCCTCATTATGCATGGATGATGTGTAAATATATTGTTTAACATTCCAAGACCTATCACCCTTTCAAACAAGTGTAAGGCAGAAGGTTGATTCTGTAATGGGCATGGTTGAACTGTGCTAATTTCAGTAATATTTTCTTTATTTGCTATTATAAAGTTATTGAGGCACATCGTGCAAGAGCTATTGCTGAACTAAGCTCAATGCAAGATGCACGTTCAGATAAACATTTGTTGCTATGTCAGCAAATTTGTTCTGTAGCTGATCTTTGAGCGTTCATACAAGGTTTTATTTTTCATAGGATTTGTCTGGTTGTTCTGTTGTCTGTTATGAGCAAAGCATGGAATGCATCACTCTGAAATTTGTTTCTGCATGGTTTTACATGCCTGCCTCTGGCAAGCATCCTGGTCTCACAGAAATCCCATGCTTGTTTTGCAGAAAATGCTTTTGCCTTGTGGCCTTCCCCCTGAAAGAGAAGATGATTGAGCTTGCATGACCTTCGCTTCAAGCCTATGGATTTGTGTAACCTGCTGCAATGTTCTGTTCCAAAGGACTTTGACTGCGATTACTTAAGCTTATTCTATTTAAATTACCACAGGTCATGGGTGTCTTAAAATGGAAAATGGTAGGTGAACATCATAACAGAAAAGATTGGATCTTCTCAAAATTTTCTATCATCAGAATTCTGTAGAATTCTGTAGTGGAGGCTGTGGAGCGAGGAACTGGTGTCCGTAACAGTTCTATTTTCATTTTTTTTTTTGCCAGAATTCTTGACCGTTAAATGGATAGTTTGTATTTTCTATTAGTATCAGCTGAATAGCAATACATTCTGAGGTTATGAAGCCATCATCTCCGAGTCATTATTCAAGCTTTGATATCAATTAAAATACCTATATTAGAAACAGGAATTTTGTGGACATCTGTAATCGTGGGTTTTAACTTCATATTACAGGTCAGCTTAGAGCAGGATAAGCGCTTGGTAGAAAGAGAGATTGTACGTTATTGGCCCATCCATCGGTGATAGTTGGGTAGCCGACACACTGAATTATTTTCAACCCCTGGCTGCCCATACAGCCCAAGTTTTTGGGGAGAGATTAAATGCACTTTGGTGCACTTGGCTCGGTGCACATGGATGCATTTAATTTATTTTAAAAAATTTTACATAATTCGTAATTTAAGTGTATTTAATATCGATGAAGTTTACCATTTTTTACCAAGACAGCAGTTGCTGTCATGTTAATCTTGGTGCCTTCCTGCGTAGATGGTATGAGTTTGAAACTGATGTTCAGTAATTGCGTTGGTGGTTTAAACAATCCTTCCGATATTGGAAGTGGAGGTTTTATAATTCCTCCTGGTGTGAGGATTTCATAAAAGTATAGAAAAATTTATCAAAAAAAGTCATTTAAAGAGAAATAGAGGATAGATTGGAAGGGTGATACCGTGATAGCGGTGGTGGTGGTGGTGTGTCGGCACGTGGCGCCACGTGTCAGCTGGAAGCAACATAAGGTATCCATCAACGAGGACCCAGTCAAACAATGGAGGGTGACACGAGGGCAAATGCGGATGCCCCCGCCCTCGCCCTCGCGCCCAGACCGGTTGCTCTTGCCCGGCACGATGGGAGCGCAATTCAGTGCACCTGGGTGCACTCGGGAACCAATTATATACACCTGGGTGCATTCAGACTCAATGCACCCAGGTGTACTATATTTATTATTTTTTTTTTTTTGAAAATTTTTTCATGAAGCTGT
>JAXCLR010000001.1:84326217-84344582 GCA_035584095.1 Annona squamosa
TCATGAAAAAATTTTCAAAAAAAAATAAAAAAAAATAGGTGCAGTGCACCCGGGTGCGTTGAGGCTGAATGCACCCGAGTGCACTGAATTGTGCTCCGGCACGATGGCACGTGTCTCTAGGACATCTTGATCATGCCATTAGAATATTCTGCCTATCCATTCCTGCTATGTGCCTTTCAGGCGTGAACCGATGAGTTGAAATTGATGCTTGGTTGTCGGTTTGTACATAAAAAGTACCATAGGCATGCGCTTGATGCTCATATCGAGTTATTTGCTTTTTATTTTATTTTATTTTATTTTAATTAGTTCAGATGACCGATGGAGGTATGCGGCCTCCCTAATGTACTAACACTCTTTACATATACCATATTAGAGGTGTGTTTGGCAATTGATAGAAAATGTTAAGTTAAAACTTTTCAATCTGAAACTTTTTACTCTTCACAATTATCATATTTTTTAATTATTTTTTCACATTTTCTTATATAACTATTATACTTTTCAATTATTTTTATACAACTATCCAAACAACTAACCTATTTATTTTAACTTTATTCTCTTTACTATTCATCATTACCCCTATCATATCATATCATTTGACAACTTTTACTCTCTAAAACTTTTCATCAAAAGTTTTATTCATTACCAAACATACCCTAAATGTTGCTTAAATAAAACTTCGACAAAAAATTTAGAAGAATAAAAGTTGTCAAAATGATGTGATATGATAAGGGTAATGATAAAAAGTAATAAGGATAAAATTAAAATAGATAGATTAGTTATATGAATAATTGTATAGAAATGATTGAAAAGTAGGATATATGTATAAGAAAATGTGAAAAATAATTAAAAAATATGATGGTTATAGATATAAAAAAATTATAGATTAAAAAATTTTAACTTTATATTTTATGCCTATTGCCAAACACACCCTTTGTTTGACATTGAAACATGGAAGGGATGTAATATCTCAAGATATTATGATGTTTTTATTTAGTAAGTATCGAAGTCTAATTATGTATAATTTATAAAGAGCTTGATTTCATGCTCCGGGTGCATTTAACCTAATTTTTTATTCTTTTTAAAAAAATTTTATATAGTTGTTAATTTACATGTATTTAACATATGAATCAATTTTTACTTTTTCAAAAAAAAATTGATATTTTTAAAATTAGTTGTGTCATTGATTTTAAAAAATTCAAAAAAAATTTAAAAATTTCTAAAATGGTAAAAATCAATACACTTGTTAAATGCACTTAGATTAATACTTGTGTAAAAAACTTTAAAAAATTAAAAAAATTAAATGCACTCGAGTGTACTGAGCTTAAGAGCAACAATATGCATTTAGGTATAATTGTAATTATAATGCTTTATATTTTCAAACATGCTTAAATTCACATGGGTATACTTAAGTTTGGTACACCTGGTGTATTTAATTTATTTTTTAAAAAAATTTGGAACTTTTTTTTACATAACGGTTAATTTAAGTGTAAGTAATATGTGTATTATTTTTACCATTTTTGAAGATTCATAAATATTTTTTTAATTTTTAAAAATCAATGGTATTTTAGTAATAGTTGCCTAAAAAATTTTTAAATAAATAATAAATAAATATTTGCAATTGAATGCAATGAAGCTAACTATACGCAGAAGCATACGTGCACTTGGGAACTATTATCAATGATATGTGGGTAGTTAACTTATTGTTGACACCCCACCATCGGGGCCCCAATACAGATAATTGGACGCAAGATTCAAGCCCAACCAAATTCAATGCAAAAGGAAATTCAAGACAGCTAAGCGGGCCCTTCCAAACTCAGCACATGGGAGCAAGGCTCCACCAAGCCTCGAAGCAGGCTTTTCAACGACCAAATCCGGCCCACAAAGAGCGAAGCTCCTACAGGCCACCTCAACGGGCTTAGCAAAGTTTTAACTTACCAAATCTAGCCTCCCAAGCCTCAGAAGCAAGCTTCTCTACTACTTGGGCCTCTACAACGGCCCACCCAAAAGTCATGGGCTAAGCCAAGCTCTAGCTCACCAAGCCAAGCTTATGGACCAAATCAAAAACCCTTCAAGCGGGCCAAGGCCCACAATCTTAACCCAAGCTCAAGTATGTGGATTGAGTCCAAGCCAAAAGCTCATGATCCCAACTCAAGTCAAGGCCCATGGACCAAGTCCATGACCTCAAGGGAGCCCAAAAGCCCACTCCAACATCTATAAAAGGAGGAGCTCCCCTCTCATTTGGACACACTTGAGAAGAAGTATCCCAGAGGGGAGGACGGGAGTCTGCAGCAACTCCCCGGCATCTTGGTTTTCCCGCTCTACGCGCTCCACGCCTCTCTTCTCATTTTCCTCTTTCCATCTCTCTCATTCTCTTAAACCCTTTTTATTTTTCCCCTTTGCGCCGTGTAAACCGCCTCGGGTTGGCAAATTTCTCCATATTTGCTTCAACTTGAAGGCCGGAACTCAGATTCTGTATTACTAGTGCCTTATTTCTTTAAATAGGGGTCGATCTCCCTTTAAAGATCGGTGGCGACTCCATTTTCTTTGTTTTCTTGTATGCGTGTTTGAGCTAATGTCCCGTCTTAGCCGTCATGCCGCCGAAATCACGAGAAAACGCCCATATGCCAATTTTTCTAAAAAACACGAGACCTAACTTATTTTACCCTATGTGGATGCAGGAAATCTAAGCCCACGTCACTTTCCAACACGACCCATATTTCCAAGGCCCGAAAATCCATTCCAAGCCCATCGTAGCGCTCCCAATGGGTGCTACACTTATGCTCCGCGATAGGGTTTCATATGATTATTTCTAATAAACACATTGCCGCTCGGATGCCCTCCCTTCCCATCCCATTCATTTGTCAAATGCATTAATATTCTTTGTCCATGCCTGCCCCGTGCCCACGTGTGATTGGCTGCCGCCACCTTTTTTTTCTTTTTTCTTTTTTCTTTTTTGATAATAGCAAGCTTGGTGAGAGTTGAGACGTTCAAAACCGGATTTCAAATTCTGGAACCCCACCTTTCCAACAAAAGTATCTTTAAACTCCACTTCCGAGCTTCCAGCTGAACCGTGAGATGCAATAAAGAAATGTTCTCATATGTTATATTTAACATAATTTATATTACTGAATTAATACTATTAGTTCGGACTAAGTAAATGTTCCACTTAGCCGCTTCAAAGAACTTATTTACAATAACTATTTTTAATTATTTTTATTTTTCTTCGTACACTTATTTATCTAAGTATATTTCACATATGAACCAAGTTTTACTATTTTTGGATATATTTATATATTTTGTTGAGATTTTAAAACATTTGCGTACATATGTATTTAAAATACTTTTATTTTTAAAAATTTTTTAAAAATATATACACATATCCAAAAATAATAAAATTTTGTTCATATGTTAAATACAGTTAGATAAACAAGTATATGAAGAAAAAAATAAAAAAAATTGTTATATATTATAAATCAATTTTTTGAAGTGGGCTAAGTAGAACATTTGTTTAGCCTAAATTGACAGGATTATTCCTCTTTATATTATCATTAAAAAAATTTTATTTGTCTAATATCATTGTGCACAATCCTCGAATCTGTAAAATTAATATAATAAAATAATTATTAATTTTAAAATAGTATTTTTAACATATAAAATATTTAAAATATTGTTATTATGTGGATAAATAATTGTATAACGTATTATTACATCCTGACACGTGAATAGATCTACCATCTTTCTTAATTAACACATAAGTATAGATACACATGAATATATCTTTTTGTAAGCAAATGTAGCCCTATGCATGTATTTAATTTGCATCAAACTTTGTCCCTAACTAAACAAATGATTTTTTATAAAACTAAACAAATGATATTAAATACAATAAATTAATTAAATTTAACATCAATCATCAACATCTTAGAAATGAGGGGAATTATATGGCACCAATTCTATATAAGTTAATTATATAAAAGAGAATATGAAAAACGATCCAAAGAAATCAGTTTATTTTGAAATTTCAAAGGCATTTTCTAATTTAATAGCTCAATGAATCAATTTATAAAAATTAAATCATTCATTTCGTTTAAAATTTACTTAAGAATTAATTTTTTACATTGATAAAAGTTTTGACAAACAATAAAACTAAACTACCTATAAGTTTTGGGCATTCAAAAAAGATTTATTTTTCAGTCATTTATACTCTGACCCACTAAATCTTCTATTGAACTCACAACTATGATGTTGGCTCAGTACACATTTATAGAGGCGCGTACTTCAGTGGTGCATTATATACCAAAATAAGTTGGTACATTTGCGTGTTTGGGCTTTATCTTAATGATTATATAAAATTCAACGCGTTGATTATATTTAATATCAACTATTTAACTAAGGTATCAAAATATATAACATACCAATAAAAAACTAAGGTAACAAAAATAATTTGAATTAGAATATTATGCGCGCGACATCTTTAAAAATGTAAATTTTAAAATTCACTTGAATCAATTAAATAGGGCATTAGAATATAATAAAATTATATGGAAGTATTATTTTAGGCGAGATAAACACTTTAAAATATTTAAATATTTTATTTATAATTTGTAAGATGTTTTTAATAAATAGACAATTTTACCAAGATCGACATTCCAATGATTTTTGTTTTTTAACCAACGTGGAAATTCGACTGGAATGATGTTTTGATTTCTAGACATATACATAACGTTGAAACTATCAATGAATGAGTTAGCTTTTGTTAAATCACAGTAATAAGGCCTAAAATGACAAATTATCAATTCACTCTGGCACATCTTTCACCACCGAAATAATTCCTTTTTTAAAAAAAATAATAAATGTTTTCCTGTAAATCAAATGTGTTAAGCTGTTAAACCGCTAACCAAGTTTTCATTGAACTTTCAATGGAATGGATCCCCTTGGATCGTTCCTATAAAATAATCGTTTAATATGCACTGCACTTGACAAACGGTAATTAATTGATTATTAGTGTAGATGGGAGTAGGTAGTAGATTATATTTATGAAATAACTTTTAATAAGAATAATAAATTAATAAAAATATAATTGATGATAGTCTAATTGAATCCTAGGGTGAATTTGGACAGACAGGCAAATTTTTCATACCTTTGTTTTTATTTTTATTCATCCAAGCGGGCCCGAGCGTCTCGTCTTGATGCATGTTTTGATCGGCTTCTTTTCCTAGTGTAGGTAAAACCGTAAAAAGGAAAATCCCATTCCAAAAAATCATTTTTTTTATGTAACCAATATATGATGTTTTAACTTAAAGCTATCTTACGATTTTGATAATATCGTATCTATTTATAAAAAGTCGAGAAACAAAGGTAAATTCGCAGTTCTGCGAAATTAGCCTGGTTTGCAAATATCCCTGATAAATTGCTATAATACACGCAAGTAAAGAGTAAACGGACGGCAAATAGCGTCTTATTCATTATAACTAGAGGGGGACCATTTTATTATAAAAAGGGACAACCATTTAAATTGGAATTTTGATCTTTTGCGACCAGTCGTAGAAGACTACTGTTTTCGATCACATATCTACACCGTTCATTTATCAGTAAAAACGCGGGCGACCCATGGGTCATGCGATCAAATGAGAGAAATGCCGCCGGAGAGGCTGCAATCAATGTGGAGGAGTTTTTACCTGCGGGTACCTATCAAACTAGTGTTTTTGCACCCAAGTCCCAGTCTGATCGCAGACGCACTCTCTCTCCCATAGTCCGCTCCCAACCAATCTTCCTCCTCCGCCATCGTCCTCTCCACTACTTATTAATTCCAACCCCTCTTTCTCCTATGCCATTGTCCTCTCCCATCCCGTCCCCAACACTTCCAAGGAGGATCGAGCCTTCTTTGTTAAGGAGAAGAGTTCGATGGCTTCCAGGGAGAAGGTTATTGCCGCCATTAAGGCCATCACTACGGACACAGAGAACTCATAGGCCATCTCAGCTTATGGTGGTGTCCCTGCTCTGATTGATGCTTGCCACTTGAGCTAACCAACTATGCAGGTTCATGCATTTGGCGATGCAGTCCATTGTTCTGCAGCGACAAAGTCTGATCAGCCATTTCTTTCCAGCATGCTAGCCAGCACCACCATCATTGCCAGTGTCACCCTCAACCCTAATCTAGACCGTCAATAGAAATGCAAACCCATCCATCAACCACATACCACATTGTAGCAACATCTGGAGATCATGGCAGTGAGCAGCTGCATTCCTGTAATTCTAGTGGCCAAAAATTTGACCCGAGCAAATGCCAATTGATAGCTTTGCAGTTCCCATGGGATCTCCACAAAATTCAGTTTTATAGCAACAGGAATGAGGCCAATTGCAACTTATTCAAAAATCCACCAACATCAACAGGCCATAGACAACCTCTGCAAATTGCAGCTGGCCAATTAACAATCTCAATCCAAGTAGCATATTGCAAAAATCATTTCCACCCGGCTACCCCAATTTGTGGTTATATAGGGTGTGTTTGGTTTGAGGTAAAACTTTTGATGAAAAATTTTTTGGAGTAAAAGTTGTCAAATCAATAGAAAGTGATTTGATATAATAGGAGTAATGATTGAGAGTAAAGAGAATAAAATTAAAATAGATAGGTTAGTTGTATGGGTAGTTGTGTAGAAATAATTGAAAAGTATGGTAATTTATATAGAAAAATGTGAAAAAATAATTAAAAAATAGAGTAATTACGGAGAGTAAAAAGTTTTAAATTGAAAAGTTTTAGTTGACATTTTTTTACCCTAAACATACACACCCATAGCAACCTGCGTCTATTGCCTATTGTTCGGCCGCCAAATCCTTTCTCTTTAGCAGGATGTGCAAGCAATTCCCAGCAAAACGAAATCCCAAACCATTGTTGTGGTCAATTTTGACAGCAATCGAGAATTGTCGAAGTCAATTAGCCACGTTCTTCTGTCCTTCCGACCATGGAAGCTTTTACCAAATCCTATTCGTGGCATTCATCGAGCATTTATTTCTAGGCATCTCCAATCCACTATGTGATGTGGGTAAAATTGGAGATCCACGACCTACTTGTTGTAACGACCTCATCAGCAAATTCAAGCAAATCAATCAAGGACGAAAATCCATTGCCTAATTGCATTCCCTTCTAAAAGTCACCCACTCTATGAAACTTAGTGATAAAAATTGAGCAACATCTATCCTTTTTAACATTCACAACCTCCATCGGTGGCGCTCTCAGAAGCATCTCTTGGCTCACCCGCCTCTGTGGAATTTGGGAAGTCGGTTGGGATGCGGGATGTTTCTAGGACTCGCACGCAAAAACGTTGGTTTGACAAGGGCCTGCTGCGATCCCCATTAACTGCAACCTTTCAATAGCTTTTCTCGCGGTTGATTGAACGGCTCTTGGCTCACCTACGTGTTTTGCTAGAGAACCAACGACGCAAATACATGGTCGAATATAGGGGTCATATTGCCACTAGCTGCAAAAAATCAGAATTTTAAATTTGTATTTCTGTTTGGTTTATGAGGTTCCGTTCAATACATCCAGGAGGACTTTTTTTAATTTAAAAAAATCTGAACCATTTAACATGTTTAATACGTCTTGCTTTATCATGTTATAAAACACAATTTTCATTAAAAAATTATGAGATATATCGTCTCTTGAGAGTGAAATATAAAAATTTTAAATTAAAAAAAATTCAATATATAGTATATAACAGTTTGCAGAAGTAAAAAGATAATACAAATAGATAGATAAACATGATAAATAATTAAAACATAAAAATACTTAATAATTAGAAAAGTCTGTATAAAAGCTCTATGCAACCGGATGTATTGAATTATTACCCTTTAATTATACCCCACAAAAAATATCCAATGAAAGTGCCCCTACGTTACATGGACAGGGACGTGCGCGTGGATGAGGACGATGGTTAACTTGTATAAATTAGCAACCTGGTTAGGGTCCACAATAGTTTTTTACGTCCATGAAGACAACCTAAACTCTCAGTTATCTACCATGGAGTCCCATATATCCATATTAACTACAATTAAGAACAACCCACAAATGCATCATTAGATCATCCACCACTACACGAGCGAGATCATCCAGTGCTACAAGGCCTAAAATAGCACATAGACATCAGAGTTTCTTTTCGACAGGGGAACTCATTCATCTGGAAGTAAATAAATTATTTTGGTCGGATCAGATCTTATATATGTCTCTATTTTGTGGAAATCCTAAAGATGCACTTGCATGGACTGCCATGCGTTATGATAATAGACAAGCTATTATAGAACATAATAACATCCTCATTAAAGTAATCTTAGCTATCCATGAAATCATGTGTTACAATTAATAGTAATTATAATTTTATAATGTAATGACTAATCATAGTCAGACATAGCACATCAATCTCACAACTTATCGATTTAAATACAGCAACCAAATGGGATTAAAGAAAGGGCTATTTCCGGTCAAAGAAAGAAAGACAGGAAAGCCTGCCGATCTTTTCAAAACAACAATAACTACAATGTATTCGGGTGTTCTTTGATTGAGAAAGTACCGGCAAGCAACCTGGGCCTTTTGCAAAATAAATCTTTTTTATATATTTTTCGAAATTTTCTATAAAATTGTTAATTCTAATATATTTAATTTATAAACTAAGTTTTAACATTTTAATAAAAGTATATATTTTTAAGATTTTTAAACTTTGAGGCATTTCAGTTATTTTTAATTGTGAAAATGAATAAAATATCTCTCTATTTAAAAATTTTAAAATATGTATACGTATATTAAAAAGATTAAATTTAATCTATAGATTAAATACATTGAGATTAACAATATTATAAAAAAAATTTCCAAAAAATATATAAGGATAGATTTTTTGGCCGGGCTAAATAACTCTTTATTTAATCGGGGCTTAATAAGATCAGCTCTTTGGTACGTGTATTTTGACATTTTGTAAAATACACCTTTGAAAAATAGACTGCAAACACTTGTGATTAATTTCTACTAAATTGATACGGAATATATTCTTATAAGTTCTTTTAAAATTTTAATATTTTGGCATTTAGTTTGCAGAATAAACTCTTTCAACGAACATTTGCAAAGTAGATTGAAAAGTACGCCTGTGATTAATTTCTACTAAATTGAGACGGAGTGTATTCTTATAAGTTGTTTTAAGATTTTAAATTAAAAGAATTTGTAACATTTGTCATTCTTATGATACGATGAAAAGCTTTCCTCCTCTGCTCAAATGTATAAATGCTTGGTTTGGCCCCCGGCCTCCAAGCTGGTTTGAAATCTAAAATACTCAACATTTTTACTATATCGTATTTAATTAGGAATAAAAAATTTTGCCACAAATGACCGTAGTATACCAAAAAATTATTCTATAATACATTTAAAAGTGATTTGCAAATACACTCACTTAGTTTGCCCATAATTGTAAATATATTTATATATTTTTTAAAATTACAAATAGATCATAATTATAAATCTACTCACGTCATTATAGTGTCATTATTACACTATCATGGCAAGATATACTTGCAAAGATATGCAAACTAATGAACTATGTAGGTATATTTGTAATATCATAAATTAAGTGAATATATTTAGTTTTTGCAAATATAGTCATATAGTTTGCATATTTTTGCAAATATACTCACGTCGTAATGGTACACTTATAGCATCATAGTGAGATGAGTATATTTGCAATTATGATCAAACTATGTACAGATTATTTATGATTTCTAGAACTATGTGAATATATTTACAATTATGGTCAAACTAAGTAAGTGTATTTGCAAATTATCCTATATTTAAACCTATTAAAATTTTTACATCAATTTGTAATGAACGTATACATATATTTTTTAAATAATTCATTCCTAAAGTGAGTAGGTTGGATTTCAGAAAATTAGCTTGGTGGGCTTAAACTAAGCATTTCAATATATGTTATACAATGTTCATTTTGTAAAAATTTAAAACTAGAGGTGTGTTTCATGATGAGTAAAAAAGTAGAATTTGTGTGAAGAAAAAATTTTTGAAGTGAGAAAATTATGTGACGTAATAAATTAAGGTGATTAAGAGTAAAAAGAATAAAATTAAAATTATAGAATAACTTTAAAAATATAAAATAATGATTCAATGTATACATAATAATAGAAAAGGATAATAAGCAAATAATTAACGTGTTAAATCATATAAAAGATCCCAAAAAAAGTAGTAACATTTTCCTGACCAAATGCAAGCCGGATCCTTATAAATTTATTTTGTAAAACGTTAAAACATAATGCCAAAATGCAAATATACATAAAAGGAATAATGTTACAAAACCTCATGAGCAACATATATATATATATATATATATATATATATATATATGGCATCCTATCAGTTAATCGGCTCTGGAATACATACGTGCCATATCTCTGAGGCCATTTATTCTGTATGACACGTAAATGTTTTATAAGATACGTGAAAGTAATTCAATTCGTGCGGTCTTCTTCTTCTTCTTCTTTAAAAAAGGAAAAAAAAAAAAACCCTCTTTGATCGACTCCTTGTTAAAACTGCAGCTAATTAAATTCGATGTAGCTTTCATATTGGATGCCAGCTGCTGCTCCAAATATGAATGGTACTACATGACATGTATGCATATATAGTACGTAACATGCATGTCATGAACAGTTTGTCCACAGTTCACAGAGACCTAACGTGCATGGGAATCCTACTACCTTCTGATTAATTAGTTAGTTGTCACCGTTCTCCATGAGTTTGCCCCATGTGTTAGACATCATGCTACTTGGTTGAGGGGTCAACTCTCACCTCTATAATTTTAAAATAAAATTAAAAAAAAAAGTTAGTTGTCGCCGTTCGATTGTGACCTGCATATATATATATATATGAGGTGTAGTTGCCCAAAAAAATGAGCTTCAAATAAATTAAAATGTAATATATATGAATTAAAAATTTATATGAGCTTCAAATAAATTAAAATGTAATATATATGAATTAAAAATTTATATGAGCTTCAAATAAATTAAAAATGAGCTTCAAATAAATTAAAATATGACCTGCATATGTATATATATATATATATATGAGGTGTAGTTGCCCAAAAAAAATGAGCTTCAAATAAATTAAAATGTAATGAAACATTGTATAATTATTTATTCATATATAAATTTTACTTTAGATGGTTTAAATTTTGAAAAACTACTTTAAAGTTGTTATTTATATCAAATTATTTTATTATGTTGAATTTGTAATATTTTCAGATGGGGTTCATAAACATATCCGATTGGAATGAAAGTTAATATAATAATAAAATACATTATTCTAAATACAATTGGTAGAGTAGATTATAATTCGATCATTGGGGCTCATTTCAGCGTCATTGCACTATAATTATGGGCAGCTCGGCTGCACTTAAAAATATCTCTCCGCATAAACTAATTATCTTCAATTGGTGCACACTAATTAATTACGAGCATTTCGCTATTGTGGGCCATTTGTTTTCATAGAACTTTGACCACCACCTGTGCATGTCCACTCTGCACTGTCTTGGATTCTCTCAAATGTCGCTGCACCACATTAGTTGATTTTTGTGCATGATTATTATTGGCTGAAAGCGTCCACGTTAAGTGGCCCCATGAAAGTGCTAGGCGTGCAGGCAGGAGAACGGAGCGGCCACTTTGTCTTTTCATTTGACAGGCTTAATTTCCTATTTGATATAGAGATTTTGGTAAATATATCTGCAAAATTTGACGAATACTGCATTGGCATCTTTAAATTTATTGAAATTGCAAATATATTTATAAAGTTTTTATAAAATTATAAACATATCCCTTCTAATAGAATGTCATTAAAATTTGCTGTGAAATGACAAAAGTGTGCTTTTAAGTTAAAAGGTATCCTTGCAATTTTTGTAAAGACATTTTGGTTATTTTACAAAAAATTGTAATGATGTTATTCTAGAAGGGACATGGTCGCAATTTTATGCATATCTTGCAAGTATACATATTAAAATTCTAATAAACTTAAAGACATAAATTTAATATTAATTAAACAATGTGAATATCTTTGCAAAAACCCCCTATACATATATAGTCTTCATAATATTTAAAAAATGTTTGTTTTAAAAATCCTAAGGCCCATATAATACAAGTTTTTGATTAAATAGTATTCCATGATTTGAGTGAATAAATCATAATAAGCAAGATGGTTCTTTTGGATCGATTATTAATTAAAATTAATAATATAACTTCGAAAAATAAAAAGACAACTTTCATTACTAGAAAATTATTTTGACAATCATTATTGTATTAGTGCCGGTACTAATTTGATGTGTCTCGAGGCAACACTGCTATATTTAGGCGTTATCGTTTCCCATTTTGACGGGTCTCGATGGTTTAATCAATGATTAATTCATTTATTTTATTTTAATATCGTTTAATTTATCATGATCTATAGTAAGTCTTAGATGAGCTACACCTATTTAACAATATATAATCATGTGCAAGTTATGAAAAATATTTTTTTTATTGGTACATTTTTTACATACATCTCAACACATAATACATTGAAGATCTGAGTCATTCTTACAAATCTAGAGATACACACAACTCTCACAAAGAAATCTGGAGACACAGCTCCACCAACGAAATAGAAAGACACAGTTTCCAATAACCTACCGGGAGACAACTGCTCCCACTACACGCATTTGGTCGAAATTGGTCGAAATCCCGAAACGGGATTCGATACCGCACCAGCGCCGCACCAGCCTTCTGACGGACAGCTAGTGACCAACCGAGCACGGCTCGGTTGGTAGTTATGAAAAATACTTAAAGTTACTTATAGTGTGTTAGAACGTTATAATCTTTATCAAATTATTTATTTATATAGAATGATATTTAAAATATTTTAAATGTTAAATTAACAACTTTAAAATCAATTATAAATCAAAGAATTTTGTTACATTTGATTTACACCTTTATTACATTGTGCAAATTAAATGAATATGATTTTTTTATGCGACAGCAAATGTACATCTTTGATTTATTCGAAATTCAGCTTTCTAATAATTTCAAATCTAATAAGTGAATTAAATTTTAATTTAACCCTAAAACAGAGCCCATTGAGGGAGATACCGAAATATTTTGTCGACACCATTAAGCAAAGCTAGTTATCTAAAAAATACACTTTGATTATGTGTAACTCTAAATTTAATTTCCTATCATGGTTATTGACTACTTAGCTATAATAAATTCTACAAAAAAATTTCATTTTTAACAAAAAAATACGACAGTATGTCGATGACGACCACCAACAATTAAATTCTTTGACGATGGGTATCTGCAGCATTCAATCAACTGGCGTACGACTTCCGTGGAAGCTTTTCAAATGCCACAAGTATTTGCTCGGAAATTTCTATTTAGTTGCTGAAGCACGTATGTCTCGGAGCAGGTGTACGCATCTGCAGCATTCAATCAAGTGGCGACCCTACTATCAAGCTATCGGCCATTCATTGCCAAAAATAAATTTTAATTTCGTGAAGCTTTTCAAACGCCACAAGTATTTGGCCAGAGTATGTTTGGAAAATGATAAAATTTTTAAATAAAAAATTTTTATTGTACAAATTTTTTAAATGAAAAACAATGATGTAATATGACAGAAGTAATGATGAAAATTAAAGAAAATAAAATTAAAATATATAGGCTAGTTATTTGAATAGTTATATAAAAATGATTGAAAAGTACAGTAGTTATATAAGAAAAGTTCAATAGTTATATAAATAAATAATTTTAAAATTAAGATAGTTACATATAGTTAAAAGTTCTAAATTAAAAAATTTTGTAAGTAAATGAAAAATTACTGTAGCATGTATGTCTCAAAGCAGGAGTATTTAATGTTTTTTGTTTGGAGTACTTAATTTTTTTGTTTATAGAAACGTATTATTAGCAATCAAATTTTTACTTGTTACAACATAAATAAACATTTTTGTACCCAGTTAGCTACAGCCCCTGATCCTATGCTCCTAGGCACATACACTTATTTTTTTATTTTTTTTAAAAAAAGTTCAATAGTGTTAATCTGTATGTATTTAATATGTAATAAATTTTTACCATTTTGGGTATTTTAAATATTTATTTTTTATTTTTGAAAATTAGTGGCATTTTAGGTAATTTTAAATTACTAAAATGCTATTGATTTTTAAAAATCTGAAATATATATCTAAAAATCTCTAAAAATAGTAAAAATTAATACATATGTTAAATCCACTTAGGTTAATAAGTTTGTGAAAAAAAATTTAGAAAAAATTAAAAAATAGATCTATACGGTTGAGGCTCAATACTCATCAGAGGCCGTTAGCTACGTCAGATAAAGTAGGCAAACCAGCTGCGTAGTGGTACTCCTTACTCAAACCAAATCAAAACTACGTGATAAGTACTTAGCATTTATTGGAGGGTCGGTTTGATGGGAGGTGAAAAAAGTACAAGAAAAAGGTGAAAAAGTTATCTAATATAATAGAAATAATGATCAAGCTTAAAAGTAGGATAAAGTTAACAAGCTAATTGTGTGTAAATTAAGATATTTAGAAAATGATAAAAATGTGTAGTTAATTAATAATAATAAAATAGTAGTTCGTTTATTAAAATTAAATCATATAAAAACTGCATAATGAAAATAATAAAATTCTCCTTTTTTCGACTTACCAAAGGAAAATATCAAAAATTATTTCCACTCAAAGTCCAACTAATGAAAAACAGTAGCACCGGCCATGCACCATCCATCGACCGAGCGAGACGTGCAACGTGTTGAAAGATTCGTACCACCATAGACCCATTCTACCGAAAAGTGATATACCCAAATGACCTGGTCTCAGGCTCAAATATCCTCTTAGGTATACCGATCTATGCACAAAAATGCCAAACATAGATACAGCTCTAAGTCACACACCATAAATCCTCTCTACCCTCTATAGATGACATACATATATTCCCCATGTAGAAAAAGTTAATTAATCTAATGGAATTGTTAGCTTTATTTGGTGGGTAGTTGTTCTTTCCACATCTTCTAGCTGTTGTGATATCTTCTATTCCAAAAATCTCTCCAAAACTCACACACACCCATTACCATCTTTGTACTTTAGTCTATTATTTTATTCAAATATATGTGGGAACACTGAAATGGACGTGCCCAGTTTTCTTTTTTTTTAAAAAAAAAAAAAAAAAGAGAAAAGAAAAGAAAAATCAGGACTAGATTATTTTGATATTTCACCACTCTCCAACTCCGAGTGACTAACAGGCCACTTCTTTGCAATCGTAAAACTGCATCTCCATTTTGTCGACCCAACAGAATCTAGAATCCTAATCATAAAATGGTGATGAAACCATAAAAGATTTTGACGGTAATTAGAAGAATTACCCAATCAGTGCAAAATTACAGGTTTTGTGAGTCCTTTATATATAGAAGCCCCTCAAAATATGAAAGTTCGATGCTGGTATATACCCGACATATGAAAAAGAGATCGGCACCTCCGCCATCATCATTTTGAAGACGAAATGATGGTGAGTTCCACAGGTGGCTGTTTCTCTTGAAAACAATAGAAAAATGACCATGTAGAGGCTGGAACATAGATTTGTTAATGGGAAAATCACTACCAGAGTGACGTGGGGTTGGCCTTAAGCCATTCGCCTTCATGTGTATGTCTTTCTATGCTGGCCGGCAGTGCATTAAACAAGTGATGAGAGTAGAAAAATGACCAATTCCTGCAACTGCTAAAGAATGGCCTGCAAGGTCTTTATAAACCCCCTCACTCCCCACCATACAACTCCCTCTCTCCTGCATCCTTTCTCTTCGTTCATACAAACACTTCCCAGATAGCTAGCTAGCTAGACTACTATGTACTCTGATTGATACATAGATTGAAGTGAAAGAAATTAATTAATTAAAGTCATATATAGCAGCTAGATCGAGCATCATGAAGGGAGAGTACGAAGTCCACGGAGGATTGGACTTGATCCAAACTCATGATCAATGGGAGTACAATCCCACCAGCTTCGGCTTCACCCCCTCGGTAGGCCACCATGCTCCTGGGAACCCCACCACTCTTCTGAGGCCTGCCGCAGCCGACATCCGTTACACCCATGTGGAGAAGCTTGAGCTTTCCGAATGGATGGAGCAAGTGGTGAAAAACTTGTCGGAGGACAGCCAACCAGTGGCGGAGCACGGAGAGTGGAGACCTAAGAAGAGTGCGAGGAGGGAGTATGGAGGTGGCGTGATGAACGAGGATCCCAATTGGGTGGGGGTTGGGGTTGGGGTTGGGGTTGGGATTGGGATTGGGGTGCAGCAGCAGCTGGAGGAGGATAGAATTCGCAGTAGCTGTAGCAGTACTCGTGAGAGCAGCAGTGTGGTGGGAAATGATGGCGCAATTAGCAACGGAGCAGATGAGCATGGGTTGGGGCAGCTGACGCTGCTGCTGGAGTGCGCGGTAGCCATTTCCGTGGAGAACCTGGCGGAGGCGAACCGAATGCTGCTGGAGCTGACCCAGAGGGCGTCCCCCTACGGGGCTTCCTGCGCGGAGCGCGTGGTGGCCTACTTCGCCCAGGCCATGGCCAGCAGGGTAATCAACTCGTGGGTAGGCATCTGCACCCCGCTCGTCGCCCCGCGCTCCATCCTCTCCGCCTTCCACGTCTTCAACAACGTCTCCCCCTTCATCAAGTTCGCCCACTTCACCTCCAACCAGGCCATCCTCGAGGCCTTCCACCAGCGGGACCGTGTCCACATCATCGACCTCGACATCATGCAGGGCCTCCAGTGGCCCGCATTGTTCCACATCCTGGCCACCCGCATGGAGGGCCCCCCATGCATCCGCATGACGGGCTTCGGCGCCGCCCTCGACGTGCTGGAAGAGACCGGCCGCCAGCTGTCCAGCTTCGCCAAGCGCCTGGGTCTCTCCTTCGAGTTCCACCCCATCGCCGCCAAGTTCGGGGACGTCGACGCCTCCGTGCTGCAGGGGCGGAGATCCGGAGAGACGGTGGCCGTCCACTGGCTGCAGCATTCGCTATACGACGCGACGGGGCCCGACTGGAAGACGTTGCGGCTGATCCAGCAGGTGGGACCGCGGGTGGTGACGCTGGTGGAGCAGGATCTGGCTCATGGGGGGATGTTCTTGGACCGCTTCGTCGGCTCGCTGCACTACTACTCGACGGTTTTCGACTCTCTGGGGGCGTCGTTGGGGTGCGATGATCCCAACCGCCACAGGGTCGAGCAGTGCCTGCTGTCCAGGGAGGTCAACAACATATTGGCGATTGGGGGACCGGCGAGGAGCGGGGAGGACAAGTTCGGGAGCTGGCGGGTGGAGCTGGCGAGGCGAGGGTTCGCGCAGGTGGCGATGAGCGGGAATTCGATGGCGCAGGCCCAGCTGATACTCAACATGTTCCCGCCCATGCACGGGTATACGCTGCATCAGGGAGATGGGACGCTGAGGCTTGGGTGGAAGGAGACGAGCTTGTACACGGCGTCGTCTTGGACTTACAGAGGCGGCATGACCACCACGGCGTTTCGATAGCTACTACGTCCGACGTAAGTTCGGTTGGATTGCATTGTCCACGTACGGCCATGGCAGCCACTAGATTAATAAGTTATTTTTAGATTACTAGCATAGCAGAACTTGAAAAAAAAAAAAAAAAAAAAAAAAAAAAAAAAAAAGTGGGAACTTAAGTGCTTTAATTGCCTAGAAATGCAAATTGGAAAAACCCTTTTAATTTGTCGGATATCCGACTAGCACTCGATGATATAATTAATTCAAATTTGACCTTAATTATTTTGGCATCGATCCATCCAGCCAAGCTATGATAGTAGTAGTGGTGGTGGTAGTAATAATAATATTATTACTATTATTAACGATGATGAAAATTGAAAAGATTCAATATATCGAGTCAAAAGGGGAGTTGAAGTGGTCCCAGTCCAAAATAAGATGATATCCTATTGAAGGATACCAAATTCCAATCTTGCCTACCTTAATTTTAACCTGCCTATGACATGACAATTTCAACAAAAACCTTGAATTTGATATTAAAATTTCATCCAAGTTGGTCTCTAGTTAAGTGAAATGGGAGAGGGCAATAGGATACTTATTACTTACCATTCTAGTAGAGTAGGTGATTTAGCGTGTTATCGGACTATAAGCTATATAAGAGACTTGGGAATCGACCATAATAATCTAGAGTATAAGAGACTCGGGAAAGTTGGATTACCTCAAGCCGTATGACTTATTGAGGGTGTGTTTGGTTGGAGGTAAAACTTTTGATGAAAAGTTTTTGAAGTAGAAGTTGTCAAATCAATAGAAAGTAAT
>JAXCLR010000001.1:84353662-84371673 GCA_035584095.1 Annona squamosa
ATAAAAATAAATAGGTGCAGTGCACCCGGGTGCGTTGAGGCTGAGTGCACCCGGGTGCACTGAATTACGCTCCACTATAAATCTAAAAGCATCCGAAATCAACAATTGATTGAGCTCGGATCGCTTAAGCACGAGAATTTCGGACCCTGTTCCGGTGCAAAGGATGCTACACGTGCCTGCCACGGCGGCAAACCATGCATGGCCAAGAATAGCGGGTTAAATTTGTTCTCCTGCATGACTCGACGGACAGAAAATCAGCTCAACTATAAATAAATAAATAAACAAACAGATAAATAAAAAAATAAAAAAAGGCAGAAAATTCCCACCCGCCCTTATTTTAATCCTATCAATCATTCATTTGGTTCTTGCCTCTCTCCTTTCCGAAATGCTCTCCCAATAAATCCATTTGAATTTTTCCGGAAATTCTAGAGACAGAAATTGTCTCTCTTTCCACAGCCTTTCATGAAGAAGAAGAAGAAGACGGTCCAACAGTTGCATAATTGAGAGGGATTGAATAGCTTCTGAAAAAATTTGGAGCCTTCTAACCGTTTCAATACCAAAAAAATAGATTTCGCCTCTCCTTCTAATCTGAGGCTTTGTTTTACGGTGCCGCATTTGTTCTTCGTCAGCTGATTATTTATTAGTTTTGAACTTTTCGTGGATTTACTTTCGTCATCGATGTAGATTTGGGGTTCTTGACGAGGGTGTGCTAGGAGGTGCGGTTCTTGATTGATCGTACTGGGATTTTTTTTTGCATTTGAGACGTTTTCCTTGGGTGGCTGGGAAAATTATCGGATTTGAGAGGATTCTTTGGTGGGCTGTCAAAGAAAGGAACTCTGTTTCGTCTTTCTTGAGGAAATCCGGGGCTTTGTTTGGATTACGTGGCGGAAAACTGAAGCAATTATCGTTTACGTAGGGCTGATGGTTGCGTAGTTCAATGAATTCGGGAGATTCTTGCGATTTTAGCCTATCAGTGGTGCTTGAGTTGGGCTTTGGGGATGCATCTGCTATGCGGACAAGGTTATAAGAAAGAAATTTAGAATTTTTATCTTCTTCACGTGATTCGATTAAATTGGTTCTCCCTTTTGAACGGGTTGGATCATGGAGAATGTCATCGGTGGAAAATTTAAGCTCGGGCGAAAGATTGGCAGTGGATCTTTTGGCGAGCTTTATCTGGGTGCGTATCTTGATTTCTTTGTTTTGGCCTTTTTTCCTCTCGTTTTAATTTGGCCCTCTTTGGATCCTTTTCTGATCCTTTTCTGATCCGTTTTAATCAGGTGTTAATATACAGACTGGAGAGGAAGTTGGTGTTAAGTTGGTTTGTATCTAATTGCTTTTATGTTGTACCATACACATACACACTCGTGTACGCACATGTATTGAAGCATTTGATATTTCAAAGTTTCACGATTGGCTGTTTCAAGATTTAATATTTAGGTGCATTGGTTTATCACCTCCTCCATATTTTCTCAACGGTGCTGAGTCTTTGATTCAAAAAAGGAAAAATGAAATGAATTTGAAGATCTAATCAATTACACATTCTCATTTTCTGCTCATGCAGTTTTATGCCATCTTTTGTGAATAGATATCTATTTGCCTTTATTCTCGTGTTCATTCTGTCTTTCGACGTGTATATTCACTTAACAGTCCATGCAGTTGCTGCTCAATTTACTTGTCTTTTACAGTTTTATATTTGAGTTCTGCTTCTAGGCACAATGATGCTAAATAAATGATAATGATGGGGTTTCTTAGCTAAACAAATGATGCTAAATACAATGAACGAAGTGGATTTCCCATCCACCATCGAGTTAGACCAAAATGGGTAGAGTTTCATCAGAATGGGTTCCATGGAAATGGGACCCTTTATATTCTGCATTAGAAATGTTTCTTTTACCAATCGAAAAATAAAAAAAGAAAAAGAAAAGAAGTATTTCTTTTTGTCCTTCATACTCAAACTTTGGCCCCTATAGTACCCTCATTTGAGATTACATTTCCATCCTAGATAATTGGTCTCGTGGTTCCTACTTGCATTAGGCGCTCCTAGTTCATATTCAGGCTAGGCAATGGAGCTGGTTTGTTTCTGAATCTGTTATCCTTTATCTTTCCAGTCTTTAAAATATGTATTTTCACACATGTCCAGTCATTTGCAGTTACTATTAATTTTGTTCCTTTGATTGGGTAACTGCTTCATATTAGACTTGTTTTCGTATATTTATTGACCAAAACTGAAAAGTTGTTCTTTTATACCCAATTTGCATATCTTCTTCATTTTGGTATTCATTGCATATCTATTCAGAAATGCTATAATGCATGTACTGCCTGATATGCATTTTTACTGCAGTTCTCCCTTTCATCTTTAACTGAAATACTTTTTGTGTATAATTTACAGGAATCAGTGAAAACAAAGCATCCTCAGCTTCACTATGAGTCAAAATTGTACATGCTTCTTCAAGGAGGAAGTAAGTTCATGTGTAAAAATACCTGTATGTTTGATGAGGTGATCTTTGAGAATTTGTCTGATATATGCATCTTGAATGAAGCTGGAATTCCCCATCTAAAGTGGTTTGGAGTGGAGGGTGAGTACAATGTTATGGTCATTGATCTTCTTGGGCCAAGCTTGGAAGACTTGTTCAACTACTGCAACCGGAAGTTCACATTGAAAACAGTCCTGATGCTTGCAGATCAGCTAGTGAGTAATCCGGCCTCTTTTAACCCTGAAAAGGATGATCATGGCAAATCTTCTCCTTGAAGAATTTATACACTTTTTGAGTTTTCCTGCCTCGTTACATGCCTGTTGTGATTATCTTCTGGCCAGATTAACCGAGTTGAGTATATGCATTCAAGAGGTTTTCTTCACCGGGACATAAAGCCAGACAATTTTCTGATGGGTTTAGGACGCAAAGCTAATCAGGTATGTTACCAAAGCAATGATCCATCTATGTTAACTGTGCATATGGAAGATATTCTCTGTGAGTATAGAAAGTCAACCATTTTTGTTAATAATAATGATATATATTGTTTCTATATCTCTGTCATTGTGATATTTCAAGCAAGCTAGGGCACCCGATTCTAGCTGGATATGATAATAATGGTTTGAGTGTGTTTGTGAAAGGCTTGGAAAAGGGTTATCAACTATAGTATAGCTTAACAGAAGGAAATCCTTTGGTTTATATTGGTGGGCTGGAGTTCACCCGATTCTAGCTGGATAACACCTCTTCACACCACCCCCAACACCACACGCCCGCGCCCTCCCACCAAATCAACACAAAAAAAAAAAAAAAAAACCCTCATCTCCTGCCTTTTTTTTTTTTTTTTTTTAATAAAGAATGGGAGCAGCCTAAACTGTGAAAACAGCCAGCCATTCTGATTTTCCTCTTACATCACTTTTTACTACCAATTTTTGTCCCAAGAAGATTAAAAAAAAACCATTAAGTGATCTGTTTGGCATTGTGTTAAAAAAAAAATTTTTCCACTCCTTTCTATACGCCTTTTGGTATGATTTAACTTATTAATTACATAACTACAATAATTTTTTTTATTATTACATCCATATTCCAATCATGTTTGGCATTTTTCCACGCAACTATCATATTTATTTTAATGTTATTCTCTTCTCTTCTAATCATTACTCCTTTCACATCATATCACTTCCTTCCTTTTTCAAAAGAATTTCCCATAATTTTTTCTCCACTTGTTGTTTACAAATGCCAAATGGACACTAATCGTAAAAGCCATCTTGTCGGGATAGAAAAAGGCTATTGGTTGTATGGCTAGACCAGAGTGGATTCCTGATTTGACAATTTGAAAGTGTGATTAATTCATATGCCTTCTATTCTTATTAAGTTATTTTTGTGTATGCCATTCATGGTGCAGGTATATATCATTGATTATGGTCTTGGAAAAAAGTATAGAGATCTTCAAACTCATAAACACATACCTTACAGGTACACATTTAAGAATTAGATCGCTTCTCATTGTTTGTTTTTAATTTTGTATGATTATCCACGTGTCTACCTCACAATTGCAGCCTATTTTTAGGGGTGCAACTTGGAATAACAAGTTTTCAATCAGATTGAGCACTTTCATATTCCTACTGACTTTTAATCATGTCCTTTTGTCCTCCCTCTAGTTCTGCTATAGCCTTCCTACTTTGATGAATTTGTTCCTCTTTGCTGGTGCAGTCCATGGTCTGCTTTTCCTCTTTTATTGCCTGTCTAGTCTCTCTTTAAATTATCTTGAATTACTGGGGCAAAAAGTAAACTAAAAAGCATCAAGCTGCTGTTACTCTAAGAATCTAGATGCTCCACTTAGGCACTTACATCTTGTCCGCATAGCTCCTCCAGGTTGAATAATCTGTCTATCGATTTGTTTTCTAGTGCACCCCAATTGGGTTGACGTCTGTGACTTTCTTCACTGCTTGCTCCAAGGCCATCCAAGGTTAGGTTATTAGGAGAGCTTAATCTAAATATCAATGCTTCCCCCAGTTTACAATTAAGGTCCCAAATGAGTTCATTAATCATCATATAGTTTGGGTAGAAGCAGAAACATCTTGCATCATAACATGTGAACTGGTGTTGGATGTTGTTTTCACTATCCCAACAATATTTTATTTCATCCATTCATTTCATGAGCCAATCACCATCACATCCATGGATTTATCTCTGCACGAGGTATGATGCTGCAGATACTGAAGAAATCCAGCTCCCAGGGCTATGAAATAACTATATGAAATGAATCTCGTCAGTTACTAAGTGGCTTTATCTGAGAAGTTAAATGTTCTCACTGATCCTCATGAAAGTAAATATAAAAAAACCTAACAGATTTTAGAACATACAAAATACAGCTTGCATGAAGTTTCTGACACTAGAGAGTATGTAAGGCTTTATTATACCTTGCTGGAGTCTTTCTAGTCAGAATATGTATAGAGCCTCAGAAATGAGAAATTTCATTAAGAGCTTGAAACAGTGAAACATAAATAAAAACATTAAACCGACAAAATGTTTTGTTCCTGTTAAGCTTTGTAAAGGTGTGCCATTCTCTCAGAAGTGTCCCACTCGTTTATTACTTGTTGAGCTTCACCAGAGTCGTGCATAAGTTTCACGTCTTTTGGTCAGTGGGGAAAAAATCTGAGTCCACGTTTGGTTGGGAGAGAGTAAACGGGAATTTCTATTTTCAGGAAAAAACAGTCCTACTTTTTCTCTGTCTTTTCAATTATGATCTTATATCTATTTTAACTTTATTTACTTTATGACTTACATCATTCTGATATTCCTTTTTCATGTCCATTTTGTTTTCCCCACTACCTAACAGGCCCTATGGGCACAGGGCCTCTTAGGCTATTTGTCATATGGTTCATGGTTCACATTCTCCAATAGGCTGGCAGAGTAAGCTCTCTAGTTGAGCCCGGCTATGTGGGAGCCAGGCCATTCCCCTGACATGTCTAAGCAGGTGACGGTGATTACATTCTGATACACTACGTGAAATTTCCAATTCAAGCCTCTGACAACTGATGCTCAGATGTGCTAGAGGTTTTTTGTAGCCAAAGAGGAATCTAGTAGAACTTGATTTTGCTCAAGCATAAAATACAAGTGCATGCGGTATCCACGTTAAGCTTTTGATTATTGTTGGAACAGGATCATGTGTTTAATCTTCATGCTAAAATATGATTCTTGATGTTGTCCTGTACTTTTATTGATATAAGTACTCTGTGTGGTACTTCAAATCTACTAAGCTTTCTTTCTTCATTTTTTTAAAAAATTTAATAATTCCTAAATAATGAAGTCATTAGCCTTTACCTTTCTAGTTTTTCCCCCTTTCCTGCCTTTTTTCTTTGTACATTAGTTTTCTTCTTTTTCTCCTTCCCTTCTTTTGTTATTTATTTTTGAAAAGTAAGATTGGTCAAATCCTTCTTTCAGAGAGAACAAGAATCTTACAGGAACAGCCCGCTACGCAAGTATCAATACTCACCTTGGAGTTGGTGAGTGAAATGCAATGATGATTATTATCTCTAACCCTTCACTCAAATAGCCTGTGGCTCTTCGCCCTTTTTCCGAGGCAGGTTAGACTTGTGTCTCACTTTGTTTAATCTATCCTTCCTGCTTTTTCCTCACAGAACAAAGCAGAAGAGATGATCTGGAGTCACTTGGTTATGTGCTTATGTATTTCTTAAGAGGAAGGTTGGCATAATGATTACCATCACAGACTTCATATTCATTTTGATCTTGGAAATCTTTATGCTTTATCTTTGCGCTCTCTTTTGTGTTTAGATTCTTTAACTAAGATATCCCTTATCTTTGCTGACTAAGATGTTTATTCTTATCATCAGCCTTCCATGGCAAGGATTAAAGGCTGGCACTAAGAAACAGAAATATGATAAAATCAGTGAAAAGAAGATGCTTACTCCTATTGAGGTATTTCACTTCCTGTGCAAAGTCACTCTGCGTAACTTTTCTTGGTCAAAGCAGACAATCCATGAGAAGTAAGAACTTTGACAATGTTGTGGGAAAGCAACCACTGTTATAAATTTATACTAGCTGGCACAGTTACCAATTCTTGAAAATGTTCATTCTTTTGCAACTATTGTTACTGCCAGTAAGACCAAAAGCAATGAATTCCACTATTGTTCAACAGGTGCTTTGCAAATCTTATCCATCAGAATTTATATCATACTTCCACTATTGCCGATCCTTGCGGTTTGATGACAAGCCAGACTACTCATATCTAAAGAGGCTATTCCGTGATCTGTTTATTCGAGAAGGTGAGGGCCAAAATATTGTCCCTTTCTGTGTTCTCCTCCTGTAATGTTGGTGGCTGAGGAAGTTTTGCCCCTTTAAGAAGTTAAGAGAAGAGGGAGGGAGGAAGAACTTTCTCAGTGAGGCTGAACCCAATTTATAAGCGAGGCCTAACAAGTAGAAGCTCCTTGTCAGTTGAGAATGCACAATATGTGAAGTTAATCTGGTTGATAATTCTGATGCGTCCTGGCTGATCTGACTTGTAGGTTATTCGTTTGATTATGTATTTGACTGGACTATATTGAAGTACCCCCAGATTGGTGGTGGCAGTTCTAGGGGACGGGTAAGAGATTTAAATCATTTAGCAGATCATATCATTTTCCTTTTTTCTTTAGGCTCCATTGGTAATAAGGTAAAAAGGGCAGAAAATTTTTTCACTCTTTTCCACCCCTTTTTCCACACTTTTGATGTGATTCAACATCTTAATTGCCTAATGACAATACTTCTGGACATAATTTCTTATATTTTTTTTGTCATTATTTTACATCCTTTCCATACCTACTTTGTGTTTATTTATTGTCAATTTAGTCCTAATCTTTACCTTCTATCAAATCACATCACTCTTTTTTTTCTCTCTCGCATTTTCATCTTCTTTCTTCATTTTTTCTCTCATTTGCGAACAAACTGTTAAACTCTTAACCCTTGTGCTAAACCTCTTTAGTGGAAGAGAGAGAAATTTTCTGGCATTTTGATATGCTGCTTTTGAATTAATAACACAAGAGACATGGTGGTCTATGATATATGTTGAACAGTACTATGTTGTTTGCCTGCTGGTGGGTCAGACACTCTGAGGTCTTTGTAGTCAAGCAGTTTTTTGGGCATACGTGGTCAAAATTAGTGATCTATTACTCTCCTGAGTTAGTGAAGTATTTTTGTGGGTATGCATGGTCTATTACTTTATTGAGTTAGTGAAGTATGTTCCATGAACATTCTCAAGGACCTAAACTACTCTATACATTCTGGCAGTGTTTACAACTTATGCGATGCCATACTTCTGTATAATTATATAATGATCATAGAAGTAACTGTTTAATGCATGCATGTGGAAGTAATTCAATTTTTCCCGAGTGGTACAGGTTTGAGAAAAATCAATCTGACTGTCCCTTTGCCCAGGGTGATCCAATTAATGCCTCTAGGGCAACCCCATATTGTAAGAGTGCTCATGATGAATTCTTTTGCTCACATGATGAACACAAGGATTCCTGTCCTCTTCTTTCAAAAATGTGTTGTTGACAGATGTTTTTGAGACCTTTCATTTTCTTTGAAGACAAACTGGCCATGTTTCAGGTGTAAATTGTTTTAAAAGATTGTCTTTGGGTGGTAAACCAGCTAATCAAGTGTTTTATTATCTGTTTCTTATTCCAAATCAGTCCAATGGCGGAAGACCAGGAGGCGTGCTGCCTCCTGCTGGACTATCTACTGAAAGACCCACAGGTATATTATCCTCTTCAAAATTCACAAGTTAAAAACTGTCCAAATTTCCTCTCATAATTCTAGTATTCAAGCTTTAATTTATTTCATTTTTAGTAGGACAAGAGATCCGTGATAGATTCTCTGGTGCTGTTGAAGCATTTTCTAGAAGACACAAAGCTGGTGCTGCCGATCTGTCCAAACAGAAGGCTTCTGAGGATGCAGCTACATCATCCAAGGACATGGTAAGAAATTTTACCTTAAAATATTACTCCAAATGAGCATCACAGAGGCCATGTTGGAACGTATGGATCTTCATAATTATCATCATAGGCTGTTTCCCACCTAGGTAGAATTTGTTGCTTGACTTCAGTTATTCCAATTCCTATGAGGCTTTGACCTGAAGGTCGTGAGTTTGAGTAATGGAAACTAACTACTTATTTTGCAAGTAATGGTTTTGTATTATAAAAGCCAAAAGTGGTCCAACACTTTATTGGACCCACGTATAATGGGAGCTTAATGCACCAGGCTGGCTTTTTATATATGTGTGTGTATATATATATGTGTGTGTGTGTGTATATTTAAGTCATTCCAATTCTCATCTTAGGTCAAACCTCAACGAACCCATTTTTTTTTTTCATATATTTGCTAGTATCCTCTCTTCATGTTGTCCATGGCCTTTGTCTCTCTCATCTTTCAACCTACATAAATTCACTTCTGGCTGTTCTTAATCTCCATTGCACACGTCCAAACTGTTGATGCTTATATTATTTGTTAGTCGATTTTGACTTTTGAATCCTCATGAAGTCTCTTTTAATGTAAAATTTTTCTTATTAGTATATCCACCTTGGCATCCTGTTGAATCAACACTATCTGTGGATGCATCATTCCTCGACTGACAAACCTTCCAACATCGTCCCTTGACTGACAAACCTTTGAAATTCATTCAGAACAGTTTGAATTTTCACTCGCCGCTACCGTGAATGTTTATATAAAAATGCTATCCTCTTCAAAAAATTTGACATATCATATGCATATTATATGCCTTAACTTTCAGGGCCCTGAGCCAGACCGAGGCCATGGTGATTCCTCTCGGAATGGTAGCATGTCACGGAAGGCTGTTGCCTCAAGCACCCGCCCTAGCTCCTCGGGTGAGACCAATGAACAGCTTGCCAGAACAAGCCGTCTGGGTTCAAGCAGTGGCCGCTTTTCGACTGCACAAAAGAACCCATCTGGGCTAGATACCAAGCCTTCCCTCACCCGTTCTTCAGCAGCAAGAATCACTCGCGAAGATCCACTTCGAAGCTTTGAGCTTCTTTCAATCGGCACAGATATGAGAAAGTGAGTAGGGTCTGCTGACTGCTGCTGCTGTGCTAAAGGAAACGAAAATCCATTTGCTTTTGACCGTATACAGATTCAAGAACCACCTTTCACTGTATCGTGCACTTAGATCTATGTTCCTCACCGAAAAGGTTGGTGTCTGATTTTTCAAGAACATTACCAGTCTCTTCTGATGAAAAGCCCTAGGCTGTCCCCGCCGCATGTTTTCTCCTTGCAACTGAAGGAATTTTTTTTTTTTTTTTTTTGGTGGAGTCGCTCCAATGTATGGGATCTTTCGAACTAATAAAATACACGCTTCTATTCTTTGCGGCTTTGTTTTGGGTCCTCTGTCTGTTTAAAGAAACATTAACGATCCATGGAGGCTGGCTGAGGCAGCATTTACCGCCAAACTCGAGAGTGTAAGGGTTGTTTGTGGGAGACGAACAACCTTTACGACAGTGCGCCCAAAAGGTTGGTTGATGGTGACGATGGAGACAAAACAGAGAAGGGGAAAAGTTGGAAAAGTGCCAAAGAGATCGGCGAAAGCGACCACTCCCACTCCGGGGGTTTATTTACTAGGCTAAACATAACAAAAGCAGTCAATTTGAGTTAAAGGTGGAAAGGTGGTGCGCTGGATGCAACCCATCCATCAATCTTTTCAGGAGTAGACGTAGACTAGGCGTGCTGCCTGCCCGCGTGCTCCTAATATTAGCCAAAATAGCATTCACCTCTTTTTTTTTTTTTTGATAGATTCACCTCCTAAGCTCACGTTTTTTTTTTTTATAAAAATATCCTTCCCTCTTCCGGCTCCCTTTCATTATGAAAGGAGGGAG
Source organism: Annona squamosa (assembly GCA_035584095.1). Lineage (NCBI taxonomy): Eukaryota > Viridiplantae > Streptophyta > Magnoliopsida > Magnoliales > Annonaceae > Annona > Annona squamosa. The sequence continues at coordinate 84,364,017 of JAXCLR010000001.1, forward strand.
GGATGGAGGGGTCTGTGTATTACATTGTCAAAAAATTATTTGTACAAATGTTTGCTATAATGGCTTGGGGAGAGAGAGGGGTTCCCCCACCAAACGGAGCAATTCAACAAAAAAAAAAAAAAAACAGAAACAAAATTAGCTAAAGAATGTGCAGCCATGTTTCATTACCTTAATACATGAAGAGCCGAAAAAAGATGTGAATCTGCCAAAATAAATTTGATTTCCTCCACAACAAAGCCCGCCGGCAATGAAACGGTAGAATCAGTCGACAAGTTGGTTGCTATTTATCGTTTATCTCTTAAGCCCATGCTTGGTTGTTGTTTATCGTTTATCTCTTGCCATCATGCTTGCTTATTTTAAGAAAATAGATGGCCACAAAGGCAACTGATTTATTAAGCTACCATATACCTATGTGTAAATACTCATTTTTTCAAAAGTTTTTTGAATTTTTTTTATAAAATTATTAGCCTAAGTGTTTTTAACATTTATATCTAGTTTTATCATTTTTGGAAATTTGTAGATTTTTTTGAATTTTTTAAAATAATTAAAATGCTATTGATTTTAAAAAATCTACAAATATTTAAAAATAGTATAGCCTGATACATATGTTAAAAAAGTTTAAATTAATAATTGAATAAAAAAATTTAAAAATAAAAAAAAGATTTTTGCATCTTAATGCGCATGAATCACTAGGTAACAACCCAAATGCAAAAGCGGCTTTTCAAGTTATATATAGATTATGTATAAATTATGAAAAATATTTAGATCATTCATTTATGTTTTAGAATGTTAAAATATTTTAAAAATAATTTACTTAATGTAAATTATGCATAAATTATGAAAAATATTTAGATCATTAATCTAGTCTATGTTATGTTAGGTATAAAACTACATTTACCTATTTTTTTAAAATTTGTTACACAAATGTAAATTCAAAAAAAATCTAAAATCTCCAAAACTTGTAAAAATTGATAAACATGCTCAATATACTTAAATTAACAGTTTCATGAAAAATTTTTAAAAAAATAAAAATAAATAAGTATATACACCCCGGAGCATCGAGGCTCAATGTTTCGGGAGCATAGTATCATATTACAACTATAAATTATGAAAAATATTTAGATCATTCATCTATGTCTATGTTATGTTATATTAAGTAAATATAATCATTAAAAGAACTAAGACAACAAAGATATCAAATAGAAACTATTCTAAATAAATGTCCCCTTGGCAATTTAGAGGATCTGATTATAGACATTTAAGTCTCCAATTATGACATGTTAAGCAACAAATTAAAACTTTAGAGCAACAGATCCTTAAATATGTATTCTTCAAACTCAGTTGTCTATGTTATGTTATATTAAGTAAATGATTTTTAAAATATTTAGATAATTATAATATTCTAAAAATCATTTACTTAATATAGAAACGATGCTGTAGATGGTTTAGATGTTTCATACGCAAATCAAATAATTTTATTTAGTTGACTCTATACCTTTCTAGATAGGGGCACAGGACTCTGCCACATATTTGATTTGCTCGCATTTAGATGGGGCCTTGGAAAAAGCCCCTTCAAGAAATTTGAAGCCAACCTATTCTTATTTTTCATGAGGGGGTCCTGGAGGAATTTTCAGTGAGAACGCCCAATCCAACCCAGTTCTTTTTTTCTTTTTTTTTTTCTGAAAGAAATATTCGAACAATTCCAAATGCGTATTTGGCATATTCTAAAACTTTTAATATGAAAAATTTCACTTTCTATAGCTAATTTGTTTTTTAATTATTTCTTCACATCCTCTTATATACTTTTCAATCATTTTTATGCAATTACCAGTAAAACTAACTGATTTATTTTAATTTTATTCTCTTTATTCTTCATCATTACTCATATCATATCATGTATTCAAAAATTTCTATATAAAAAATTTTTTATCAAAAGTTTTATCACTTCTCACGCACATTCTAAATATTGCCACTTCCTTTTTCATACTTGTGTGGCCAAACCAACATTGCATCAACTCATTTTCTTCATTTTGTTTTATAACGATAAAAAATCAATTCAATTAAAGTCTGGGTAGGCCATAACTATTTAAAACATATTAATATACATAAATTATAAAAAATACTTAGATTTATTTATATACATATGTTACAATATCATAATATTTTATAGGTTCATTCACTTAAAAAATAATGTTTTAAATATTTAGATGTTGAACTAAGAACTGTTGATTCCTAATATAACCCTAACTTATACATGTATTTATAGAAACGATCATACATTTGTGAAAATGATGTTGATGACCGTACATTTTACCCTTGTTCTAAGTATGAAAATGCGGTTAAAAATGATGTGAAGTCACCGAATTACTTTTTGGCAAAATAAAAAAATTGATTCTAATTAAATATTATAAAAATTTTAATGAAATAATATACAAATATAAAACAAAAGTTGACTCAAAATACACAGTAACAGTTTTAAAATGCGCAATGTGTTTACATAGTAGTGTTTTTTATGTTCACCAAAAACCAAAAATATTACACCTATGTACAGGCTCATTGCCTATTTTAAAAGAAATGGCAAGGGTAAATTCGCCATTTAAAAAATTTACCACATTTTGTAACAGAATTCAAGGGCACTAGTATATCCAAAATTAGAGGTAAAATATACAATCATCTATACCATTTTTATAGATTTGTGGTCACATCTATAAATGAGAGTATAAATTATGATAATATTTATAATTAACCCCTTAAAAATTATATGTAAATTAAATAATTTATTAGGTTGATTTTACAATTTTGAAATTATTTAATTTTACGTATTTTAGCTAGGACCAATGCACATCTTTTGATTTGCATCAAATTTTCTAATGAAATAAATAATTATTCTAAATGCAATTAATGGACTGAAAGTTGATTTTATCTACCTTGTAAAATAAACTGGAATAGTTTTCCTTTGAATATATTGGTTGTGTTTGAAGAGTGCTAAAACTTTTAGTAAAAAATTTTTATGTAAAACCTTTTGAAATGGGAGAAAACCAAGTAATATAATAAGGATAATGATAATAAATAAAGAGAATAAAATTAATATAGATAAATTATATATATAAATAGTTGTGTAAAAATTATTAAAAACGTAATAGTTGTATATGGAAAAAATAGTATACTTGTGAAGAACAGCAAATTTTAGACTGAAAATTTTTAATTTAAAAAAATTTCATGGATAAACAAATATTCCCTATGAAATAAACAAGAAGTTTCGCTTTTGTCAAAAATTTGATCAATGATTCAATTAGGCTCCAAGAAGAATAGTAAGACGTTGCTCTAGTCTCATTTTAATCACCCTAATGGAGTACTCGATTCAATAGTTCTGCGTATAGTACTTACGGTAAAAGTTTTTCTTTAGTTCAGTATTTGTTCTTCAAGATCAATAGTATTGATTTTGCAACTGTGTGCACTAAATCATAGGGAACAAGCTTGCATAAACAATGACTCTTATATTTGAAAAAAAAAATTAACACAAATATATAAAGCTAAGTGTGTATTTTTCACATATAATTTTTTCTTTTTTTAGGTACTTTTGGGTTATATGGGTAGGGATGTTGTAAGAAAGTCTATAATGAAATATTATGGAAAGTATTTGAGTGGTTTTGTATACTATGAGATAACCAAAAGCATACTTCAAATATCTCTATTTACAACTCAATCAATCATCTTAATTTTTTTTAAAAATTAGCTTAATTGATAATACCCATACTGGAATTTGCATGGGACATTACTCTTAGCAAATGGAAAATGACATACTCCCTCAATATTGAACTTCAAACCACTAGCATCAAAGATGGTACTAAACACTTATTATGTTTAGAGGTGTAATTTGAATAAGGTGTGTTTGGTTCATGGTCAAATCATTCCTTATGTTATTTTTAAAAATCTAACTTAGCTTATTTTAATTTAGGCGAGTTTTAAACATACCCTACTCTATTTTTAAAATCCATATAGTCTTTGTTTCAGTTCTAAATTGGTTCTCAACATTAGTTTTCTTGTTATATTTGAAGTCATAATCTTAATATAAAATTTACCTAAGAATTATAATTAATATGATAATAATATGGTTTTAAAATGAATTATTAGATATACTAAATAATATCTAAATTAAATAATTTTTATTTAAAAATATATTTTATATTTTCAAAGATTAATAGATTTCATAAAAGAGCTTTTAAATATATATTACCCTAGTTATATCAAATTATTTGGAGCCTATCTTATCTTATGCATAAGAAATATGACCATACTCATAAATACCCTACCAAGTTTCACTCTTAACTGTGCTATTTATTTGTATATAAAAATAAACTAGTTAAGTAATTAAAATATCAAATTATTTTTTGAAAATTAGAGGATAAGTAGTTTCTCATGTACCATTGTTACGGTTGGAAAGTTAAAAGAGCATTTTTTATTTAAAAAATTTTTAAAAATAAAAAATAAAAAAATAGATATGATAACTATATGTTGGGCCTAAAGTAATCCCAAAAAAAGAAATTGAGAGTCATGGTAAAAACACGCAGATGCACTAAGCGTGCACACGTTTGCACTTAAATCATGACTCTCAGATAAGAAAATGTCAAAGTCGTGTTTTTTCATTATATGGGTATTATTGAACAAAATTCCTACACGCAGTGTCAATTCACTGAGCCGTCGGTGCAGTCAAGATTATGTTTTGATTAAAAGCAAATTACGCACGTACGGTAGCCGGGAATGCGACAAAAATAAAATAAATAGACTCGAGATAAAAAAAAAAATTAGAAATTGATAGACGTTATTGTATAAACAAGGATTTGCTCATTAATTTTTTGGAAATCTTGATGAAAATAATCAAAATTATTCAGATACAATTAGAAGAAAAGCATCTTAAAAAATAAAATTCGCAGTCGGAATGCGTTCCGTGTGCTAGCTTATGTGCTGGCACAAATTTCTTCCGGTTGTTGCGCTTATCTTGGCCGGTGGCGCAGACGGTTTTTCCAGTCACGTGAGCTAAAATCTAAAAAAATTTAATTAAAGTCCTTTCGTTTGGCCAGTTCACCAAAATAATGGCCGGTCCACAACAATCTTTTAGTATCAGTCACCATTTCCTAACCCGAGCGGCACTGATCACTGTGTTGTTAATCAAGCGGCAGCGTCAGTGCATCACAATTTCTCCGACAATCAAGCACGTGACCGTATATACGTTCGGTCGCGTATGTATTTAGTTTGTGGGCATGTCATGTCTGGGGTGGGGAGGCAGTTTCAGCTGTTATAAGAGAGAGGACGTTCGCTATTTGGCTCTCTCCCCCCCCCCTCTCGTTTCCGGCTCTCCAAGAGAATGTCGAAAAAAGCATGAAAGCACCTCCGATCTGTTAGAAAGCGCCTCTCGATTCTTCTTCCTTCTACTCAGATCTCCAACTTCGCCATTCGAGCTTGGTTTCGAATTTTCGATCCCTCTTGTTTCGGAGCTGAACCTGGACGCTGACGCTTCTGCAAATTGATCAACAGACAGGGTTAGGTTTTGGATTATCTTAAGCTCAAAAGCTGAACATACGATGTGAGATGCTGGTTCTTTGTTGCTCGTGGTTTGAAAGGGGGATCGAATTTCAGGTGCAAGTGCGAAGCTCGGCGACTCGTTAGGATTAGGGTTTGTTTCAAGCGGGCGAAGCGGTGCGAACATTTCGTTTTATCTTTCTCGGGTTATATGTGGAACGGATCCTAGTTATGGACGTGGAGCTTGTAGGAGACATGGCGGCTCTCGATCCGGACTTGTTGCAGCTTCCGGAGGTTTCTCCGTCGGCTCTCAAGCTGAACCCGTCCATTGCTGATCAGCTGTTCTCTCAGTGGCTTTTGCTTCCGGACACCGGTCGATTGGTATTCATCGATCTTCTCTTCTACCTTTATGGCACTTTTTCATTCTCGTCATCTTGCCTGTAGCTTTTGGACCGTGTAGATTTATATTTTTTCATGCCTAATTTCGATAATTATGGCCATCCATGAAATTCTGTGGTTTAAGGTGCATTTCTGCTTCTTGTATATGATTGGCGAGTATATGACTGCCCACCTGAGGTGGACGGTGGTTGCACAATCTGTGCATGTACATCCTATGGGTAGATTGGTCTTTGTGTCTTCTCCTCTTTACTGGGAACTTGGTTCTGTTCTTTACGCTCTCATGATCACATCATGATGGTTTGCGGCGTCTTTCTTGGCTCATGCGTCTTTCTTGGTTTATTACATAAAGGGTTCATGAGTGGTTGATATCAAAATTATCCAAAGCTTATTATTTAGTGGCTCTAGTGGCCGTTAGATAGAGGAGACTTGAATGTAGCAACGGATGATAAGTATATCGTCTGCAAAGGCTATTGTTCCTACCTTTTTGTTCTGCATCATGCCCCAGCTGATGCTTTTTATACTAACATCAATATATTGGATTTGGCTCCAAGATATCACGAGCATTGTTTCACCAGAACTAACCACCACATTTCTACTTTTTTTTTTTTTTTTTCAATTTCAATTCTTTATTATAGTTCTGATCATTTCCATAGATGCAAATTTATTCCACTCTGGAACATAAGGACTAGGCCATCATGCATTTGCCATCTCTATAGCCTGCTTTTGTGTTTCGAAATGATTTTTGTCTTTCGTATAATTTAGTGTAATAAATTTTATTTTTTTTGTTTTTGGTTTTTGCTTCTGTTTGTTCTTTACTTGTGCCAGCTCTTTATTTCCTTTTCTGGTTTCTTATTTAAATGTTTCCATTAGGTTAAAAACTTGCTGGATGATGCCAAGTCAGGTGCACCCTTTGCTGTTGGAAATTCTAGCAATGCTACTACTGGGAATTCATTGCCTTCCATGTTCTCTGCTGGGGGCACCCCTCCACTTTCTCCAAGAAGTAGTTCTGGTTCCCCACGTATTGTAAAGCGTGGAGCAGCTGGACCTTCCAATTTAGGTTCTCCATTAAAATTAGCTAGTGAGCCTGTGCGAGAAGTTATCCCTCAGGTACTTAGTGCCAGTCTAACTTCAGTAAGCATTTTTATTATCTTAGTTTCCCTAATCATGTCATCATGTAGTTTTGTACAAGGGATTCTGGATCAGCAATGACGTATTTTCTAAATTATAAGAAACATTTTTTTGTGGTAGTGGTTTCTTTTATCTTCTCTTCCTTTATCCCAATATTATGAGTCAAGGCTCATCAATAGCATTGGATAAGGAATAGAGGGCTTGTTTTTGTTGCAGTTCTATTTTCAGAATGGGCGTCCACCACCAAATGAGTTGAAAGAGCAATGTCTTTCTAGGATCAATCAACTTTTTTTTAGCCACCCAAATGGTCTGCAAGTTCAAGGTGAGAAGATTGTGTGCCTTCCCTGCTGTGTTTCAAGCATATGAAATATTTTCTATCATTGCTGGAAAACAGCGAATGCATGTGAAATTTGACACATACAGTTGCTTGACAGATGAAGGCGCGCATAACCTTTTCTTCTCCTTTTCCTCTTTCAGAATGCAAATTAATTACCAGGGATGTTTGCAAGCTGCCATCTTTTTTCTCCACCAGCCTTTTCAGGAGGATTGACGTTGGCTGCACTGGGCTGGTAACAAAGTATGCACATGTTATCAGAACTGTATAATTATG